>RJVT01000068.1:0-561699 GCA_018835575.1 Cotesia chilonis
GGAAAATTCTAGGAGTTCTTGCGGAATATTGCTCAGAAATTCCTTAAAAATTTTTTATAGCTTTCATGAAATTTGTAGAGATTGAATATAGATCTTCTAGTTAATTCTAAGCGAGCCACTAAGATTTCTTCAAGAAATCTTGGTGAAACCGGAGAGAAATCTTCAAAACTTCTGAAGGATTTGTAAGGAAAATTCTAGGAGTTCTGGCGGAATTTTGCTCAGAAAATTTCCTTAAAACTTTTTATAGTTTTCATGGAATTGCCAAAGACAAAATATAGATTTTCTAGTGAATTCTAAGCAAGCCACTACGTTTTCTTGAAGAAATCTTGGTGAAATTCGAGTTAAATCCTCCGGAGTTCTTCCAGAATTCTCATGAAATTGATAAAAAACCAACATGTAGTAAATATATGAGGTCAATCGGAGGTTTTTGTAAGGAATTTTGTCGGATCTCCTCCGGAATTTATTACAATTTATTCAAGTTTTTATGCTAAGTTGTCAACAGTTGCAATAGTTAGAGTCAGATAATTCTAATGTCAGTTTTGAATAATATTATAAGTCGAGTCATTAGTTTCAAGATATTACATTCCAATAGTAATATTTTATAACAATATTAGCCAGTTGTTTACAATGTTAAATTGAGTTGTTAGTAAATTTTTTCAGTAGAGTCAGTTATTACCAGAGTCAGTTTTGAGATTGTAATTTATTATCAAATAAGTTTTGACAAGTGCACGATACTATGATAAAGTTCCTCTGGGTTGTGGCACACTCATTGGCTTCTAGGGCAGAAGTCGATCACGCGACACCATGTTAAAGTAGCTCTGGGTCGATGTTGTTAGTGTTAAGTATTTGGTAAAGGATTTTGGAAATATTAGTTGGTTTTTGGTAAATGTGTTCCAATTTTAAGGTACCTCTGGCCACATACATAGTAGTTTAAGGTATGAGTGCGTGTGTGAATATTAATTTTGTCATTATATTCAATGGAATTTATATGCAACTAATGTTATTGTTTCTAAACTTCCTCTCACTCTCTCAACCCTGTTAATATCGCTCTTGCTCATTCGGTTCCAGGAACAGTTATAAAATCCTGGTCGTGCCCTTTATAACATCTTACAATTTCATTTATTAATTATAATTAAGCAGCCAATGAGACGAGGCAAAACAGCCCCGTTACAAAATATAGATCTACTAGTGAAAAAGAAAAAATTGAGTAAATCTAGAAATTTTACACCCAAAAATTTGACGCTCCTAAATTACCTAATATTTTCCAAGATACTTATTATTGTTGTACTTATTTTATTTAAACTATTTTTATAACATTCAGTTATCGAACCTTAAGTACTAACCTCGCAAACACCTTTGTTTATTATAGCATAACTTTAATTTTAAATTTAGATCAGTAATTATATATATTGATTAAAACAACAACGTAAACCTTCCATTTAACGATAGAATTAAAATCTTTAAATAGTAATTTAATCAAAATGAAAATTAAAAAATTTGTGGAACATTCGAAAATGTACAGGAGTATTTATTTCAAATTAATTATTTTTTATCGTTTATTCAGTTGTGATTAAAATTTTTTTCAATATTGATAAAGTTCGTTATAAAAATTAACTAATAAATTTTTAAGTTCAAGTTAAAAATTAGAATAATTAGGCTGTGATTCTCACAATAAAATTATAAATTTGTAATAATTCAATCAAAAATTAAACATTATTATGTCTATCAATGTAACAAATACGTTTCTTTCCCTTTTATAGTTTCATTCAAATTATTAAATTTTTTTGTAACTTCAAAAATATTTAAAATAAGAAAAATCAAAAAATATATGTTTTCTATGTAAATAAACAAGTATATTCATTTCTATAAATGAATTTACCTACAACTCATAATAAACACTTTTTTAAGAAACCCAAATAATTTCTGTGAAATTACTCCGGAGTTTTTCTGGATCTTTGTAATCAAAAACGAATGCTGCATTAACTTTGATTTACCTGTCAATGAACCGTCATCACCTGAATTGGTTGCTTCTTGGTATTTCCTTAATCTCTGATACTTTGATGACTTCGATAATTGCTGAAAATCTTTCATTGTTTTATAGTTTATCGATATATCGATATTCTCTGCGTAATTACAACTTATCTTACAGGACAACTGCTCTTATCCGTTTTTTGTTTACGTTATGTTTTTTTTCAAACACCGATTCGCATTTATTTTTTGTTGATAAACACTAACGCTCTGACATTGATAAAAGTAACAAATAACCAGAAAAAACATTCATATTAATATCAAAAAATAAAAATGTCCGACAAAATGTTTTCTTTGATTTTCTGGACTGGTTCGGGTCGCTCTTCTGTGGTGAAGACTGAACAAATAAAAATGTCTAAAAAATATGACTCCGTCGTAAAATTACGCAATAAAAATTTTCCAGTGAAAATATTATTACAAGATGGTAAGTAATATATTTTAATTTAAAAATAATAAAATGTTCGTAAAAATCTATTTCATTAATCCATTAATTTATTATTTAATTGAAAACTAATTATTAATAATTTAAAGAGACAGATTGTTTTAATACTTATTTTTTTACAGACAACGAAGAATATTTGAATAAACAGATTGTCGATGAAGCTGGAAATTTAATAACAAAAGCAGCAGAACCAACGACTAAAGTGACCAATCCGGGACAGGGAAAAGAGGTAAAGGGGCCGGTAGAGGAAGAAAAGCTAAAGAACCAAACAGCATTGATGCAGAAGTTGTTGACCAACCATCAATCTTTGAAACTCCTGCCCAAAATGATGTGATTAATGGTAAATGACTTAAATTATAATTGAAGTTAATAATTCAAATTAATCATCTCAACTTTACTCAGTATTTGATGATATTTTAGGTTTTGACAATTATTAACCAACTTTCAGTAACCGGGTTTATTATTTATTTTATTTATATTTTCAAAATTATCAAAAAAGTATTCAAATTTATGCAGTAAAATATTAAATTTTGTTTTGAATTCAAATCTTATCTTATTGTTACTTTATGGAAGTTTCCAATAATTCAACAATCACTTTAACTATTTTAGTTTTTCTATTTATATTAATGTTTTATACTGTAAAAATAGTAAAAATGTATTTATTATTACAGATCAATTAGAGTCATCAGCATTAAAATCTAAGAAAAAAGCTAATGTTGAAAAACTACGACAGGGTGTTGTGAAGGGATCAAAACAAATGGATCATAAAGATGAAGACCAATCTTCTGAATGTTCTGATGATGGACCGACTGGTGGTAAAGGTAAATAATTAATTATGTTTGTTTTAATTTTTATAATTTTCTAATCTGAAAGTAAGTTAAAATCTTTATATTTAATTACAATTCCAGTTGTTTTTTAATTTCATGATCACTTTTTTTCAAATTTTTTTCGATTAACAGAATTATTTTAATGAAAATTAATTAAATAATTAGCAGAAAAAATTTCAAAAATATTACACTCTAACATAAAAAAATATTAAATAATCAAAGAGTTGATGTTTATAAAAACTAAAAGAAACAATTTGTTATTTTTTTAGATATTTTTTTAAAATTTAAAATTGAAGAAAAACGGTAAACTTATATTTGTATATATTTTATATTTTATTGTTCATATTTTATTTTTTCAGTGAGGATTTACTTTTTGTTGAACAATTGTAAAGCATAAAATTTCATTGAAAAGAGACTGTGAAACTAAACAAAATTCTTTAGCTTAATTTTGAATTTCCTAATAAATATATTTTTATATTTATAGATTTACGTAAAAAGAAAAAATTAAGCAACAAGGCCGGAACGATTTCAGCAAAGTTGCCTTTGATTGACAGTGATGATAAAGTGCTTACTGTTGAGAATAAACCTAAAAAACCCAGTCGTCAAGAAAAGGAGCCAAATTCAGATTTCTTAGATGCTGAATTGTCCGGTAATTGATTTTAAATCAAATTTGTTTATTTTGTTTCAATTCATATAATTTTTTCACCTCAATGTTACTATAGTTTCTTAAATCTTATTTTAATTCCAGTTATTTGTTAATATCATAGTTACATTATTTCTAAATTAAGAATAATCACTATTAATATTTTTTAACCACAATAGAATTTCATTTATATAATAACTCAGCATATGAAAACAAATTTTTTGACTTGATAAACAAAATCATAAGAAAAAAGTTGATGCTTTTAAAATAAAAAAATTTATTTCGAATAATTTTCATGCGTAAAAGATAAAAAAGACGGCTTTTAATTTGGATAATTTGTATAAGTAGTTCTCTCTCCGTATGGATTTATTTTTTGTTGATACCCAAAGCATAAAATTTAATTGAAAAGTATCTATGAAACTAAATAATATTCCTAAACTTAACTTTATATTTACTGATAAATATTTTTCTATATTTATAGATTCACGTAAAAAGAAAAAATTAAGCAACGAGGCCGGAACGAGTTCAGCAAAGTCGCCTTTGATTGACAGTGATGATGAAGAGCTTGCCTTTGACAAGAAACCTAAGAGACTTAGTCATCGAGATAAGAACCGAGATTCAGATTTTTCTGATGCTAAATCACCTGGTAATTACTTTTCAATCTAATTTTGAATTTACTATTTCTCCTTACTTCAGTTTCACGTTTAGAACAAAAATCAAAAAAACGAAAAGGAGCTGGTGCTAATGAAAACAAATTAAAAAAATTGAGAAGAGAAGAATCTAGTTCAAGTAATGATTCAATCGTTGATTCAAGTGACAAAAGTGGAAATTCACTTGGTATTATTAATAAATTTATTTAATATATCCCGGGATAATCTTGGATACCATCAGGGTGTATAAAAAATTTTTTCTCTTCTCAGAATCGTCCTAATTTAAGCTGATACGTCGAGAAATACAAAATAAATTTTATGCGCCCTTATGGCATCTATCGCGCGATATTAATTGTTAAAATAAGTACAGCTGTCTTAATAATTCGCGGTATAACAGCTGATTTGAGAGGTAGTTACGAGGTAATCCAAAATGTCGGAGGGTGTCTCTGATTTTTTTACAACTTTAGAGAGGCTGACAAATTTTTCTAAAAAAATTATAGCCTATTGAATTTTTAGAACTCGACGATTTACTGTATTTAAGAGAATATTAACGACATACAAGCTGACTTAAATATTTTAGTTTGAAAGTGTTGTAAAAGATAAACGGATTCGCTGATTTTATGACACCTTTGTGAATGTCCAAAGAATACTCTAATAATAAATGATCTAAGCACTCAAATATTTGGTGTCGATTTGTATATTTTACTTTCAGAATTATTGGAGTTCTAATTCTAGGGACGTTAAAGGAGTTAATAAAATAATTAGAAGGAGCGGGAGAGTTTGAGTTTTTTATTTTTTAATTTATATTATTTTCGAGTTATTAACGGTCAGCTGTACTGCTTTCAATGATTTTAATAATTTATTTTAGAACTCTTTCTAATCTAATTTAGAAATCTTTTAGACTTTTAATCAGAAATTTTGAACTATTTTACAGATCCTAAGCTCGTCATGGAATTTATGAAATGTTATCAGAACACTATGGGTCAGAGATCTAAGGTTAAGAACCATCGGAAGGACAAAAAGCTAAAGTCAAAGGAGGTTTGAAATTGTTATTGATCAACAAAGGTTTAATTTAAAATATTTTTAGGTCGAACTATGATTAATTTTTTTTTGTTATTCTTATTTGCCTGCAGTACTATATTTGTACAAAAATATTTTTTTCTGTGAATTTTTCCGACATGACGGCTTATCTCTAAGTTTTACATCCATGACTCTGAGAATAACCTTGCATGCTTTATTATTTTATTTTAATTTGCAACTCCCTTTAGAGTTTACTCTCAGAATACTATCAACTGAAAGTAAACTTAACACGATTTGTACAATTTTTTTCATTTTAATTTAATCTGCTTTAGCCTAATCTAAAGTATTAAAATACTCACATTAAAAAAGCTCGAATTTAATTAACGGGTATTATATGTTAGTGTGATTGTTTCAGTGTATCTGATTTTTTAAATTTTTTCTTTTGATGATATCCGATAAAAATTTTTTTTATTTTGCCTGAGTATATATTTCAATAATACATGTAGTTTATAATTAAACTCAAAATTATAGAATGCATTCAAAATATCTAACCGCCTTATTTCAAAACCCATTGCTCTGTTAAGTTGTAGAGAATATTTCCATACATCTAAAGTTATACAAATAATAATCGAAAGATTCTACGACAAAAAGCAAAATACTTTTAAAAAATAAAAAAAACCGATAGATCCACCAAGTTTCTTTGAAACTTTTCACTTAAAGCGCTTGAAAAAATAGGTCAAGGTAAATTTTTAAGCTTTTTGAGATTAAAATATTGATCTGATATATTTAAAAAATACTACTTTGTGGCATTGATTTTTTAGTAAAATATACTTACTACGAAAATAAAAAGAATATTAGTAAAACAAATACAAACTATTTAGTCTTAATAGTAATAAATAATCATCAGTTTAAAAAACTAAAAAACACGCTTATGATGGCAATTGCATGACACCACCTCGTGGTCAAAGACAGTACTACTTTAGGAGTTACAAACATACAAACATACAGGTGAAGCTAATAAAAGCGTTTTAAAAACGTAAAAATGTCAGAAATCAGGCCTAAAAATTTTACTGTTACTTTATTTGAAAATGAACAAACAAATCTCTTTAAAATTTATTATATGTATTAAATGTCTTAACAGGTAGAATTAGTTGAAAAATCTGAAATAATGGTGAATCGATTCAAATTGGATTTAATTACACAAACTTATAGAAAAAATCCTAGAGAAATGGCTCGCCAATTATTCAAACTGATCCTTGGTACGGATCGATTAGCCAAGATGTCGGTCACTGAAACGAAAAGACACGAAAAAGTGCCTGATAAATATCTCGAATCTATTTTTGGTGAGCTTAAACATGATGACGTTGCTCAATTGCTTTAAATCTGCATTACAATTTATAAAGAATACTTCAACTGTTATAACTCCTACTAGTCCACTGACTTTACTCTTTTCTGACTAATTTAAACATTTTTGCCAGCAATTTTTTTTTTAAACGAGAAAGAATTGTTCATAGAATGTTACCAAATTCACTTTAGATCATAAAACCACAGTGATTCTTTTTAATTAATTAATAAAAAATTGAAAAATCAGGCACTAGCTCTTTATAGAAGTTATCATATAAAAGATAATTATAAGTCGATGACGTTATAAAATGATAAATTTTTTAATAAATAATGAATTATGAAATCGATTAATTTAATTAAAACGATTCTCGAGTGTCTAATTGATGTAAAATTAATTATTTAATATTCTCTAAAATATAACAATTTTATTGACAGCGGATTCGCTTACCGACCAGAAATCTCACTCGCACTAATCGCAGTGACGCGGACGTTTAGAGGTTATAAAAATCATGGATTTTAGAGAACATTAAATATCTTCTAATTTTACAATAATTAGACACTTAGGTATTGTTTTAATTAACTGAATCGATCCTATAATTCATTATTAAAAAATTACTCATTTTATGAAGCCATCCACTTTTAATTATCTTTTATATTCATTTAACGTGCTAATACACAGTTTTTTAATTTTTTATTAATTAATTATAGACAATCGCTAGAGTTTTATGACTTAAAATGCATTTTGTAATATTCTATAAACAATTTTCTTTTGATAAAAAAAAAATTATTACTAAAAATTATTAAATCAGTCGGGTAAGAGTAATAAAGTCAGCTAACTATGCTGTTATTGAATCTCATATTTTTTTTTAACAGAATATGTTACAATTTACACTAAAAGTGGCATGGAAATATCCGAAAAAGAGTTTCTGACTTGTGTGGGAAGAATGCTTAGTGGCATTCGTGAAGGTTTAAAGAAGAATACCAAAAACTCAAAAGAAGCTGATAACAAAAAAAGTAAAAATGATGATAAAAAAAAAAACTGAAAATGATAATAAAACCGACACTGAAAGTGCCGGTGAAAATGAATAATTTCTCATTTATTTTTTTTTTTCTTATTTCCATTACATTACTTATTTCGAATCATAATTTGGTTACTGTTCCCAAAATTATTAATTGTATTGTACTGTTTTATTGTCTACTATAAATTATTGTATTGATTACTAATAAATTGGTTAACTTTAGAAAACTTTATTGCTTTCAATTTTTTTCGAAAAAAAGCCTGCTTTTGTTTTTCATTTATTAATAATACTCATTCGTTTCTATTTTTTTAAAGATTCAAATATTATAGAAGCCTAATGATTCATCATAGTGTGTGCAGAGCATTATTTCTCCTTTGATTTTCGTTGTTTTCCGGGGTCGTTGGGTGTTTTTCCTTCTGGGAGCACTGTCAACCACGCAGTCTTCTGTAACTAAACTCTTTGCCATCACTATGAAAGAGACCTAGTTCTCGCTACTCGTACGAAAATTGAAAAGAAGTCTGTGTGGAAGTTCGAAAATCCCAGAAAGTATATGAACTGCATCTCATTCTTGAATGCAGCGATTTGAACCGATAGATTCCGAGAAAGCTCAAAAAAACTAAGAAAAAATATTTTTTCAAATAGTGTTTTATTTAACTTCCAGTAAGCTTTTGAGCTCAAAAGCTCAAAAGCACAGTAAAGTTATCTATTTGAACTCGAAGAGTTCGAAATAAATGAAAAATTGTTTTTTGAGCTCGAAAAGCTCAGAAGCAGTATAATAAGCGAAATTTTTAACGCTTGAGTATGAAATCGGCAGGAAATTACATAGATGGCTTGAAGGGTAAAAGGTTATATTATTTTTTTCTTTAAAACTCAAAATATTACTTCGTTAGAGTGTGAATTCCTTTTCTTAACAAAATATCTCCTCTTATTTTATGTCTAAACTTATATTATGAAATCATTACAATCTATCACTACCCTGATTAAAAAAAAAGTATTGAGACAAACAAAAAAGTATTGAAAAGTATTCGTTTTCTTGCCAATCCAATACTTTTCAATACTTTTTCCTTTGTCTCAATACTTTTTTTTATTCAGGGTAACTTTTTTCCTATATTATGAGGTAATAGATTTCATAAAATATATATTAGCCCTTGTGTCAGAATTTACATTAAATATTGTTACTATTTCTCTCATATGGTCGAGTAAGCCTAAAAAATAACATTGATTTGAAAGTTGATGTATGTATTTATCGCGCGGCAGATGTCATATGAGCGTATAAGTCTATTCCGGGGTAACCTTGGATGCCATAAGAACGTATAAAAAAATTTTTCACGGGAATCGACACAGTTTTACTTGAAACGTCGAGAAATGCAGAAAAAAATTTTTTGCAAAATTTGAACTTTTTTATACGCCCTCATGGCATCACCGGGTAACCTCGGTTTTGAATTAAGGGTAACCTTAGAAAAAACTTTATATGCCCTTATGGTTCCCGGGTGCCATAAGGACGTATAAAAGGCCCTTGTGGCATCTGTCACGCGACATAAACATATTACGTTTGTGATGGGTTTCAGAACATGGGCAGTTTTCAGGACATTTGTAGGCTTTCAATAATAAATATTTTTTAATATCATTACTGTAGAAATAATATTTATTAATGATATTAAAACGTATTGCAAAAATAAAATGAAATCTACTTCCATTTTGGCTGCCGAATGGCCTTTTTATCTTTATGCTTTCATCAGGATTTCATCTGGAATTCCTATTTGTGTCAAAATAGGAATTCCTCAAGAAATCCAGCGGATTACTGGTGGATTACCGGCGGATCACCGCAACTTTTTTACACGGGTTGTATATATTATAAATATCTAGATATAAAAATTATATCAAAATGCATAGGGGGATTCAAATGGAAGCTCTTAATGAGTGTAACATGAGGAGAAGCTTGTATCTTCAAAAATGTCAATAGTTTACCAGATACAAGGTCATTTCTTTATAATGTATCTAGACACAGAGCATTTTTGAATGCAGCCTAAATTCTTATTATAACCCAGTCAGCATCCAAATCAGAAAGGTTTCTATATGAAGTCTTATAAAAAACTTCCCTTAGAAGTCTTAATATGAACTCTTAAACAGTTCATTTTTAAGAACTTAGAATTTGGAGTTTATTATGAACTCGTAAATGGGAAGTCAATTTATTGACATCCGAATGAATAACTTTTTTGGAGCTCTTTTTGAATTGCACCTTATGAGCATTTATAGACATTATAAATGAGACCTCATATTTATGGGTTCTCAATGATTTCATTTTCACGCGTTGTTTGGCGCATGCGCAAAAGTTTTTATGTCTATATAATATTTATATTTTTTATTTATGAATTCTAACCTTTTGGTTCGGTAATAAATATCTTAAATATTTATGATAATGATAATTAAAATTTTATTCTTACTAAAAAAAGTAATCGTGTTAAACTTGGTTACTTAAATCAGTTATTATTTATTTGGTAGTTTTACATTATCTTACAACTGGATGTAAAAGTAAGTAAACATAATTTTATAATACACTGGTATCGTGAATAAATATATTATTAATTTTAACACGTATATGATTTATGTTACAAAAATTAGCCGACGTTCAGAAATTTTGTCCTTTTTTTTATTAATTGAATTATAACTAAAAAAAATTGCACGATACTGAAGTTAGCTGACAGCTGTCAATTTTAAAAATTTTTATGACACATCAATTACAACACTAAAAGTGCTTCTAAGAATTTTCACTTATAATTTATTTCTTTAATTTAACATGTGGAATGTTTTTATAAATTTTTTTTCATAACAATTTAATTGTTAAAAAATTCTAAAAAAATTTCTAATGTGTGTTAACTTCAGTGTTATAAAATTGCACGTATAGTTTTTAAAATGTTCTACATGTGAAATTTTTTCTTTTAATTTTTTAAAGACAGTTTTTCAATAGAATAAATTACAAAAATTTCCAGATGTCGGCTAATTTAATTTTCATCTATGATATTAATGATATTGTTTATTTATTAGGAACCAATGATGCTAAGAAAGCCCTTTAAGGAATTATCGAAAAGCCAAAAAAATAGGCGTCTGAAACAAGTAGCTTACGATGTACCACTTCAACAAGTTTCCTCATTTTCGGTTCCGCCAAGACAAAATACAACATCTGTTATTAGTGATAATACTAAAAATGATTCTGATCACGCATTCATTATAAATAAGGACATATCTGATGGAGATACTGTTATCCCTGACGAAGTTAATAATGACACTACCGTAGCTAATGATGTGATTGATGCTATATCAACAGAAAGTGAAAAGCTTGGTGATAATGATGATAATATTAATCATCAAAATATTCATGGTGCTGACTCAATATTCGTGGATAATCATAAAGATATTCTGCTAGCAGAGGGTATTAATTTTTTACAAAATAAACCACCTAATGTGAATGATTCAAGTATCAGTTTACAACGCAAGTTAGCACAGTGGCAGTCAAAATCCTCAACCTCAAACAACTAAACAATCCAATCTTCTACCAGACTTCCCAATATCTACATATGAAGAATTGACAACATTTAACAAACAATTAACAGACAACAAAGTTGCGCGTGATCAATATGTAATTACTTTTTTTATTCTGGTTAATAACATGAAATTTTACGGTTGATTTGTTTTTAAGTTAATGTTTATTTTTTGCAAAATCTGTGTGAAAATTATTCACTTTAATATATTTACTTGAAATATTAAATTATTATATATTGTTTGCAAATTAACTTCAAATCATATTAGCCATAAAATTAAATGGTAATAAGTGATAAACAAAAGCTACTTTTTAGAAAATACATGAATAATTTCGAATCAATTTTTTTGACATTATCATATTTCATTCGTCTGAATGTGTTTATATTGTAAAAAAATATAATATAAATATTGCTGATAATGACGCTTTTGTTTATTACTGTTTAACTTAAATAATTTTTTAATTTTATTTATTCGATATAAAATTTTTCAGAAGGAGATGGTTCAACAGCGGCGAAATGCTGACGGAAAAAAACATATTCGGACTGTTCTAGGACATATTTTAACGGATGACTTCTGTTGCAAATTATCCTGGAGTGGTAAAAAAAAAACCATAAAGGTAGAAGATATGCCATTTGTGAAGTATTTAAGAGGTCAGTACTCAATTCTAAGCTAAAATAACTTGGAATTTACTTTTGTGAGAAGATATATTTAAGTATTTGTTTAAAAACTATGTGGTGTTTTTCACCAAGATGTATTTACTTTCTTTAAAAAACGTAAAAAAAATATTCTATATTAATCTATCTATACACGATTATATATTATTTCTAGAAACGGTGGCTGCTTCCAACTCACGATGTTCCCTTGATGATTGCAAGCAAGCAATTATGTCTTGGCTGCAACATGCGAGTGATCGAGTCAAAAAATCTAGTGACAAACACAGCACTCAATAATTTTTTTCTAATTTAAAAGTGTCATTTGATTATTCTACTTTTCATACTTTTAATAGCATTTTAGATATATTATAAAATAATATAACTTACGTTCATCGCTATATAATTATTAAAATATAAATATAACTTGCGTTCATTGCTATATAATTATTAAAATAAAGAAATAAATTTTAGTTTCATTTAGAACAAATTCGTTTAATTTCTTCAAATTTGTCCAGTACCTGTATCGGTTTTGGATACTTTATTAAAAGAGAATTTTCTGTAGTTATTGTTTGATATTTCTAATACGTATATGATTTTGTTATTATTGTAAATTTACTTATAGCTTTTTTAACAAAATAGTTAAAATATTTAAGAGTTTTAATAAAAAGAGTTATAATTAGGAGATTCAAAAATTTATATAAAATATCAATAATCGCTACATTTACCCTACTAATTAACATCTGGAAAACGAATTCCAAAAGAAATCATATTTGAGACTTCTTAGGTATGAATTCTTTTTAACGTCTTTTTTAAGACCTCCAAAAAATAATTCATTAAGAACTTTTCTTGTAAATTCAGTTAAGAGATCTCATTAGTTATTCATTTTTGAGAGTTCAAAAAAAAGAGCTCCTTAAGAGCTCTTTTTGATGAGGTCCTAATGTCTACGTTAGGTGGCGCATTCGACTTCTTCAGGGGGTCTTCAAGACGTCCTCTAGACGTAAGATCTGACGTCTGAATCATAAATCGGAGTTCATACGGACTGACTTGGGACGTCATTTTGCTATCTGAGAAGGAAGAAAAGAAGTGAGAAAAATTCATTTTTCATATATTTTTAAAGAAATATTATTAAATATGTCAACTTATATTTTTACTTCTCACTTTCTTCGCCGTTTGCACAGCGAGAACGTGCGTAATGGGGTAAGTTATTATATAAAAGTGGTACTTCTTAATTTATCCACTTAGTCTTAACTAATTTTGCGTTTTTCTATATTTTTTTTCAGAGAATTTTGCGAATGTGTACCATTCTAAAATCACTGATTGCCGATGACCCTAACCCTGAAAAAGGGGTCGCGCTCCTGGTGGAGTTCCACCATCTTTCGGGGCTTCCCATGCCTATCGTCCTCCGAGGTATGGTTAATGAGTATAATTCCGCTCATTTTCGGCGGGTCAGGAGGTACCTTTCGATGGGGACACCTGCGAGTTGCGTTAATGCGCCTTTTCGCTATCCGCACGACGTTTCCCTAATAGTCGAGTTGGGTTATAGTCTCTTGGATATGGTGGAACCTAGTGAAGAGTGAAAAAAAAAATTTCTTTTTTTTTTTTTATAATTATGCAGACTGTGTATTATTATTACTTTTTTCTGTGAAGATTGTTTTGCGAATTAATGTTATTCAGATTACATGCAATTTAATGAATTTAATATTCTCGTGAACATAATTATTTCTCAATTTGTGAAATCCAGAGAAAAATTCTAAAATTTTCCTACAAAATTTTCCTCTATTTACCTTCTTGAAAGAATTTATTTCGAATTTAGGAATTTGAAAAGAACGAGGAGAGAAACATTATAACAAAAAATTTTCAATTCCCCCTTCTTTTTTCAAAACGATTCTTGAAAAGAAGTTTCCTAGTTTCAGCACCTTAAAAAAAATTATATAGTACGTATGCGTATACCTATATGTGTTTAATTTGAACAAACGCGCAGCCAGTGTCGCGCATTTTAACTTTTTTAAATTCTAATAGAGATGATTTATGCGTATGCTAACTTTACTTGAGGAATCAAGGAATAATAGTATTTGTGACATCAGAATAGGAAATATTTTCTAGTTATCATTATTATTGTAATATTATTCGTTTTTATTATTTCTCCTTATATACTGTTGGGAGTTCTGGCTATAACCGATGCCGTGTCTATGGGTGCCACAACTTAGTCCTAACAGATATTATACAAAACGTTATGCTTTCATGAAAACGCAATATCCCAAACGTCTGATATCACAATGAGCACGTTTGAAGAATGTGACACTTGCAGCAAAGTAGGTTTAAGAAATGTGACTTACCTGAAAATGTATATACTGAAAAGGTAATGTCTAAAAAATGTTAATGTTACAAAACGCTATCTTCCCAAAAGGTGAAGATTATAAAATCGAAGGTATAATAAGTGTTATATTTCAATATCGTGAAAGGTTCGAAACGTGAGGTTTCACAAACGTCACGTAAAAAAAAAAGTCCATTGGCCATATCGACTGTAGGAGTTCAGTTGGTACAGTAGATTTCTTTAGATAAGGACAATACCTATAGTAATTTAAGTCTGAGCGAAGTCACATTGAGCAGTATAGAATTTTATTGTAAATTACTTGATATTCAATCAAATTAATATTTCTACCAATTATAAAAATAATAATGACAATAACAGTTATTATTAATGATGTTAATTTAATGGCGATCCATCCTTTCTTCATAACGATGTTAGTTTTATAAACAATAATAATATATTTGAAAAAAACTTCAAATATTTTTTGCAATACACAGCTAAAAATCTATTATTTTTTATTTTATTGTGTACGCACATATCCTTATAATGGTTCAATAAGTTAATTCCCATTACATTATTGATAAAGGATCCTGTCATCGCATTATTATTTCTAAAATTTATTGAGAAAAGTACCTAAACTATGTATATTGTGAATAAAAATATCGAAAAATCATTAAATTAAAATTCTTTTATTTATAATCTAAAATTCTCGACAGTTACATAGAGAGTGGCAGGTTGCTTAGTTATAATACATGTGAATTATTAATTTTTACAATGTTCGTTACATGCTTTTTTTTTTTTTAATAACATAAAATGGAGAATACTAAAATATTAGTACAATAACACACAATTGTCTTTTAAATTATTAAATCTACTAAAGTAACCTCCACTCGGCAGGTTGCTTGTTATAAAATATTCGAGTTATTAATTTTTTTACATTCGTTGTAATTATACTTTTTTTTTTTTTTTAATAACATAAAATAGAGAACGATTTATTATTAGTGAAATAAAACACACACTTTTTTTTTTAATTATTAAATCTACAGAAGTAACTTCCACTCTGCAGCAGCTGCATTTCAAAATTTTTTTGTTTTTAGTAAGGTAGGTTACATATTTCTTTTGACATGGCTGGCAAAAAATGCAGTGTCGGCAAGGGTTGTAAATAACGTCCGGTTGGGCTTCATCTTCCGAACAAGCCACGCAAATCGCGACACCTAAAATCAGAATAGAGTATTGTGAGAAGTTATTTCAAGTCATTCGAAAAAAATTTTTTTTCAATTACTTAAAAAATATATAGCTTACGGTAATAATTAACACCATCTGCAGTCGCAATTCCATTATCGTCCTGTATTATGTCATTCTGATCTAGCTCCCCTATGGAATAATAATTTATCTTAAAATGCAGTAATGAAATTTTATCGAATAGGTAGAAAAATTGGTAATTTTTATTTAAAAGGAACGAGAAAGTATGAAAATCGAAATTTATTTCAGGTAGTACTGTCGATACTACAAGTGTCAAGTGTCAATACAATGTCTCGTTTTATTTAAGTTGAAGATTTACCGATACAAAGTTGCATTTGAGAAAGAGAGACAATGATCATTTTTGATATTTTTTAATTAATTATTGACGTCACATGCTCTGAATCTGTACTTTCGATAATGGAAAATATTTAGTTTTGTTTCTTTTCATTAACTAATTTTAATTGAAATCTGGATGGTACCTTTTTTTTTTTTTAATAAAACCAAAACTGTGATTTCTCATCAAATTCTAGGTTGAACGTAAAAACTAAAAAAAATTGAAAATATTGTTTTACCGGATCTCTATCGCTCTTGAAAAATGGATCTTGATAAAGTAAAATCGGAAAATCGAAAATAACAAATTTTTCAAAATTACCGCTACGAGAAGAAATGCAATACTGAAATTTATATAAAATCCACAAAGAAATATTTCCTTACCTATTTCCTCATGGTTCACATCGACAGCATCCTCGTCAGCTTCATTTTGTAAATCGTCTTCTGCAAATTGATTTTCTTCATTGTCCGGCTCATCATTGTTGTCGTTGACAGGATCGAAGTCACCCACAAGAAGCGGATTAGGCTGGTCAAGCTCCAAATTACGCATGTAATCAATCGATAATACTGTAAACAATTTGATAATGAATTATAGGCGTAACAATAAATAAAGGACAAATTTAGCGGTATATAGAAATTGCTATACACTGACAAAAGAATTTATGAACTATCAATAATTTGTGTTTTATCAACGATTTGTTAACGAGTAATAAATCATCATAAACTCTTCATATAAATCGCATTTAATTAAATATTTGTGAACTTTTCAATGATAATTATTAAATCACCTAATGTTCAAAAATCACATATTAACAATTAATGAAACTTATTAAATATAAACAAATTCATCTATCAGTGTAGTAATTACATATTAAAGATCATTATTAATTATACCAAAAACCATTACTCACGTAATTTATGATGAACTGGCACAAGGTCTACCATTCTGAACGCCGTCTTTGGACCTGCGTTTATAAATATAAGATTACCCACTAATTGTTGTGCTATACGTGCTCCTCTTGACAAAAAGTCGAGTGCATCAATTTCCCCACTTTCCACTAGATCCTGTAATCTTTTAATTTTTGCTACGTCAATTAATTTTCCCACGGGTGATGTTCCAGTGTTTAATACTTTTTTGTTAGCCAACTTTTCCATATCTCTGCAACTTTGAACTTGAATTTTTATAGTTGATTCTGCAACAAAGAAAAAAATTCAATTGAAAGAAACTAAATCACAATATAAAATTTGTAACATACAATCCGATTAAAAAGAAAAAAAAAAAAACTTATCTGTTTTGTAAAAATAGTGGAAAATGAAAGACATTAAACAGAAATTATTTTAGCTTACCGAAGAAGGACCATGTATTAGGCTGACGGCCACAACTATTTATCAGGCGGTTGCAGTGGATTTTAGTGCAGTTCGACAAGGCATCTAAATCATTATGGAATGATAGATTACTGGCTCCAACCTTGCAAATCCATTCCGACAAGTAATACTCGAGGAATGATTTGAAGACACGGAACAAATCATTGCTAAGTTTTTGTACTAATTTCATAAAAGTACTAATTATCAGCTCTGCGGGTAAAAAACACAGCATCAAGAGTTTGGTGAACACTCTAATTTCATTTTCAGCCTGTTTCCCCCGTAGGTCAATTTTTTCCACAGCTTTACTGTATAGCAACTGAAACAAATTAGAAAAATTTTTGTAAATAATTGTAAATTTTAAAACGAGCGAACATTAAATAAAAATGTTTTTCCAATTATTTAAAAATAATATTGATCATGACTATTAACACACCGATTGAAAAAGTAAACTTAAATGAAGAGAAATAAATCTTTAATCAAGAAATTAAATTTTATTAATTTGTTTGTTTTAAATGGAGCTGATCAATTGTTGAATAGAGTCGAATTTACTGAAACCAAGAAAAAATGCAAAATCCATGAATTTTTGCTTGATTCCAGATGATTAAATTCTTTAAAATGATATTGTTACACTCAAAGATTTATTTATATTTAATAATCCTATTATTGACAGTTGATTATCGATTTTTTAACATCAGATGATTTAATAAGAGTGAGCATAAAAATTTAAGTTCAAATAATGATCTTCGTCTATTTGACCTGCTATGAATATTTATTAAATAGAAATTAAATCTTAATATCTAAAAGAATTATGGACAATTTTTTGTCAATTTTAAAATGAAAAAATTTTTGCAAATTTATTTCTGAAAATATAAAAATATTAAAATTTTTTAATTTCTCTATAACTATCAAATTTTAAAAAACTTAATTTTTCTGGAATTTTTTATATTTATACGTTTCAAGTACCGGTTTTGGCCATCTTAGGACCGTTTTCGGCTACTTCAAATTTCAGTTAAATTATCGGAAATTCAATTATTACAATAATATTTTCATAGAATTAATAAACTTTTACATTTATTAGAACTGAATTTATCAAGTTTATAGAATTATTTATACTGTCATTTGGACACAAAGTGACAAACAAAAAAAGTACACTGGCTACAAACGAATCTTCTACCCTATTTTTAAAAATTTATTCCACTACAATTGAGTTTCTGAAAATTTAATAATTTTACAGAAATTGATAATTTTTTATATTTTTAAATTTTCCTTGGAACGTTCTTAATTCTAAGACCCTGGGTCATACGGTTTTGCAAATCTGTATGATTATTTTACATTCATAACATTGGCGTATGATTGTTAACAACCAATTATTAATATATTAATTCTATTTGTTATCAACTTACATTACAGTATGCATCAAACGTCCCCTTCACTCTCGACGCTGGGTAGCGCAATTGTAACGCATTAAACATGTCATCGTCAAAATCGTAATAAATTTTTTCGGGTTGAATAGCACCTATCGGCTTCGCCAGACCATTTCGCACAAGCTCGTTACAACTCTCAAAAGATTTTTCATTTAAAACTGCCCACAAACCAGGAAATGACTGCAAAATAAAATGAAACTTAATAATTAACATTTACAGTAATTAAATATATTATGAAATAAGATAAGGCCTCATTACAATTAATGACCCCCGTCAATAATTAGAGCTTTTATTTCAAAATAAAATAAACTTACGTGATTCTTATGAGGTACTGTCATTAAAATGACGCGGGATTCACCCATGCCCTTCAACTGTATGGCAACTTCTTCGAAGTAAATAACTTTGTGTAGGCTGGCTTCAACGGCAACAAGAAACTCCTGATCAGCAATAGAAATGCCACAGGCTTGATTTTTACGCAATATATGTTTTATTGACATTGACCCTTTCTCGTGGATTCTCCTGTTTTTCCAATCAAGATGGTTATTTAATAAATTGGTAAAGTTATCTAAACTCCCAGCCAAATCTGGAAATTCCCGCTTCATCCTCCACTGACGCATTCGCGGAGACAAGGTTTGAAAGGGATATTTCTTTGCTGCGTTTGGATATCTGGAATATATAAAAGTAATGTTAATAGAAATATTCAAAAAGCACAAATATTTTTAAAGGAGATTCTAGTTAAATTGATAGTCATTTCATAACTTTAAAGTAATAAAAAATATAAAAGTTGAAACAAATTCTGATAGTTCTAGAGAAAAAAACTATACTGTTTCCGAAATACTTTCGTTGAATTTTAATTTCGAAAAATGACAGAAAGCTAGGTAGTACATGGAACTAAATTGACAATATACACCGATATTTCTTAAAAATAATTTCGAAAGCAGCACATGATACTTTCTCAAACTAAGAATTATTTTTTGAACTTTCATAATTTGACAAACTTTTTAAACTTTACATATAATTGTAATTTACATGCTTTTTCCTAATACTTACAAATCTTTAAGCTGGTTGTAAACCACATGGCCGGATAAGAATGAATGGCGATGTAGACTGCGCAATCGTTTGAAAAAAATTGCGTCCTCCAAAAGATTAGGTTCACCTACATGGTTATGAGGGTTTCTTGTATGATCGTCATCATCGTCAGTGACATATCGAAAATTGCCGTCTGCATCAATGACACCCTGAGCATTACACCCATTTGAATGTCGCAAAGAGCATACGAAAAATCTAGAAAAATGATAACAACATTAAAATTTACTCCAGAAACACTTGAAGATAAAAAAAATTAATAAAATGATAATTGCTCAGAATAAAGACAAAAAAAAATAATTTCGAATCACTTTTTGAATTTCGCCGCGGGACGTGATATGCCTTAAGCCTAAAGATTTAATAAAACACGATGATTTAAATATTAAAGTATTATTATTACTATTATAATACAATTGCTGTATATATTCTCCATCAAAAAATGTTAGTCAAAAAAAGTATTATTATTTTATTTTTGGAATCTTAAAAACTTCAAAATTAATAAATTACTCAATTCTCCTTACATTTTAATTTTTGTTAATGATTTGATAAATCAAATATAAGATTTTACAAGATGATTATTAAAATTAAAAAAAAAAAAAAAACACTTAAATTTTTGTGAAGAAAAAAAATTGTAATTTTTGTTTCTTTCGGATCTCAGAATGGTATTATGAACTGAATTAGAATAGCCATAGTAGTATTATGAACTACTACTATGGCCATTGATACGCGTCGGGTAAACTCTACATAATACTCTACGTACTACATATGTACACACATTTGGTGATTTCAAGGATTTCTTTTTTTAAACAAATTAAGACCGAAAATATGTCTAAAAAATTTCACTTGTCTAAAGAGTCTGAGAAACTGTCACTTTCATGAATCAAAATTTAATAAACGCAAGGTATTATTACTAAGGTACCAGAAACGGAGATACAGAGTTTGAAAATTGTTAATATAAATCGCTTCCAAGTTAACTTACTTTTTCTGCGTCGATACACGTGCTACTTGATAGGAATAGAAGAGTTCGGAATGGAAATCCTGGAAAATTCTATCCGGGAAAGAATCTACCGGTGATTTTTTACTGGCAGTCATTGTTTTACACTTGAGATAAAAAACAAAAAAACGAACGTCCAAATAACACTTGCTACTTGCTCTGTGAGAGGTAGACTTGTACTAGATGGCGAGCCACAGGTTGCGGGCAGTGCAGCCAGATCGTGGGTAAAAATTTCCCCCACTTTCCATTACACTCCATGCTATTTTGCCTTAAGTGGGGGGTCGTTCTACCCACGATCTGGCTGCACTGGTTGCGGGTTGCGGGTTTGGAGAAGCTGTTACGCTGCGAGGTGCTACCCCTTCCTAATCGACTGCTTCCATAACTCTTTCTGATACTTAGCCAATCAGCTACTTGTATTTATGAAACGTCTCGTGTCATGCACTTGTTTGCGCTGTTCGCAGAAAATAAAACTCGGCGGAGATCTTATCGTTCTAAGAAGAGCTCCAAACGTATATTACCACGAAAAGTTGGGAATATAATAAAAATGTTTATAAAGAAAGTACTTTTCTATAAATTACTTAAGAAACATTTGGCAATTTTAAGTAATTTTTTTTTTAGATAAATTGTGAAAAAATAAAATTCCACATGTAGAAAAATAAAAAATAGCAAACACTATAAGTGTGTGGGGATGTAATTATAATTGAAAGAGGAATGAAGCGTTATAGATAATTAAAGTATACTTTATTTATATAAAAAAAATATAATTAAAGTAAATTGTAATTATTAACTATACATAAAAATGTATCGTACTACAATTATTATTACATTCGATTGCCATCTTGCAACCCTATTGCGGATCTGTGGATGGAACGAAATAATATAAAAATCGCGATTTAAAAACAGGGGTTGATCGTAGAAGGGTAAAAAATTAAAATTGGATGTATTTTTTAACAGTACATCATAATTAAATATAAATAAAAAAATTAAAAAAAAAATAAAAAATATTGTAAAAAAAAATAAAAAAAAATATTTAGGGGTGGGTCACCCTCACTATTTAGGGGTACGAAAAATAGATTTTGGCCGATTTTTAGACCTACCCGATATGCACACAAAATGTCATACAAATCGGTTCAGCCGTTTCGGAGGAGTTTGGTAACAAATACCGCGACACGAGAATTTTACATATTAGAAGATACAACGATTGAGTGCTGCGCGAAAAGTACTTTTCCGGCACGTGCGCATAAGTATTGGTGTAAATAAGAAAAAAATTATCGGGAGAACTACATGAAACTATGTTACTACTGGGAATTTGAATTGCGCGCGCGCTTTAATCCTAACCAATAAGGAATCTGGGTCCACTTTTTGCGAGCTATTTTCGATACTAAGCAAACTTCACTCAACTATCAATTTTAATATATAGGATATATATATTGATACTTATGTGTGTGTGTATATATATATAAATATATTTATATGTGTGTGTAAATGTATATTTATAGACTATACTCAGTGTATTTATAACGCGTTGTTTACTCATTCATATAACCTGCAAAGTAAATATTATTCATCTTATATTAGTCTTTTTTGGTTTTTTAAATTATTTATTAATATATATATATATATATTTCAAGTACATATATATATATATATATATATATATATATATTAACATTATAAAAATGTCCTCGGATTTGCTGAGGCAAGGCCAGCGAATGGCAGTAAAACTACCTGACAAAAATTTTGATGGTTATTCCTACTACAGTTATAGTTCACCTGGCGAAACAAGGTATTTTTAATGTTATATTATTTTAACTTTTTGTGACTTTTTACGAAAACGGAATGATATGGATACAATCAGTTTCATATTATTTATAATGATCCAAATCACTTATACATGTCTACATATTACAATTTTATTAATATTTATCATCTTACATTGCAAACTCCAATTGATACCTGACAGCCTTTTTATCGATGTGAATAAGTTTCATACTTAGTTATTAATTAAAACTTTATGTAAATACTGCATAAATCTAATTACTATGATTGGCAATCACTAATTAAATTTTTTTCCTTCTTATATATAGTTACATCAGATGTTATGATCGTAGAAGAGGAGGGTGCCCTGCCATTGGAAAAATGGTTAATGGTGTACCAGTTTTATCAACTAACCATAACCATGAGAGGAATCCGCTGTTATGCAGTCAGCGTGCATTTCAAAAAGCACTGTACCAGGTGACGACTATTCGACCCTTTCAATCATTACGTTTAATTTATGATCATCAATGTCAATTGTAATATATTAATGGCTTATAATTATAGAAATAATTGATGGAAAAATACAAAAATTCCTGATGGTATGAAAATACACTTTACAGGCACTCGGTAGCTGCTGAAAGTTTAACATGGGTCAAGATGCAACCTGCAATGGAACGATGGCGTTCAGCAGTCCGTTCACAACATCCTTTGACTTCTAGAAATCTCGTGGAATACGCAGAGCAGCTTCAACTACCGGAATGGCAACATTTAATTCGCTATAATAATGGTGAATTGAATGTACACACTATTCAAGTTCCTGATGGGTCAATTGTAACTGTCATTGGTGATGTCAACTTTTTAGGATTAATCAATCCTACGACTCTTTGTATGGATGCAACCTTCAAAATAACACCAAGAAAACCAAAAGTCTATCAGGTTTTTTCAATAATGGGTTTAATAGACGATACGGTAAAATACAAATATAAAGAAATTTTATAAGTTTTACGTACTTAGTATAAAATCTATAAATTACAAAAAAGTATTTTGTTGCTGAAAGCGATAAAAGTTAATATGAAAAATCTTATAACCAAGTAAAACTTTTTTGTTCTGTGTTCTAGGCTTTACCAATATGCTGGATGCTTATGACAGCAAAGTCATCATTAGCTTACACCGCCGGCATAACTTATTTTAAAGAAGACTTGGCTCCTCACATTCAACCACAAACAATAATTTCTGATTTTGAAAGCTCTTTGCAGAATTCTATCCACTTGACGTTTCCGCAAGCCAGGCATGTTGGCTGTTACTTTCACTATTGTCAGATAAGGCCAAACCTTAAAGAAAATATTATAACATTATATATTTTGTAATTGTATGTTGTAAAAATTGTACTTTGGTATTCACTTTATGGATTTATGTATTTCTAGGCACTCGTGAAGAAGTTTAAAAAATTCAATTTATTACAATTGTGTCAAGAATGGTTACCAGGGAAAATTTTAATACGTAAATTTATGGCATTGGCTTTATTGCCAGATCAGGATATTTTGGCAGGCTTCAATTGGCTTGTCACAAATTTACCTGCTGATATTCGACAGATATTTGATCCTTTTATAGTGTATTTTAGACGTCAATGGTTAATTAGAGTAACTCCAGCCAAATTCAGTGTGTATGATGAAAAGAATCGATCTAATAATTATTCGGAAGCGAGCAATCGGCGAAATAAACTTCGATTCGGAATTCACCCAACTGTATGGACATTTACTGGTATAATAACAATAATAATAATGATAATAATTATAATAACAATAATAATGATAATAATAATAATAAATGATATAATTATAATATTCTTACAGAAAAGTTGCGAGATTTGCAAGCAGTAACGCATCTTGAACTACTATCATTGTTCCGTGGTGAACCAGTTAACCGCGATCCCCGTAGCCAAACATTAAAAAGAGATCGGGATATCAACAATGCTTGGATATTATACCAACAAAATATTTTAAATATTCAATCTTTTCTAGCTTACGCTAGTTACTTTCTGAAACCCACGTATCTTGAAGAACAGCTCGACATCAATAACATGGATATCAGGGCTGATGCAGACGAGGATGTATTGATTGTAGGAGGTAATGTTTATTAAATGTAATAAATATCGAGCTATTAATGTTAACAGAATAAATGAAATACGTACTCCATGTTTAAAGAGAAATCTAATCGATGTCTAAAAGATATATTGTTTAAATTTCGGAGACAATTTTTAAAAAAATTGTAGCACAATGAAGCTGCCAGAAATTAACTCATTTTTTAATTTGTCTAAATAAAAATACACCGCTAAAACTAAACTTTATTAATTGTAAAGTTACAGAAATTTTAAGTTTTGTAAAATCAAATAAGATGATGAAAAGGTATTGGACTTCCAAAACTCGACGGCATTAATACCACGATAAAAAAACTAAAATAAAGCATAAAAATATCATTTTATAAAACTTTTTTTTTTTTTTTTAATTATTACAGACATTATTCTGCAACCGGCACTACACTACTATGCGATGGAAGTGTTTGAAGAAATCAATGTAGTTTTCGAATAGTAGAAAATCTTGTGGTCATATGATGGACTAGCTGTGAATCTCCCGCTTAGCTGGGTTTTGGCTCTGTTCAAGTTTGCTGAAGTCTGCATATCTCGGAAATTTCTGTACAAATATGTACATATATTTGTAATTACAGCGTTATTATAGCATGCCTTAAGCGCGAAGCGCGTAGGTATGTTCTACTAGCGCCTAAAAATAAGGTTTCCGACGTTTTTATTATTAATATTATTATTATTATTATTATTATTATTATTATTATTATTATTATTATTGTCACTTAAGTACTTGAATTTGAAAAATGTACCATGTATGTAAGAAAACAATAAGCAGTTTACTTGACTTTTATAAAATAATTATTGAATGTAGACTATATAAAATATAATTTTATATAAAAAATAAAAAAATTGTTATTTTTTTTTTTTTTTTAATTCCCGATGATTAGTATTGAAACTCGGTATTCTTAAAAGAAAATTTTTAAAAATAAAATATCTGGCACTGTAACTGTACAGGTGGTAATTTTAAGGTATTTTTTACTTTTCTGTATCATGAGATATCTATAATATCAACTGAACTCGACTTTTCCGACAGTCGATAACACCGCTCGATTTTTTGGTAAGCGTGACGTTTGTGAAACCTCACGTTTCGAACCTTTCACGATATTGAAATATAACAGTTGTTATACCTTCGCTTTTATAATTTTTACATTTTGGAAAGATAGCGTTTTGTAACATTAACATTTTTCAGACATTACCTTTTCAGTATATACATTTTAAGGTAAGTCACATTTCTTAAACCTACTTTGCTGCAAGTGTCACATTCTTCAAACGTGCTCATTGTGATATCAGACGTTTGGGATGTTGCGTTTTCATGAAAGCATAACGTTTTGTATAATATCTGTTAGGACTAAGTTGTGGCACCCGTGTCTATGCCTTGTCAAGTGGCTAGTGCGCATGCCCCATTTATTTAAATGAGTCCTTTATTTCTTTTAAACGATTAGATTTTATTAAGTGCATCAAAAGGTGACACGAGGTTTATTAGTGACGAGTGTTGTTTAAAAGATAACAAAAGGTAATTTGTTAATTCAATAATTCATAAAAGGTAATCAGTTCATTCACATTGACCTAAGTTTTACTTGTGTTGTGATAATTGTGTTTCGAATTACTCTAACATAATGGGTGAGTTTAATAGATTGAAAGTTTCCCGAAAGTTTTGTGTACTTCTATTATTTTTATTTTTTTCCTTTTTTTTTTTTTTTTGAATCATCTTTGAAGCAAACACTCCCTTTTCTTTTCTAGCCTCACCCCGTTTAGCTGCTGATTTTGAAGATGATGACGGATTAGCTATAATTCATTTTATTCCTACTATGTGATTTATTACATATTCGCGTTGTCTGGCTCTTCCCGTAAGTTTTTCCGGTGATAAGCAAAAATTTCATTTCATTATTTAATTTGAGATTTTTGTTACTAGAAAACCCGCGAGATATTATTATTAGTTCCTATCTTATGCCCCCCCCTTTTTTTCTCTAGGTTACCTTGAGATTGATCTCCTATTTTATTGATCTCGTTTCGCTTCCCGCGAACTCGTTTTCTGAAGCCTCCGAAATTTTTGGGAAAATTATTGTCCTGATTCAACCGACTCTTCCTCACTTCCTTCGGCCTTTATGGGACTCCGTCATTTCAAGGGTGGAACTTAATGCAGTGGATTACCGCCAAGTTCAACAGCTTCTTTTGAAGCTTGCTGACGATCTTCTCAGTTCATCTCGTCCGTCCAGTCGGTAAGTCACAGTTAATATGAATTATATATATAAAAAAAGGTCTCTACCCTATTTTCCCCCTTTTTTGTTAAAAGAGAGGAAGGGATTAGGGGAGGGAAAAATTGTATTATATTTTCTTTTTTTTTTTTTCAGCATACGAGAACTCCAAAATTCTCTTCGCGACTGATGGCGATACTTGTCTTAATAAGTAAAATTTTTATTTTGATAATTTGTCTCAAAAAAAAAATTTTTTTTTTCTTTTTTTGAAGGAGAAGGGTAAAAGAGAATTTTCCTTGAAAGAGGAGAGAAAAAAAAATAAAAATTCTTTTTATAATTAGGGGAGAATAATTCCTATGACTTTATTTTTTTTCCAATTATTTTAGTTGATTTCTCCGTGTTAATTCTTTTAGCATCTTAATTCTGCAGTGTAACTCAGTCTTCACGTGCTTATCTCCCGCTCAGGAATGCAAACGCGATCCCCTTTATCTCATTATAATCAGTTTGCATATGGCTGCGAGTCTCTTCGAAGCGTTTTCTTTGCACTTCCGAGTTTTTTCTTGCTATCCAGTTCAAAAGTGATTATATTAAGTAAATTATTCTCTCGATTGTGTTCTATATAAAGATTTCGGAATAACTTTTTTTTCATTAAGTGAATTACCGTTTAAAACTGAACTTGTGGATAATTTGTTTGTGTTGTGAGTTTTATGTGGATAATTTACTCAATCATTTTATGAGAAAAGTGTAGGATAATTTGTGAGAAAAAAAAAATTTTTTTTTTTGACTTTTTTTTTTGAGTGTAATTTGGTGCTTGTTGCTACGTTTCCCCGTTTGGATTCCCCGTAAGGTAAGAGAAAAAGATGTTTTAACTCATCACGCTTTTTATTTACCCCTTTTTTTTTGTAATTGCAAGGTGAAAGGTTTTCGATGTTCTAAAATTCCTTAAAAAAATTCTTGAATTTTTAAAGTTTATTATTATTTATTCAAAACTAAAAAAAAAATTTATAAGTTAAAAAAAATAAAATGAACCCCTTTTTCATATCTCTCGATTAAAACGTTTTGTACGGTCATAATTTTGAGAGTTACTTTTTTAAAAAAATTTGGGTTATTTTTATACCGCCTACCTTATTATCTAGTGTATTTTAATTTCGGGTTTATCTAATTATGTTTTTCGCACTTCTAGGTCATTATGTTCGTTGATGGCGAATGTTATGAAGGTTTCACAACCTTCTTTCAATGGCTCGTCATCCTGCGCAGCCGTGAGGTATTATTTTTGTTATTTCACAATTTTCTGACTTGCATCATTAATCCCTCTTTTTTTTTTTTGTTTATATTATTCTTTTTTTTTTTTTTCAGGAGATTTTACGTTTAGCTGCCGTGGTAGAATTTGTAGCCACCACTGACCGTCCCGCGGTGGGCCTCAAGGCCATCTCCATTATATAGGAGGAGTTCGGGTTCCTGCCGCCCGAATTAAAAATGGCGCGGGCATTTTTCCGCATGCCGTTGTGGCAGGACGTGGCGCTCACGTTGCCAAACGTCACAGATCTGGAGCTGTTGCTGAGCAATCTGCTCAGTATGGCTGAGTCCCCTGCTGCTCCTCCCGTAAGTATTACGTCCTTTATTAATGTGTATTTCGTTCTCCTTTTTTTTTTGTTGTTTTATTTCCTCACTTTCTTTTTCTTTTTTTTTTTTTTTTCAGCAAGCAGAGGTCCTGCGGTACGACGATTCGGAGTGAATCGTCCTATTGCGGACATTTTTTCTTGATCTTTTTTTTTTTTTTCATTTTACTGTCTAACTTTTATTAGTATTAATTAAAACTGGATTCAAGAAATACTAATGGTTTTACTAAAATGTATTAATCCAAAGAATTTATATGGTTTAATCATTAAAATGTAAACGTGATAGTAATAATAATAATCTGCTCGAAAAATTACTTAAATAATTTAAAAATTGTACTGAGTAATAATAAAATCAATAAAACTGTGATTTTTTCTATTTTGATAATTGTATTAAAATTTGATTTAATAAATAAAAAGTTTATATGTTCAACAGAAATAATTTTATTGGATAAATCGTTATTCGTATTTTAGCGCTGAAATTTATATCGTGTGTCATTTAAAATGTACCAACAAGTAAAGTCATTTGTTTCAAAGTTAATTAATAAACAAAATTGTAAAAGAACTAATAAGTCCAGTATTCTTTGGTGCACGATAATCTTGGGTGGCAAACGATAATTTTACGGCTCTGAAAACATACTGGCCCCTACCATAAATGCTAGCACTGACAAAAGGAAGTGTTCAAATAATGCTCTTTTCATATTTGTAATTTTGAATTACACAGGTTCTCATTCATTTAATCACAAAAATCCAGTAATTAACATGATCCCGGTCTATAGGCTGAAAAGCTTGGGCCGAAATTATTTTAATTTATTTAGTCTAGCTTGGGTCGTAACAAATCACTTCTAAAAATTATTTTTTTTTCGCTCGTTAATTAATTTAAATTATTGTCTTGGTGTTCAATTTCGTAGCTACTAAGATTGTGGATACCGTTAGCACTGTTACTACCGCAGGTGCTATTATTTTTCCTACACTCGATGGTGAGTTTCTTTCCTGTATATTCTCCCGTACTTTATATATTACATTGTTTTATGTTTTCCAGGTAATTTACTGTGTTGAGTGACTTCCTTCCACCCTGTTTGGTGATGTTCCTGCTGTTGGTGGTATCTTTATTGGTTTAATTATTGGCTGAACGGTGTTTGATGTTGCTGTTTAAGTTTCTTTTTTTTTTTTCGTGATCAATGGTGAGTTTCTTTCTTATTTTCTCCCCTATACTCTATTTATTATATTGTTTAACGTTTTGCAGGTGAATTATTATATCGAATAACTGTTTCCGTCCTGCTTGGCGATGTTCCTGTTGTTAGCGGTATCGTTGCCGGCTTGATGATGACATCATTAGATGGTAAGTTTGTTTCCTTTGTCGTTTATTTACATTCATCTGTTTCATTGATTAAATGTTTTCCAGATTTATTTCCTGACTTCTTTGGATGGCATTTTCTTTCGCTGCTGCTGTTGCCGCTGTTGCTGCCATCGCTGCTGTTGCTGTTGCCGCTGTTGCTGCCGTCGCTGCTGCTGCTGTTGGTGATCGGCCGTTGCCACTGTTCGGGTGCAATGGTGGTGCCCTGACATATGAGCATTTTCTTGTGCTCACCGTGCTGTGTGGTATCTTTCACTCACAGTAATTGTATCCTTTAAAAAAATTTTTTTTTGATAGTATTGATATTATTATTATTATTCTTATTATAACTATGGTTTTCTTCTTTTCCTATTTCATAGTCTTGTTACCAGTAGGGTCTTAGTTTATATTAATTATACTCCCTCTTTTTTTTTTCGAAAGGGTCAGTCGGAATTCTCGTTCTTAAATTAATAATTTTCAACGTATTATTATTTCAAAGTCAGGTTCCATTGCTGGCCCTTATATATGTGTGGTTAAAAAAAAATTTTTTCTAAGTTAAAATGTATGACAGTCCTAGGGCTAGTCAAAGGTCAGGGCTTGCAAAATAGGTTCGCGATTCATTATAGGAGGAAAATTTTCGCGTTATTCGATTCCTATGTTATGTCCAAGATTAGACTTGTTGAAATATAATTTTGGTCCAAGTCTTGCGACCTATAGACCGGGATCGTGAGATTGTGTTTGGAATGTAATAATGTTTAGATGGGTGTTTTTACTTTTGTGTTGAATTTATTTTAACTATAGATTTACAAAATTCTAAATTGAAAGTCTGAATATAAAGGTAACTTAATTTGTTAAATGTTATAACTTACAATAAACCGATGATCCCTGTTGAATTGATCCTTGATTGGATTCTGCTGTGTGTTTTGTTAGGATACGGGATGTTCACTTGTCTCAAATTACCGAAGTCGTTATTTTTGTGTTGTTTCACGTTTTCCACGATATGCGGAGAAACAAAGTGTACAGGCACTTGAATGAAATCAGAAAAAAATGTATTGACTCGAATTGAAAGTGAACGGTTGTTCTCAGTTACACGTTTTCCTACTGTATGTAGAGAAAACTAAGTATGCGGATACTTGAATGTAACTATTAAAATTTAACACTTGACAAATGGTATTGATTGACCAAAGTTTAAAACAAGTAGCTGATAACTAACTGTTGAGGGAGTTGAACTAGGACTGAACTAATACTGGAGTTAGAAAGAGGAAAAAAAAAGTAACGAACTCTTAGTTATATAAGTGTTCCCTAATTAAGGCTCCACCTATTGGGCCTTGAGTTGGGGCACATTTCCCAATCAGGGTCAGTTTTCAGGGTATCATCCCTACTCCGTAATTATTTTGGGCAGGTAAAGGACTACCCTGATGCTAGCTTGTCAGTGTGCACACCCACTCACAAACTAATATTTTTAAATAATCATAATCATATGGTTAGATAATTATTCAACTAAAACTAGTTACCTCTATGTTAATTATTATTAACAATCTTCAACGTTTTAGTACTTATGATAATGTTTATTTCTTAACAAATTTTTCTTATTGATTCTATTTCAATTATATTATTGGTTTTTATACTTGTTATTAATTATTAATTTTTACCTGTTATAATTAACAATTCTAAAAATGACATATTATAATAAATATTAATATGTCGAATGTATATTAGTTTATAAATTTATTAATCTGTTATTTTATTTAGGTTGTTAGTTTATTAATTTGTTAGTTTGTTATCTTATTCACATTTGGTGTACACATGGCAGTATTGCAGTCCTGTACATTTAACCATTGGATTTTCTTTTAACTATTGTTAACTAAATAAGTAACGAATTTTACATTATAAAAGATTACAAAAAATATCTCAAACGATCATAAACCTTTGTTCCCAAACTAATTTACTTTTAATGGTTTATGGATCGTTAGGGTCCAAGGTTTTATGTTATCTAAGAACCTTTTTGGATTATAGTAATAAAAATATTTTTGAAAGTAAAATGCATTAGGCTATTTGTGTAGGCATTTTTTAAGCAAATAACCTAAGTACTTTTGAAATAATATTACTAATATTTTATGGTTTTGTTTTTTTTTCTATTACTTTTGACCATTAAGAAAGATAAAGTTCTTATCGATTTTACTTGGGATTTTATGAAAATTTTCCCCTCGATATGAAAAATATATAAAAATTTGGCCAGACATAATACCTAATTCTCTTAAATTTTTTTCTTAGAGTATTAGATCCCCATTTTAGTGCAAAATCCGTTTTATTCCCTTTTGTACTCAGTCGTTGTTTTTGCTTATCGTGATAAAATTTCCTACCCATATATGTGCATACGTATGCGTGTACGTTTTTTTTTTTTTTTTGAATTGACTTTCCTAAATCTATTCTGGAAGGAATTACATTCCCGATTGCGTTATTTAATGTAGTCTTATTTTAGTATAAGCTTAAAAGGTTGTTATTATTTTTATTTGAAAGAATTTACCGGCCGGATTTTTGAAGTGAGAAAGTGAAAATGAAAGATAGTGTGTGCGAAGAGTAGTTTTTTTTTTTTTTTGTTATCATGCTGTGTTATTATAGCTTGGTTATGTAACTATCCTCCAGAAAAGAAATTATCTAATATAGTTTTTCTTAGTTCCTACGATTTCTTACTGACATTTATAATATTAAGATTTCAATAATAATAATAGTTTTCGATTACATCACCTATACAGCTATTTCATGTGTCGTTTCATGCCCTGGTATTGTTAGTATTTTATTGGTGTTTGTCTCTCCTTAGTCCTCTCCCGCAGTTGAGATGTTTTTCGGGCTCACTATTTTCACCAAGTCTTCCATTTCCAGGTAACTTATTATCCTATCTAGCACTTCACTTTGCAGCTGGCGTGGGAACTTAACTTCCTCCAATTTTCCTTTCGCGGTGTCGGTCATCTTCTTTCTTCGTAGTGCTCTTTTCACTTTTCCTCTCAACTCTTCCCTGAAGTTGTTGGTGGTTCCTAGTTTCTCTTCTAGGACGCTTCCGAACTCTGCGTTCCTGCAGTAAATGCTCATCTGCTCCTCTGGGACTTTCCAGATGTCGAACAAGGTTATCGACTGTCTCGTCGTGGGTACGTTTTTCATAATTTCCATTTCTTCCAATACTTCGGTTTCGTAGTTTTCGTATTCTTCTTCGACGTATGCTATTTCCGATTCTAGTTCCCCCGCAATTTCTTTGCCTCCTGCTCGCATCTTCAGAAGCCAATGTTTGATTAGGTCGCGGACTTGTACCTGGCCGCGCGTTGCGTGGTTCCATGTGTTCCTTGGGATACCAGAGTCATATCCCCTTGGCATATCAGCTACTTCCCTGTGATACTTGCTGAACTGTGGAACGTATCTCCCTTCCTTAGTTTTAGCATTGATGTCTGCTCCGTTGATTAGCAGCATTTTTGTTATTTCCTCGTATCCTCTGTGTGCGGCCATGTGTAGGGCTGTGATGCCTTCCTCGGTGGTACATTGATTCACCTTTGCTCCGAATTTTATTAATATTTTAACAATATTGATGAGTGTTGCGTATTCACTGCTCTAGTCATCTCTTATTTCGTAGACGTTGTCTACTTGTTTATTGAAAACCATCATCAATGGCGTCATCCCTTGTTTGTCGGTGTGATTTACTCCTGCTCCTATCCGGAGTAACTTGTCGACTTTTCTTTCTTGCCTTCCTTCCACAGCGTGGAATAACGCCGTTCTTCCTTGGTCATCTTCTAGGTTGATTGTTGAACCCTCCTCCAGCAAGACATAGAATAGGTCCCACAGGTTTTGCTTCGCGGCTAGATGGATTGCTGCCTCACCTTCCATATTTTTTGCTGTTAAATCCACTCCCTGTCGAATTAAGTAGCGTAACATCCTTCTGCTCGTGGTTCTTACTCGTTTTGACCCAAAGTTTCTATCTATTATTAATTCGTGTATTGGCCGGTTACCGCTATCATCGTTGTCGGCGTCCAATCGAGCTCCTCGGTGTATCAAAAGCCAGGCTTCCTCCATCATTTCTCGGCTTAGGGCTCTACACAAGGGCACTATTGAATTTTTCTGGTCCGGTTCGTCAATTTTGGCCCCTAGTCTGATTAAATCTCTCGCTGACATTTTCCTCCATCTTGTTAAAGCTTTCCCTAAAAGTGTATATCCTTTGTTCCACTCCGGTACGTATCCCAGGCCGTAGTCCTGTACAATGTTGGTTATTTGCATGATGTCCTCGTCCATAACTGCTGTGATCATTCTTCTGTTTACTGCCTTGACGTCCATTACTGCTTGTTGGGCTCGCCTCTTAGAATCTTGTGCTTTTCTTAATATCTGTCAACATATAATTTCGCATTTCTGTTTAGTGTCGGGGTTGGAAGTTTACAGTCGTCTTTATGCAGAATATATATTTAATAGTAAGTCTTCAGATTCGGAGTCTGGAGCTGTCTGCGTCAGTTTGATCTTGTCTTGGTGTACCACCCGGAGTTTCCCTCTTATATTTATTTCGACGTTATTGTTTTCGCAAACCCTAATTATCTCATATGGACCCTCGTAATGGAATTTTATCTTATCTGCTCGTGGTTCTTTTAATAGCCAAACCTTCATACCTACCTCGAAAACTCTTTCTTTTGCATTACGGTCGTAGTATTCTTTTGATTTTCTCTTCGCATTTTCCAGGTTCGTTCTTGCCAATCTTTGGGTCGTTTCCAACATTTCCACTAGGTTGGTCAAATAGTCATGGTAGGTCTTACCAGCCGTATCTGCTCCCAATGAGAATTCGGATGGTATACTTGCAGTTCGTCTAAATACTAATTCGTGGGGTGTGTAGTTTGTTGCTTCGTGAACTGACGTGTTGTATGAGAACATTGCGAAATCCAGCCAGTCATCCCACTCTCTATTTTGGTCGATGAAGGTTCTCAGGTACTCTATTAATGAATGATGACTCCTTTCAATGGAACCGTTACTTTGCGGGTGGTATGTAGTTGTATTAAGATGTCTAATTTTAAATAATTTACACAAGGTTCGCATTGTTTCGCTCATGAAGTTCGTTCCTTGGTCCGTCAAGATCGCCTGTAGTGCTCCAAACAAGCAGATGACCTTCTCTGCTAGTGCCTTTGCAACATCTCCAGCTTCTTGATGTTTCAGCGGAATCGCGATGGCAAAGTTTGTCAGTAGATCCTGTACTGTTAATATGTATCTATAGCCTTGTCTTGTTACTTCTCGTGGTCCATAGATGTCCATGGATATTTTTTCGAAGGCTGTTTCGGGAGTGTCCGTGATGAACATGGGTTTCCTTGGTTTTACGCGCACTAGTTTCCGTTCTTGACAAATAAAACAAGTCCTGATATAATTCCTCACATCCTGTTGCATAGTTCTCCAGTAGAATTGGCTTCTTATGCGTCGGTACATCTTCGTCATTCCTTTGTGTCCCCCTACGGCTGATGTGTGATGATCCCTTATTAATGATCTCCTATTGGTGGCTTTCGGCACTTCTAATTTTCCGCTGCAGAAAATTATTTTTACCTCCATATCCAAAAATGTTTCCCTCAATCTTGATACGTAGTATGCTTGCATTGTTTTACTAAGTAACTCGATTCCTGTAGGCATTCGTAGTGTTTTGCATTGTTTCTGTTCGGCCAGCTGTTTCAATGACGACACGGTCATGTCTAACGTTTCTTCATCTGTCCGACCAATGGCATTGGCTGCATATATCATTCCGAATCCCCATCTTTTAACCTAGGAGTACAATATTCGATGGTATCGATAAATGGTTCAACATCGCCTTCTCCTGAGAATACTGGAATGTGTCTCATAAGCGATATGATGCGTTTTAACCGGGCTTCTTCCGTCTCTGCCATGGTCACCACCGAATCCTCTGGTAATTCTTCTTCCGAATCGCTGTGCTGGATACCGTTAGGCAAGCCGTTCTCTGTCATGCGTTCGTTTATTAGTGCGTCAAATGAAGGTTCATCAACGGTAATGTCAGAATTTTCAGGGCTTGGGGTAGAGTCTCGTGATTTGTTATTGCGCCACCCGTTGAACCGCGCCTGCCGATCCCCGTCACCGAACTCTTTTATAAAATCAATTTTTGCGACTTACCTCAGTGCCAGGAAGCTCAATTGAATTATAATCCGCATTTACTGCTTCTGGTACGATTTCTCGACGATTGATCGACCTTCCTTCTTCTTGGGGACCTTTTTGATAACGCGTTCTTTGCTGTTGATTGTTGATTTAGTCTCTGCGTAGCTTGCGTCCTTCTTCTTTGCAATTGCCGGTTTTAATAATTCCTCTCCTTTACCGGGGACACTTATTTGACCTCTCTTCTCCCGAATTATTTTCCTATTTCACTAAATTCCTTATTCCTTTGGGGCACTTGTTTTATCTCTTATCTGCACTTTATTCCACTTATTCTTATCTCACTGATTTCACTTATTTCCTTTCCTAATTCTATTCACTTTTCTATTTCAATTCACTTTTCCTATTTTCACTTACTTTTCTGTTTCATTATTTCTTCCTTTTTATTTTCCAGTTCACTGTATCAGTTTCAATTATCTTCTTTATATTAATTCACTTTTTCAATTACAATTATCTTCTTTATTTCTATTCACTTTTTCAATTACAATTATCTTCTTTATTTCTATTCACTTTTTCAATTACAAATATCTTCTTTATTTCTATTCACTTTTTTATTTCAATTATCTTCTTTATTTCAATTCACTTTTTCTATTTTATTTATCTTCTTTATTTTAATTCACTTTTTACTTTCACTTTTAATTTTCTTCTTTTTTTTTTTTCAATTCACTATTTGCTTTCACTTTGAATTTTCTTCAATCATTTTTACTTTTATACCCGGGTATTTATTAGAGTTCTCAGACTTTCCGATTTCTGGGTACTCACCACTAAATTTTCCGAACAATTCACTTCACTCAATTCACTTAGCTGGGCGACAACCACGTTGGGCGCCAATTTTCTGATACGTGTGAGCCTACTCCTGGTTATTTACCTGTCACATAAACAGACCTCCGTACTAGCTCAGCGTCTCAGTAAAATATATTTAGATGTTGATAAGAGGGGTAGGTCGCTCAGTGGATGAAGAATACTGGTGATTGTGGTAATAATTGTTTATTGGGCGTCCCCGAAACATGGGAGTTACCCGAAATGGCCCTGATAGTCTCTTTTACAATCTAATTTTCCTATTAAAGCGTTCTGGATTGATACAATTATTCTTTAATGCAATACTACTGATTCTACTAGAGAGAGAGAGAGAGACATTAGACAACGAAGAGAATGAGAGTAGAGACTATTAATTATGATGCTTAACAGCTCGGACCTGGATTCTGACAGACTAAACGACTGACTGATCGTGAGTGGTGGTTCCTCCGGGAGGTCCCAGGCTTTTTATCACCTCGGTCGCAGGTCCCGCCAGATACCTGTATTACTGCGCGGAATTCATATTATTCCACGGCCGAACTAAGATTATTCCGCCTTTGTGAACTAGGTAGTCATTGTCGCGTCCCTTAATCAGCAGAAAATGGTATTAAGCCGCCGAAAGTGGTTCCCCATATTAGTATACCTGGTTGCTCGGTTCCCACGAGAAAACGTCTCATCAGCATCACGTGCAAGTAGCGATTCTCGGTAACCAGAGTCAGGCCAGGGATACAACGGAAATTCGGTGTCAATTTAACGTGGGCAAGTTGGCCCATCGAATTATAGGAATATATATAGTTTACCATAATATTGACGGGAGGGTAGGCCCACCCGTCACAATAATTAATATACAAATAATAATATTTTTATACAATTAATTTAAACCATTTCTGAAAAGAAAAATGTATATTTGTATAATTTTAGTATTTTATAAAATAAATTTATGATTAAGTATAAAATTTAACTATTTTTATAAAATTATGAAAAAATTTTAATTATTAAAAAAAAAAATTCATAATGTTAAAAATAAAATTATGAATATTTATTTTTGATAATACTAATTGTTTAAAAATATTATTATTGGTAAAATTTTATAAAAATTAATATTTAGGTAAATCAATTAATCAATTTTAATTATTAAATAATAAAATTTAAGAATGTAATTAATTAATTTTATTTTAAAATAAATATATAAGGGAGAGGTATATTTATTAATAAATGCTTATTTCAATATATTCAAATTATAATTAGTAATGACTTATAAGTATTAAAATTAAAGAATTTATTTATACTATACAAGTATTTATTGGTAAATATAAAAATATTTTATATAAAATTTAAAATATTAATATAAAAATATCAGTACTATTTACATTATTATGTTATGTCCAAGGGCGTTTTTAGAGCGGTAGCGTAAACGGTGGAGGTTTGGACTAACAGTTCAAAGAATACGCAACGGAGGTTTTAATTCCGTTGTTTTAATTATTTATGTGGGACGTTTTCGAGATACGAACTTACCACGCCTTCGTTTGAGACTGACGGATTTTTATGAGAGTAGATGTACTTACTGTTACAGGAACTTTATTGATGGTCAGATCCATGGTTTCAGGGCAGCTATTAGCGCCGGTTCCTTGATTGAGCCCTTTGGTTGGTTCTCGCAGCGGATGGAGTTGGATGGATTTGGGCTGCTTATTCTAAGGGCTTCTTATCTTATGAAATTAACGAACTCGAATGGAATTTCACTTCTTTTTAAGATTTATTTTTATAAACATTAAAACTTACACTTTCACGAATTGATTTTTAATCAAAATTATATTAATGAATTTTATTTGTTTGAGCTAACGTCCTCCAGTCCCCCGTAGGGTAAAGTGCGCAAATTTAGCTTTGAAAGATATTAAGTTAAAAGATATTATACTTATCGACCGAACTCTCGTCTAAGTGCAGGGCAAATTAGAACTTTGAGAATTCGGTTTTCTAGATTTTACCTACTTATCGACCTCTCGCCTAAGTGCAGAGCAAATTAGAACTTTGAGAATCCCGACTCGTAGACAATCAAAACTAATAAGTGGCCTGCCGGTTGAACCGAATCTGAACTCGTCTTAAGTGCAGCGCAAATTAAGATAAGGGACTTTTACAAGGCACGGGCCCGTCAGTTAAACGCGGAAGTCAAATTAACTGAGCAAAGATCGGGCGTTGGCTGTTGATCGCCTTTTTAAATACTCGCGGTGCTGAGATTGCAGAAGTCCCCGCTAGTCAACCAGCAGTCGCGTAGCTTATATTTTATTGTGGCTTTCGCGCATGGAGAAGTCTTCCATCTGAGCGGGTGATTTAAAGTTAAAGAAAAATTTTGGGGTGGACATTACATTCCCCCGGAAAAGCGAGAAGCTAGCATAGTTTTTCGGTTTTCCTATGGCCACTTTCCCCATAGGCGAGAGCCACTTACAATTTTCGTTTATAATATTCTTAACTTAATGAGAGAGTAGTGAGGAGAGTCATCTGGCGCGAATATTTAATTTTAAATTATATTTTAATTTCGCATTGTATTAATTTGCTGACGAATGATCTTTCTTATCTCTCTTCGCTTGCCTCTCGAGTTCGCGAAGCCGGGTTGAGCGTCAGTATTTTCTCGAGAGTGATAGAGTGTGGTTAAATAAATAAAAAAAAATGTATTCTACTGACAGGAATTTTGAGGGCTACGGTACTTGGTACCAGATGGCCATAATGGTTTATGGGGAGAGGGTAAGTAAAAAAAAAGAAGTTATATATATATTTTTTTCTCTTTTTTTTTTTTTTTTTTTTTTATAAATTAAATAAAAATTTGTTTTCTTCAGGATTTACGGAAGGCGGTTCATTTCTTGGCGGAACTGGCGCGCCCCATCCATCCGCACGAAGCCTTATTTTTAGCTTCGTGCTTGGTGGCTTTTTTCGGGTCTTTGCCTCCCGAGGTCGTCGAAGCGGCGACTTTCTTCGGGTTCCAGGAATTAGAGATAGTTGCTGGGGTCCGAACTTTTGAGGAGATCCTCGCCTCCAACCACGAGGATATCGACCGATTAAGGGTCGCCATGATTGAGGCGATCTTTAATGGTTTGGTCACCATGGGAAAAAGGTATGTTATTATAAAGTGCTTCGAAGTTATTTTGTATCTTATCTTTTATTCTTTCTTTTTGTTGCAGGCTAGACGTATCGGGTGTCGTCGTTTCCGCTGAGAGAGCTGGACGCACCTTCATAAAAAAAAATATAAAAGGAATACATTATATAATATAATATTTTTTTTTTATAAATTTTTTTTTTCACCTTTTTTTTTTGAAGAAAAAAAAATATATTTTTTTTTTTTCAATTTGGTTTTTCTTTTGCTTTTATTTTCCTATACATTCTCCCTTCCCAAAAAAAATATAACCATACTGGTAATTGTAGTGGTTGCAACGAAGCCAAGAAGGTAAGTGGGATGAAAATAAAAATAAGTAAGATGAAAATTAAGTCAAATGAGTAAATAGAAGAAGAATAAAATAAATAGTAGAATAAATAGATAGAAGAAAAGAACCAAAAAAGAAAATAAAAGTATATAAAATTTTTATTTTCGCTCTCCCTTTTTTTTTTTTTTTTTTTTTTTTTTTTTGAAGAAGGTCTTATGCGGATTTTATTAGTAAGGGTAGAGAAAGGAGGAGTATAGAGTATACGTATATGCATATGTATATACCTATACTTATACTTATGTACGTGTGTGGTATTCTTTATGCGTTATACCAATGCGGTAACACAGCAGTGGGCGTGGCTTTCGGGAGGCGGTCGCGGTTGAGCGGGCGTCGGTAAGCTATTCTGCTTGACTTAGCAACCCGTTATAATTAACGCTAGATGACTCTTCTTGTTCTCGTAATTACTTATACTTATTTTACTTGTATTTATTAAATATTAAACGTTTAAAATAATCGTTTTGAATAAAAAATTTTAGGATTCAAAAAAATTTGTATGAGTGACGTTAGCTCTGAAATATGAAAAAAAAAAAAATATTTTTGTATATGGAAATTGTTGGGTATATATTTTTTTTTTTTTTGACATAATAATAATATTAATAGGTAATAATATGATTATATATAATAATTGGTTACATATATGTTATAGAAATTTAAATAGTGTATAATTGGATATAAGTTTATAAAAGTTTATACTTTATATGAGTTTTATATAGATTAAATATAGAGTGTAATTAACTAGTTGAATAATTGGGTAATATATAGAAAAAAAATTTTTGAATGATATAGTGATAGTAAAATGGAAGAACAAATTTTTTTTTGGAATTTATAGAAATAAGAAAAAAATCTAGATAAAAAAAAACAAATATCGAGATTTTGCGCTGTTTCCACTCGTCCCCTCAAGGCCGGAGGTAATTTTATCTTCGGTCTTGTGAGTCTTATTGTCGCAAAAATTTTGTAAGTTAAGAAAAAAAATTTTTTAAATGAAAATTTGTTTTTACATTTTACTATCCTTTTTCTGTGGAAACCGTTAGCTCGTTTTTGGCTATTTTAAATTTCATGAGGCAAGATGTCATTGAAAGATTTTTATTATTCATTAATGTTTTACGTTATTAGTTTTCGGTTTTCCGCAAATGAGCCATCGGTTTTATGATTAACAATTCTTTAATGTTGATCTTATTTTCTACGATGTTGATGACTTGTGTCTAGATCGGTGATTTGTAGTCTCTTAGTCGGAATGTTTTCGACATCTTTGGTTTCTCGACGTTCTCAGGCGCATTTTCAGTCGTTGTTTGCTTACTCGGCGGACTTCCTTCTTCGTTGGTTTCCGATTTCTCTGGAAGTGATTCGTTGACTCTCGATGGTGATGACGTTTTTTCTTCAGCTATTTTTAGTTCTATAACGACTGGCTTTTCGATTATTTTGTTATTTTGTAGTGGTTTTAGTATGCATCGACGAATGAGTTTTTTGTATGGCGAACCCACTTATAATGATCGATAATATTCCGATTGTTGATACCGATCCGATGGTTATTTTCTTATTGATTTCTTCTATTTGGTGATCTAGTGCTATTTATGACATTTTTTCTTCATTTTCTTCTAGCCCTTGACCCCAAGGTTCCAATTTGTCGACGATTGTGGCCGGGTCTGAGGATTTTGTTAGTAGATTGGGAGTTTCGCTGTTAAATTTGATACTCGAGTTTAATGTTTCGAGAGATAGATTGAAGCTCGGTGCGATTATTTCTATTTTAGTTGTTTCTCTTGCTGTTCCTTGGATTTTATATTCGTTGCAGTTTGCTTGCATCCTTGTTGTAGGTGTATTAGTCCAGTTCCGTTAATTATGGTGTTTCCGGTCTTCAGTTCTGGGCATTTCCACTGGATGTTTTCCTCTTTGCACGTTGAGTATGGCCACGTGTTTTTCTCGTTCATTTTTATCCAAGTTAGTTTTCATTTTCCGATTATTCTTACTTTACATTCTCTGAAATTTTCTGTTTTTGGGTTCATGAGTAACTCCATTTCGCAATCTACTTCGTTTACTAGTTTTGTTATTTTTATTGGGATGTCGGTTGGGCAGGCCATGTCTGGTCCAATGGGTTTGCAGTTGTTAACGTAGTCTTGTTCAGCCAGGAAATATTCTTCGAATGCTGGTTCTGTCACTAGATATTTTGACGTAGATTGAATCGTCAATGTTGATAATTGGTCTCCAATTTTCTCGGCCTTGGGAAGTGATTTTAGTTCGTATGCTAGCCATGGTGTCTGATCGAAGAGTGGTACGGTTATTATTATCAGGAGTGACCGTTCGATTTTCCCGTTTCTATCGTTGATACTTTCGCCACGTGCTGATGTCCATGTGTCCAGAGGTTGTGGCGGATTTAAGGTCGGATGTTTTCTGATCATGTCTGCGGTTGCTTGATTTAGCTGTTTGGCTGATACTGTTAAATAGGTCAGCTTGCCGCATTTTACTTCTTCTTCGCATATGGCTTTTTCTGCATTATTAAGAGTTCTCAGGTGGTTAGTCATCCGGTGAATATTTTCATCGCCTATTATTGAGAATAGTTGGATCCTTTGTAGGTCGGTTATTCGTTTATTTGTTGATTGTTGCAGAGATGCTGAAGTTCTGGTTAATTCTTTGATTCTTTTAGTGAGGTTTGTTTCGTGTTTTAAGATTTCGTTGATTTCGCTATTAATAATGTGAGTGTTATTTTGGGATAGGTGTACAAGTTCTCTAATTGTCTTGATATAATTTGTCTAGTTCTTTGGAAATATGTTCCTTGTCGCTGTAGTCCATGGTCCCGAATAGTTTTCGTGCAATTGAGCCTACGAAGCCGAACCACGGTGCTCTTTTTGTGCGGTTCTGTGGATGTAATTCTTGAAGTTGAGGATCTTCGAGGAACTGCCTTAGCCGGTGTTTTGCTTGTTCTATTTCAGCATAAATTTCCCGGTGTGTGTTGGTTCTTAGGTACGACATACAGGAAGAATGATTGAATTTTAAGGAACATATTCTATAAGCTTCCCATATATTTTGATTTAGGTTTGGGTAGAGAGTTACTAGTTGTTTGATGTTTATAGAGCTGATTATTTGCCATTCTTCTCTGATGAGGTGGATTCTTTTGAATGGATCGTACAGTAGGCCCGGATTTGCTTCCATTGGTTTTATTTTCACCTCGTCAGCGCTCCACGCCAAGTGTCCGATTCCCAGGAGAAGAAGTGATGCAACGATCATATTTTTTTTTTGTAGATTTTAGCGTCTGTATATGTATATATTCACTGAAACAAACAACTTAAGTTATTTTTAGTCGAAATTTTCGCGGCTGGCTGTTTTAGCCTTATTCGGGTGGAGTAATTTCCGTTTTCCGTTTTCTTTTTCTATTATTAAATTCCCCATTTCGTTTATTTCGACTATTTCGTATGGGCCGGTATAATAATGATCTAATTTATTTTTTCTAGGTTCTTTTAACGTGTATATAAGGTCTCCTACGTTAAATTTTGCTGGGTGTATATGTTTGTCGAATCGGACTTTTGACTCGTGTTTAGCTCTCGTTAAATTTTCAACGAATATTCGTTGAATTTCGGAAATTCGGCTAATTAAATCTGCTAAATAATCGTATATGTTTCGATTTTACTAAAATTTGGAAATTGAGTCGGGCTACAAGCTTTTCTCCCGTACAAAATTTCGTATGGCGTAAATTTCGTGGCCGTATGTACGGTGGTATTATAATTTAACATTGCCATTGGGATATACCGATCCCAGTTACTGAATTTATCTACGTAGACTCGGAGGTAGTCGACTAATGGCTGGTGAGATCGCTCTAAGGCTCCGTTCGATTGAGGATAGTAAGAAGATGTTGTTATTCTTTGAATTTTCAGCGCTTTGGCTAGTTGTTGGATTAATTTGCTTGTGAATGAGGTGCCCTTATCTGATAATATTACGCGAGGGCACCCATAAAGGGCGATATAATGATTTAATAAGGCATCTGCGACGGTTACTGCTCTGATATCAGGGAGAGGAACTGCTGCAGCTGCTTTGGAAAAATTATCTTGAATTGTTAAGATATGTACATTCCCGTCAGGGGTCATGGGTAGCGGTCCTACCGTATCTATACTAATTTTCTCAAAAGGTTCAAAGGGTGTATCTGTGATGGACATAGGCTGTTTGGTCTTTATTCGCGTGAGCTTATTTTTTGACAAATTCACAAGCTCGGATGTAATTGTAGATATTGTCTTTCATTCCTGGCCAGTAATATCTTTCGCGAATGCGCCAATACGTTTTCACTACACCTTTGTGACCGCCTATTAAGCTGTTACGATTTTCTTCTATTATTTTTGTTCGGAGGGATTCGTCTGGTACCTCGATATTCCCTTCGCATAAGTTATTGTTATCGGGCAATCTCTTAATTCGTGTGATAAGTAAGCCCTTGATGTTAAGGTCATCGAACTCATCTCCCTGTTTTGCACAGCGGAGTGAGTGAATGTCGTGTTTATGCATCGATTGTCGAAGATTTCTCAATCCTTCGATCAGATCGATTGGGTCTAATTTTTCGAAATGTTATGTTTTGATGAATACCGTGAAGATTTTACAACGACCTAATTTGGTGACAAATACGTCCCCTTTTGTTGGTTTTGAGGCATGAAGGTCATCAGCATTAATAAATTTTAAGTCGCGCAGCAGTTTCGCTACAGGTTTTATTATTTCGCAGTCGGCCGCTAAGAAATGCACTAAATGATCTCGGGCATAAGTGAGCTCATCACGACTGGTTGCAAATTTTATTTTTGTTTCAGGACCTTTTTCGGGTATGCTTTCGTCTGAACTAGAGGGTGAAGATATTTTTGGCCGATGACGATGTTCAGCAAAAATATTTTCAGCTTCTTCGAAAGTTGGAGGGTCATAAGCAACGAAGGGTGGTCCAAATCGGCGCTTTCCTACATCATCCCCCACTGTTATATTCCCGCTTGTTGTTGACTTATTAATTATTTTTATCGGAATCGTCGGGTTTTTCCAGATTATTATTATTTTGTGGATTACTCGATTTAATTTCGTTTGATAAGTTTTCTTTTGGGTCTACCCGTTCCGGTTCGATAAGGATGTTATTCGCGTCGAACGGTTCGGTTTCGATTATTTCGTTTATTCCCCTTCCCGTTTTCGTCTACGATTTGGCGGCTTACGTGGTCATAACGGATACCCATGGCCGCTAGTTCATCGGGTATGAGAACTCTTCCGAAGATTGGAGTTCGGGGTTCTGGACCGTCTCTTAAATATCCTGTGAATCGGGATTTAATTAGGTTTTGTGGTGTTAGAGAATTTTTATTTAGTTGGTTTTCCTTTTTATCATGTGTGTTGACGACGTTTCTTGTGTTAGCAAATTCTGCTGAGGTTGCAGGCTCTGGTTCTACGATGACGGGGTGTTCTGTTTCGCTGGGATCTTCGCTTCTTCCCGTATCTTCTGGGCTGATGTCGCTGCTTGATCCTTCTTCGGGGTCATCGCTGTTGTCTCTAAGAAACTCGTCGACACTAAATTTAGGTGTTGTGTCATCTAAGGAATCTTCTTCACTTCGCCAGAGTGGAGGCATTTTACTTAGTGATTGGCGGATATTTTTCGCAGTTTCGGAACTAGTTCTTTTCATTTTTGCTAACTCTTGAGGGGTGTAATTAAATATTGCTTCTTCTAGACGCATTTTCTCTAGAGCTTTTTCTTTGTAAGAATTTTCCGGTGGGGGTCGTCTTTTAATGATTTCGTCGAACAGTTTGATTAGTTCCTGAGTTTTTCGTCTTTGTTTTTGAGGGATAGTTGTTTCTTTATTTCCTTTGGTCTTATCTCTTTTTCAGCTTCATCGTCCCCTCTTGGCCCGTATCTGTTTGTTAATCGTGGAGGGTCCGGAGTTGAGGCTGGCAAGAAGACTTCATCGTCCCCCTGTTCTTCGATTCCGGTTTTCTGCGACTCGGGATCTTCTATGGTTAAATCAAGGTTGCTATTTTCAAGGTAATTTATTTTGGGTGGGACTCGTGTTTTTCCCATTTCCTTTTTCTGAGACGAGAGGCGATTGTTTCTCTGATTTCGGGGGCGCTGCTGATTCTTGGTCTATTTTTGGATCCGAGAGGGCGACCAGGGCGCTTGACCGATTGAATCGCTTCTTCGTCTGAGAGTATTTTATGAGGTTTTTTGTTTTAGTACTATCCGTGATGGGTAGCGCTAAAAAGTTATTTTCGGTAATATTATTATTATACGTTTTCTAAGGGCTCGGGACGACCTTCGGGGTTGTATGAGAGTCCTTCAGCGTATTGTTCGGTGATTTTGTGACGGACTACGACATTAAATTTATATCTACTCAATTTAGACCGCCATTTTGCTTGCCTTTCGGTGATAGTCGTGCTGTCCCTTAGCCAGGTGACACAAGGGCTACTGGTTATTAAGGTAAAATGTTTTTGGAGATACGGTCGGAATTGTTGAATAGCGTAAACTACTGCAAGGCATTGTTTTTCAATGTCAGTGTATCGAGTTTCGGTGTCGTGAAAGACACGTGAGACACATGACACTATTTTCTCTCCGTCTCCTTCTAAGTCATCGTCCCCCTCTGTTGTCTGCTGACTGAGGATTCCGGATATCCCTGAGTCTGACGCGCTGACAGCTAGGATGAAGGGTTTATTAAAATCTGGGTATTTAAGAAATGAGTCTTCGCAGAGGGCATTTTTGATATCGTCGAATGCCCTTTGCGCTTCTTCTGTCCATATGAAGGGCTTAGTTTTTCGTGTAAGGTCTGTTATGGGTTTGGCCCTTTCAGCGAAATTTTGATAAATCTTCGATAGTAATTAGCAAGTCCCATAAATTTCCTAGCTTCCGTATGATTTCTAGGTCTCGAGGCATTTTTAAGTGACGAAATCTTTTTCGGGTCTGGTTTTACGCCTTCTTTCGTTATTACGTGACCTAAATAATCTACTTCAGGACAGAGAAATTTACATTTTTCAGGTTGGAGGGTGAGACCAGCTTCTCTCAGTCTATTGAATAGTCTTTGAACTCTCACCCCATGTTCTTGTAGGGTTTTACCATAGCTGACTAAATCATCGATATAAATAAATAATTCTGTCCCTTTTAATCCGCTTAAGGTGGAATCCATCATTCGTTGGAAGATAGATGGAGCGCATTCTAGCCAAAAGGCATGCAACAATATTCCCAGTGCCCATCTGGGGTAGAAAATGCCGTTTTTGGTGCGTCTGCGGGGTGCATTGGGATCTGGTGGAAACCCATGGCGAGATCAAAGACGCTGAAGAAATTAGCGTCGCCTAATTGGTCTAAAATATCGATAATTAGGGGTAAAGGATAGGCATCCCCTCGAGTGATTTTATTTAGTTGCCTAAAGTCGATAACCATTCTATATTTTTTTATAGAAGGGTCATTAGATTTTTTTGGTACAATCCACAAAGGTGAATTGTACGGAGAGTTAGATTTCCTAATTATCCCTTGTTTTTCGAGATTTTCGACCTGCCTGGCGATTTCTTCCCGATGTTCTGGGGGAAATCGATATTGTTTTATTCTCACCGGTTCGTTGGTGGTGGTTTCTATCCGGCAGGTGAAATTTTTAGAACGGCCTAGCTTATCTCCGGGGAGGTGAAAGACATCGTGATTGTTTTTAATAAGAGTATGAACTTGTTCTTTTTCCTCCTCATTGAGGTGATCTACTGGTATTTTCTGGAGTAGAATCTTTATACGTTCTTGTTTATCTATTATACGGTTGGGTTTTCTATAGAAGGGGCGTCGGATTCGTCCCCTCTGAGCTAGGATTATCAAATTCGAAATCCTCGAGTGTTTGAGGTCCTATGTCTATGTCTACCGGGTTTGAATTTAGGTTAATGATCATGCACATGGCGTACCCGTCGTCTACCTTGACAACTGCTTCTCCTCCGAGTACCCCTTTCGGAAGGTTCATTCGGGGGAGGTATCCCTCTCCTTTTTCGAAACTTGGATTGGTACTGCTACTGATACTCTCATCCGAGGTGGCAAAGTGTAGCTGGAAGAAGGCTTTGTTTCAAGGCTAAAAGGTGTTGGTTTAGAAGGGCAGGACAATAAAACTAGGGTTTGGTTATCGTAAGAGATTTCAGCTTTTTCGGCTTCGAAAAAGTTATTTCCTAAGATTCCCACTCCAGGGAATGGTAAATCTTCTAGGCAAACTTGGAATTCTATTTCAATATTGAGGATTTTTAATGTGGTCGCTCCTAAGGTTTCGAAAGTACTATCACTGAGTCCTCGAAATCTCCTAGCTTTTCCGGTGTCGATGATTATTTCGGGTTTTAAAGCGGATGCATTGATGAGGCATACATCCCCCCGGTATCGATGAGGAAGCGCTGAAATTGCCTAGGAGTGAGTTACACGAACGTATATTTTTGGCCCAGTTCCTAGAGCGAGGACCTTTTTCTCTGGGAACTTTCTTGGGTTAATTATTGGGATTGGATGTATTGGTTTATTTTTCATTACTAAGGTGTTCCAGTAAAACGAGATGGTTACGCGTTCCTGAATAAAGAATTCATTTCCGAGAATGGCCTTATAACCTCCGGGTGGTTCCGGTACGAGATGGAAAGTAATTTTGACTCCGAATATTTTTAGATTTATGGAACCGGTTATGGGCATTGAGCTAGTAGCGATGCCTCCTACTACTCCTGTATTTTCAATGTTACAGAGGACTTCGTCGCATAGTTCTTCGATGCAGAGTAAGTTGAGGTCGGAGCCGGTGTCCAGGAGTGCGTTTACCCCTCCGTTACGAAGTGCTGGGCTTCGTATATGGACCGTGGGGCCTTTTCCGGTTGTTAGACATTTTGGTTCGTCCTTCCTTGGGCTCGTAGTTCTTCTGCCGTCATCAATGGTGGGTTCAACTGAGCTGATAGCGGTGTTCCGTTGTTCTGATCGGGTTGTCGTTCCGATCTCGGGAGGGTCATCATTTCGTTCAGAGTCGGTTGATGTTCTAGGTCTTGCCTCTGGGTGTTTTGGAGGATTGATCGGGGGTATTGATTTTGGAAACCCCGATATGGGCCCCTTTGGTAATTGTTGGGGTTCCTCGATGGTATGGTCGGAGACGGGACGGGCATACTCGTCATTGCCTCCTGTTGACGAGCGCCCATCCCGTTTAAAGGATCGTAGGCGTCTCGACGTTCTCCCTTTGGGCAAAACGGACAATTACAAACTACTGAAGGGTCCTTTTTGTGCCGTAATCTAGCTTCGTCGGAATCTTCGTCGTCTTCGAAGCGAACCGCTCTCCTAGTGGGACCGTTTACTCCGGAATGATAACGATTTTGATTAAAATTTTGAAAAGTTCGTGGTCGATAATAATTTTCATTTCTAGGTGGATATTGGGGAGTTCGTTCGGTTCCGAACGCGAAAGTGGAACCTGAAATCTGTTGTTCCTTCTGATAATTCGGACCGTAGTAATTTTCTTCGTAAGTGTCCGGATATGGGTCTTCGTAATAGTCAGTCGGACGTATTGGTCCATGAGCGTTTGTCTCTTGGGCCTGTCTGTATTCTTGGTATGATAAAGTGCGAGGCAATTCGCGATAATTACCTCGGTCATCGTAGTCACGAGAAGATCTCGGCATTTGTGGGTAATGTCGGTTACCGTCTTGTCCAGTTCGTCTATGGAATTCTACCGAGGGTGGTAGAGATTCACCTGGTATAAGTCCGTCGTCTCTCATTGCACGTCTACGGTCTGGTCTTCTGTACGCGTCATTTTCAATGGCCCTGTACATGTCGTCTAATGTTTCGGCTCTTCTTATTGCATAGCATCGTAAAAAGTCGGGTAAGTATTCATAAAGTAGTGGCGCTGTTTTTTCAAAAGTTCGTTTTACTACGGCCTATCATCCGCGGGAGCATTAAGTTCGATACGTCGAACCATTTCGCTTAACCGGTAATAGAAATCTTCAATATTCTCCGATTCTTTCGGTGCCGCAGCAGCTAGATTTTTCTGCCACGTGGTATATGGATCACCCCTTTTTAATTTTCGCCCTAAGACTAATAAAATATCCTCTACGGAAGCTAGTTCTACATGTTCGATTAATCTTTTGGCTCGTCCATATAATTTTTGGGCTATACGGCGAGCGAAAAAGCCCTGGTTATCAGCTGGAATGCTGGGTAACCAGTTCCTTACTATTCCGTCGAATAATTCAAAGTCTCTTACTGCGTTTGGACCTTCTCCGTTAAAATACGGGAGCGCGTCGTGTAATTCTTTCGCAAGGGTTTGAATTTGAGTGTGAGATTTCCTCGTTTATAGAGGTGTTAACGCGAAAGGTTCTTCTTTCCATGTCTCCAAACGGGAAATCGTTAGAGCAAGGCACGAAAAACGTTCCGGACTCGTCCTCGAACAGTTCCACGATTATTGTATGGTTAAATCGGCCTAAATTTGACTATTCTGTATAAGGTATGTATTGAAGGAAGGGTTACAAGGGAGCTTTTGTTCAAGGAACTCAAAAAGAGGAAAGAAAAATTTCGATTTTATTTGATTTAAATCGCGATGTATTTTTATTCGATCACTAGGTAAGTAGGTCAACAGCTGTAAAGTACAATAACACGAGAGAAAGATTAGTTATAGCGGGTTATCGTGTTACGGAATGTCGCGTACGGTAGTGTAAGCATGGAAGAGTCGATGAGTGAATTTATAGTAAACAATTTCACGATTGAAATAAGAGACGATTTAAATGCCTTTAATCAAACAACAAAAAATTTTAACTGATTTAAAAAAAAAACTTTCTTTTAATATTGAATTTTATCGTGAATCACGTGTTCAACTGACTACTCAATGTTAGATAAAATTTTTGCTTAGTTAGCAGAGAGTAATTTAAGAAAGTCAAGAAAGAGTTTAAAGGGAATTAATAGTAGCTGAATAATTTTCGAAAGAAAAAAAAATTTTTTTTTTTATATAAGGGTTTCCTTGAACTTTTAGTTTGATGTAATTCAGGAAGGTATTAAAGGTAGAAGGGATAAGGTTTAGATTTTTATTTTCTTATTTTCTTTTCTTTTTTTTTTTTTCAGGTAAGTCTATTTGTAATGGGAGTTTTGAGTCGATCGGATCGGTTTAAATGAGCCTTAGTAGGGGTTTGGGTTTGTCGAATTTTCAGTATTCTTTCATAAAGTTCCGGGACTGCTTTGACGTTTTCCAGGACTTTCGGATCGCTAGCCTTATTGTCGATTACCTTATTTGCGGGTTCCGTATCTTCCTCCCAATATCTAGTTTCGATGAGGGGCGGTGGTATACTCTGCCGTTAATGAAATCTGAATGTATCTTTTTCAGATGGTATCGATAGCCCGACCGTCTATCTTTTTCCGATCGACCTTTTAGAATTTCGAGAGAAAAAATTTTTTTTCTCGGTTTTACTCCGAAATAGTAGATTTATTTGAAAACTATGAATCGCGAAACTATAATTCGGTTGTTCGACGATAGGGGATTACAGTTTTCTTATATTTAATGTGAGTTAGTAGTACAAGTATATAAATATTAAAATTATTTTATACCCCTGTGAATGTGTGGTCAAGAGAAGGTGCTAGATTCAGAGCACCCTTCTCAAGAGTATGTGAGAGCTTCTTTCACAAGAGAAAGTGCTAATTAAAGCACCTTTCCAGAACTAGGAAACTTCTGTGAGAGTTTTGTCAGAGGAGGTGCTAGATCCACAGCACACTTCTCGTAAAATGTAGTGTAAATGTAAGGGATGAAAAAAATATTCAAAATTTCGAAATAATTAAAATTTAATGTTATTATTGCTTAGTTAGCAAATAATTTTTTTTTTTTTTTTTTTCGATACCGAGTTAAAATAAATTTTGCTGACAGGAGTTGAGATTGCAAATTCCGTTTGGTGTTAACCAACTCGGATATAGACGCGTCAGCGAATTCTTTTTGCGATATTTGGTTGTTTAAAGAGTGTACGCTAAGGTCAAAAACCGATTGCGAAACAATATTATTGGAGTTCTATAACCTTTTGAAAAAGAATTCCGGGCAAGGGAAATTTTGCAAATTTTGCAAAAATATAAAATTTAAAATATGTCGAAATATAAGAGAAAAATTTTGTAAGACTCGAAATACTTTCTGCAATAAAATAGAAAATATGTCAAGATTGAGCAAAATTATAGCTTGAATTTATTTTACACAGTGAATTTACTTTACTTGATTTAGATAAAATGAATAACGAACAAAATTGTTAGAGTTTCTATTTTTTCTCTTCAAACGGAAGTTAAATAATTTCGTATTCGAAATCCCACCGCTGCCACCAGTGTTCTTTATGTTATGTCCAAGGGCGTTTTTAGAGCGGTAGCGTAATCGGTGGAGGTTTGGACTAACAGTTTAAAGAATACGCAACGGAGGTTTTAATTCCGTTGTTTCAATTATTTATGTGGGACGTTTTCGAGATACGAACTTACCACGCCTTCGTTTGAGACTGACGGATTTTTTTTTGAGAGTAGATGTACTTACTGTTACAGGAACTTTATTGATGGTCAGATCCGTGGTTTTAGGGCAGCTGTTAGCGCCTGTTCCTTGATTGGGCCCTTTGGTTGGTTCTCGCAGCGGATGGAGTAGGATGGATTTGGGCTGCTTATTCTAAGGGGTTCTTATCTCATGAAATTAACGAACTCGAATGGAATTTCACTTCTTTTTAAGATTTATTTTAATAAACACCTAAACTTTTACACTTTCACAAATTTTATTTGATCGAAATTATATTAATGAATTTTATTTATTTGAGCTAACGTCCTCCAGTCCCCCGTAGGGTAAAGTGCGCAAATTTAGCTTTAAAAGATATTATACTTATTGACCAAACTCTCGTCTAAGTGCAGGGCAAATTAGAACTTTGAGAATTCGGTTCTCTAGATTTTACCTACTTATCGACCTCTCGCCTAAGTGCAGGGCAAATTAGAACTTTGAGAATCCCGACTCGTAGACAATCAAAACTAATACGTGGCCTGCCGGTTGAACCGAATCTGAACTCGTCTTAAGTTCAGCGCAAATTAAGATAAGGGACTTATACAAGGCACGGGCCCGTCAATTAAACGCGGAAGTCGAATTAATTGAGCAAAGACAAGGCATTGGCTGTTGATCGCCTTTTTAAATACTCGCGGTGCTGAGATTGCAGAAGTCCCCGCTAGTCAACCAGCAGTCGCGTAGCTTATATTTTATTGTGGCTTTCGCGCATGGAGAAGTCTTCCATCTGCGCGGGTGATTTAAATTTAAAGAAAAATTTTGGGGTGGACATAACAATATTATATTTTGTATTTTTTTTTTTGAATATATTATATATAGATTTTTCAAAAAAAAATTTTTTGTTTGAAATTTCTTTTCTCGCTATCCTTGTTTTTCTCCCCAATATATATACTGTATATATTGTTTGTTTATTTATATTTAACTTATGTATATTTTTTTTTTATTAAAAAAATTTTTTTTTTTTTGTAAAACGATTTAACAGGTAAGTAGAGTTTGAGTTAGTAAAAAAAATTTTAAAACGATTTTTTAAATTTGAAAATTTAAAATCTTGAAATTGTTGTAGAGGTTTAGATAAGGAAAAAATTTCTTGAAGTTAGATCTTGAAAGGGGATGAGAGAGAAAGGAGTGTGGTTATAGGCATGTGTGTATACGTGTGTGCAGCGTGTATCAGGACCGGCACGTCGTGGTGTAGTAGGCGTGACTTACTGTTATGTCCGCCCCGTATATTTATTAAATTTATTTTTTTTTATTCTTATGGCATGTAAGCCTAAAGTCCACACATACAAATTCATTATAATAGTTAATATAATGCGCGAGAACCGCAGTTGAAACCATCGGACAGATTAACCGACGGGGATTCTTGCCGCATCAGCAACAAGAGTCTTTAAAAACGCCTGCACAAGGCGGCTCCTGGTTCTCCTTTCAGTTAATTTATGTTGCATTTAGTTGCACTTAACTGAGTTGATCCGCCCCAGGTATACCTATTCGGCCGCCTAAATCTTTGGTGCATTTAGCTTCGGTTTGACATAGCGTTATCTTAGATTTTATTATAATACTGTAAGTAAAAATAGCCACGATTTACCGTGTAATCTTTAGTGCATTCAGCGGTCAAATCAGAATTATTTATAATCAATAATAATTCAATAAAATCCATTCATAGAAATTTGTTTCTAGCGCCAAAGCTTTAGTGCGTTCGGTTCGTTAGGATAAAGTTATATATTTTTTTTTGGTGAGTTGCGCGTTGTTTCCTCAAGGAAACAAATTGGACGTTAACCGTAATTATAAATTAAATTTTGCTATTGTTCATAAGTGAAAATAATATAAGTTGCTCTGTGTATTGCTGTTGATATTTTGGAATAAAACGTGACAAACAAGAACACTAATAAATTATACATATTCGAGTCATTATTTAAATTAAGAATCAACGTAATCCTACCCGTAAGATTAAGTTCGAGTCCCGACCTGAGGTGCTAGCAGCCGCCCAGGGAGGTAGGATTTGAAGGTGCATTAACCGTAAGTATAAGCTCTATTATCTATATTTGGATTCGCTTAGCGATTAGATCAAATTCGCACACTCAATCTCTTCTGAGGCGTGGTTTTTCAGTCCGGAAACTTCCCACAATCAAAATCTATAAAATTTGTATTCTTTACATTGTTAGTCCATCCTCCCCGTTTTACGCTACCGCATTCTAAAAACACTCGGACATAACATAAAGAACACTGGTGGCAGCGGTGGGATTTCGGACACGAAAATCCTTAATCGGTTCCATCATTGTCAAATTGAGTGTATTATAATTATCAGTATTTAAATTTAAAGTCAAAATTTTCCCCTTCATCTTGTTTAGTAAATTCAAAAAAAAAAAAGGGATAAATTTTAACCTTTTAATATCTTGCTTTCCCTAAATCATTAAATTATCATCGAAAAATTTTTTTTATAACTACAAATTAAACAAAATTTTTCTTTGCAGTTACTCGCAATATTCTTATTAATTACGTTTTTTTTTCTTGGACGTTACCCACAGGATTTATCGCTTTGCTCTATTAATAACTTTTTGTTGTTGAGTTAACAATTCAAGGCGTATCAGGTAACGCGACATTGAAAGCCAACTACACGTGGCGCAGAGTACCAGTCAGCAAATTCTCTGTACTCTAAGAAACTTACTTCTTCTGTCAAGCTTGAACCAGGTTCTAATAACGCCTTATAAAAGATAGGTGCGATTGCACTTTCTTTTTTTTTCCAGACTTTTTGGTGCTATAGCACTAAAAGTTTTGAGAGGAAGGTGCGATTGCACTCCCAAAACTAGAATTTTACAAAATTAAATTCCAAATTATACATTTATATATTTTCAAATTATATATATTTTTTTTTTTTTTTAAATCTTCGCAAACAATCAGCCGGTTGTCGGATAAATACTGTAGGTGTAATATCAACCGATTTTGAAAATTTTTTTTTCTTTTTTTGATTGATGAAATTCGCAAATACGCGCCCTCTAACCAGAGGAATGTGTATACCTCATTTCAAGGTTTGAGTTTCGACTTGGATACTGTAGTCCAGATCGCTCTAGGTCTATCTATCCAACTTGGGAGTGAAACTCTTGGTTCAGGTGCTGAAGCATCGTCCCAAGAATTTTATTCTGAAGGTTTATGGGTAAAACCAGGCGTGCTGGCCGTCATTACCAAATAGAAAAAGTTTATGAAGACCTTGTAAATGGAAAAGTATACCATCGCCCTCTAATAGAATCAGAGTATTGGTTAAAAGACGCGCCCGAGACTCCAGCGGTAGTCCCTAAACCAGGACCTAGGGTCATTTTCAACGAGGTAGCTCCCGCTGGTCTTTACGAGCATCTTCTGAAAACTTCTAGAGAGAAAACTGCTGAGTCCGTTTTCAAATTAATTCCTTGTGATCCGAAATTCTTCGCCTTTGAGTTGGGCTTGGGTTCGTTACGAAGGCAATCCTAGAGAATGGTTAAAAGAGAGAATAACAAAGGCGACAATCCACTACGCTAAAAACAGGGAAGAAGACAGAAAAATATCTAAGAACGTCCATACTCCTCAATAAGTCAAAAACTTTTTTTCCTCTTTTGTTTTTTTTTTGTTGGTTGTTTTTCACAGTATTACAAGTCAGAATAACCTTAAAATAACTTGTGAAGATAATTGTCCTTTTTTATGCAAATTAAGCTGATGCTTCAATGTTACGTAGAGTAACAAATTTCTTTAATACTCAGTGTTTTTCAATCTTTAAATCTAACACTTTCGTATAAGCATTAAATATCTGATTACTAATAGTTTATCTAAGCAATTTCAAAAGAAACAAAAAGAGAAAGAGAGAAATTTCCTTATTCCCTCTTCCTTTTCAAAAGAAAGTTTTTTTTGTGTGTTTAAAATTTTTTTTTTACAAAAAGAGATCAACAAAGATACATAAATAAATTCAATTCGTAAATCATCTTTGTCTCCTTCTCTCTCTAAACCTTCTACGGTGGATCCCTTAATAAAAGACCACGGTCGGGCCTCTGACTTTTTCCCTTGTGGTATCCGTTTCATTGAAGAAATGGCTAACAATCGAAGGACTTTCCGCTTGGATAGATCTGCGGTGGACGAAGATGTCCCGCAACACCATCAAGCTCTTGCTAAAGAACTATTCGATGCCCTCCCGTATTTCAATGGAGAAGGCAGTGATGCTTTGGCAAAATTTGAACTTTTCGAAGGAATTGTACGTAACTGGCTCCCAAGCATTCCCGTCGAAAGACAAGATCACTTTGCCCGTAGAGTAGCCCAGAAATTATATGGTCGAGCCAAACGACTGGTCGAGCACGTCGAGCTCACCTCAGTCGAAGATATTCTCTTGACTCTAGCGAAAAAACTCAAACGAGGGGACCCATACATCAATTGGCAGAAAAAGTTAGCATCTGCCGTCCCTAAAGAATCCGAAAACATCGAAGATTTTTATTTCCGTTTGAGTGATATGATCAGATATATCGAGTTGAATGCCCCAGAGGATGATAGAGAAGTCGTTAAAAGAACTTTTGAAAAAACTGCGGCTACTACTCTTTACGAGTACTTGCCAGATTATCTTCGATGTCTGTGCAAAATCAGGAAGGCTGAGACTCTCGACAGAATGTATGCCGCAATCGAGAGCGACGCGCACCGTAAGCCAAATCGCCGGCGGACGGTCGACGAAGATGCTCCAGTCGTCGGAGAAGCTTTTCCACCCGCGCTAGAGTACTACAGGCGTCCAGGCCCCCCAGGATTGGAAGGTAATCGGCATTATCCTCAAATGCCCAGACCTTCCCGGGAGTACGATGATCGTGGAAATTACCGCGATCATCAGCGCACCTTAGTCTATCGAGACACTTCATCTTTCGCAGTAACACCAACCCACGACTCATATTTTACTCCAACTGACCAAGAAATGTATTATGACTTCATCGAAGGATACAGTGGACCTCACCAAGGGTCCGCTTTCACATTTGGTGCAACTGAGCCAAGATATTCATACCAGTATAACAACCATCCTTTGCGAAGCTATTCTAGGCCCCCAATTAATAACAGATATCATCCCGGAGTTCTGGGCCCGACCCGTAAAACGGTCCATTATGCTGATGATGAAGACTCTGAAGAAGCTAAGCGTCGTCATAAAATCGACCCCTCAGTCTTCTGTGACTGCCCTTTCTGCCCTAGAGGAGAGCGCAAAAGCCCCCCTCCCGATTCTTTAAACGGGCAGGGCGCTCGCCAAACAGAGGCGATGTCGAGTATGCCCAATTTGCCTCCACGCTGGTCTCCGAATCCGACCTATCGACCTCAAAACACCTATCCTACTCACAATCCATCCTACCAGAGTTCGTACCCGAGGTCCATTCTCCAAAATCATCAGAATCAATCTCTGAACAACACTTCCCAGAGCTTGAATCCAGCATCCAAAGCCCAAACGGATCCTCTACCATACCAGAATCAATCCTCAACACAACCAACTCGCAACCAGCGAATAACAATCGGCGAGTTAAAAGCTCAAACTCAGAGCAACCAAAGTGCTTAACCACAGGGATGGGCCCCATGGTTCATATCCAGTGTCCAGAGCTTCGCAACGGAGGCATAAATGCACTCTTAGACACTGGATCAGATTATAATTTAATCTGTGTCGAGGCTTTAAAAGACAATATTTTATGCAACAACGATAAAGTGGGCTCAGTCGAGGAATAACTTCTAGTTCGATGCCCATATCCGGCACAATAATCTTGAAAATTCTCGGAATCAATGTCTTCTTTCATATAGTCCCAGCGCCTCCAGGGGGCTATAAAGCTATCCTAGGGAATGATTTTTTTTTCAAAGAACGAGTAAAAATCTCTTTCTTCTGGAACACACTGGTTATAAACACAATCTCATAAAACCAATCCCAATTATAAATCCCCGCCGTTCCAAAAAGCCCAAAATCCTTGCTCTTGGAACGGGCCCAAAAATTTACTTACCATGTAACTCTCTCATTGGAAACTATCAGCGCTTCCTTGTTGACACAGGGGGGGACGCTTGCCTTATCAACGCGTCAGCCCTTCGTTCAGAAGTTCCAATTGATACGGAGAGAGCTACTACCTTTCGAGGAATCGACAATAACTCTTTTAAAACTTTAGGCATAGTAACGCTTAAAATTCTAGGCATGGATGTTGAATTTCATGTCTGTGGCGAAGATTTACCACTCCCAGGAGTAGGGATTCTTGGAAATAACCTCCTTGAACAGGAAAAGGCCGAAATTTCTTATCATACACAGAACATTTCGTTTCTCTCAAAACCAAATAAAACAATTCACTTTAGCCTTGAACAAGACCAATCTTCACGATATACAATTCCCCACGCATGAGAGTGGCAGTAGCCGTCCCTATTAAAAACCCCGAAAAAAAAGAGGGCTACCTCCCACGAGTAAACCTCCCTAAAGGAGTATTGTGTGGAGAAGCGGCAGTCAGGGTAGAGGATGGGTACGCCATGTGCATGGTCATTAACCTCAATTCCGAGCCAGCCGAAATAGTCTTTAGCCCACAAACTCTAGAGGAGTTCGAATTCGACTATCCTAACTCAGAGGGGGACGATCCAAATGAGATATCATCTTACTCACCCAAGAAAATAACTGACCCAAAAGAAAGGGCCAAATTAATTCTCGAAAAGATTTCTCTCAATCATCTAAATAAAAATGAAGCAGATCGAATTCGCGAGCTCGTTGAGGAAAATCATGATGTTTTCCATCTCCCTGGTGATAAACTAGGATGCTCTAAATCCTTCGAGTGTCGTATCGAAACGACTACGGACACGCCAGTTCGAATAAAACAATACAGATTTCCACTAGAACATCGAGAAGAAATCGCGAAACAAGTCGAAAATTTAGAGAAACAAGGGATCATCCGCAAGTCCAACTCACCGTATAACTCCCCCTTGTGGATAGTCCCGAAGAAGTCCAATGATCCAGCTGTAAAAAAATATCGGATGGTCATTGACTTCCGTCAACTTAACAAAATAACAAGGGGCGATGCGTACCCCTTACCCCTTATAATCGACATACTTGACCAACTTGGTGAAGCAAACTTCTTCAGCGTATTTGACCTAGCAATGGGTTTCCATCAGGTGCCTATGCACCCAGCAGATGCCGAAAAAACAGCTTTCTCGACCCCAGATGGCCACTGGGAATACTGCTGCATGCCCTTCGGTCTGGAATGTGCTCCAGCAATCTTCCAAAGAATGATGGATTCCACACTCAGTGGACTAAGAGGAGTCGAATTATTTATCTACATCGACGACTTAGTAAGTTATGCTAAGACATTAAAGCAACACCTAGTCAGACTTCAGAGACTATTTAATCGCCTCAGAGAGGCAGGGCTAACCCTCCAGCCCGAAAAATGCAAATTTTTATGCCCCGAAGTCGAATATCTAGGTCACGTCATTACCAAAGACGGAGTCAAACCCGACCCGAAGAAAGTGTCCTCCTTAAAAAACGCTTCACAACCTAGAAACCACACAGAGACAAGAAAATTCATGGGCCTCGCAAACTATTATCGACGCTTTATACCAAATTTTGCAGAAAAAGCCAAAGGCTTAACAGACTTGACAAGAAAAACAAAACCTTTCATCTGGACAGAAGAATCCCAAAAATCATTCGATGATATAAAAAATGCTCTGTGTGAAAATTCGTTTCTAAAATACCCTGATTTTAATAAGCCCTTTATACTAGCTACGAGCGCTTCTGACTCTGGAATATCCGGAGTCCTCAGTCAATCGACCCAACAGGGGGACGAACAGGGGGACGACACAGTAAAAATCCTACGTCCCAATCCGGAAAATGAAGAAAAAATTGTTTCCTGTGTATCTCGCGTCTATCATGACGCCGAAACCCGGTACACGGACGTCGAGAAACAATGTTTGGCGGTAATATACGCAATAGAAGAATTCCGGCCATATTTATACAAAAAACATTTTACTCTAATAACAAATACTCCCTGTATGACTTGGTTAATGGATAGTGCAACGATCACCGAGAGACAAGTCAAATGGCGCTCTAAATTAGCTGAATATCGATTCACAGCTGTAGTTCGACACAAAATCTCCGAACAATATGCTGATGGGCTAGCCTACAATCCCGAAGGACGTCCAGAAGCCAACCCAAGCGGCGGAATTCTGGCTTTACCGATTACTTTAGCTAAAACAACGGACCCACGGAGGAAAATTTCGGATTCAGAAGCAATTCAGGCCATAAAACGTCCTGGAAGGCCGAAAGGGGTTAAAAATAAGCCCAGAATTAAAAGCGCTCCCGAAATTAGAGATACAATTGCCTCCCGACTCCGGCAGAGAAAAATTGGAAGCACTCGCGTTCCACCCAAAGCTAATTATAAAGAATCCAGTATCACAGAAGAGAGCCAGCCGGATGAAACTCAAGAAATAGCTCAAACCTCAGAACAGGGGGACGATGATGTCTTCGAAAAAGAACCCCCTGCAACGATTGATTCCACTCCACTCGAAATAGACGCCAGTCTAGAGGCCGACGGAGAAGAAGAGCCCGAAAAACGACTCGCTACGCCACGAGCGCGGAAGAAAACTCAAGAGCTAATAAAAATGTTCGACCAACTGCTCGAAAGAAGGCCTATCACTTGGAGAGAAGAAGATATGATAGATGAAGATCCGAAAAATCAACGAACCCCCAGCGAGTTAAAAGTTCAAAAGATAGTCAATTCTCGACTGGCAAAAGAAATTCGAGAATCCATGGACGAGATTCCAATCTTCGATCTTGATGCATCAGCTAATCCGAACTTACCAATGTTTTCTGATAGAGAATCAGAAGAAGACAATAATGAACTCAATGAGTTCGTAAGAGAGAATAATGTTGAAACTGACACCTCAACTAACGAAATTAGTATTGATGATACCAACGAGCCCGACGAAAGTTATCTAACTCCGGCCAGACCAAGTACACTTGACCGATTTAGAGGCTATATGAACGATGGTCCATTACCAAAAACACCTCTCTGGGCAAGAACATTGATCCCGGATGAATTAAATAGAATGGGAATCCGGTACGATCACGCAACACAGAACGTAACTTTAGACGAGCTCGTAAGAAGAGAATCTACTGACCCAGCACAACAGCAGCAGGCTGTCGAACCGTCAGCTGACAACACAAGGCCGACGGAACCCGATATCGAAAATCCAGATAAATCTCCCGAGACAGAAAGCGAGCTCCCTGATCAAGACAAAAATCTAGAATTCGGAAAAAATCCCCCAGAGTCATCTGAAAACACCAGTGATACACCAGATGGCTCAAGAAAAACCGACCCACCTCCTCTTAGGTCGAATTACCCCCAAATTTCAGTCTCTGATCCCCCAACTTCGGATCAAGCAGAGGAGATTCTCTCAGAAAGACGAGGCAGGCCAAAAATTTCTTCATCTTCGTCATCAGATGAAGAAGGCTCACCTAAAGGCCGTGTAAATAACATCAAATTCGTGAATAGTCGTGATGGCCTCACGTACGCCCGAGATCACATGGTACATTTTCTCGCAGCTGATTGCGAGGTCATTAAACCCGTGGCTAAGTTGCTGCGAGACTTGAAGTTTATTAACGCCGAAGACCTTCTTGCAGCTAAACCAAAAAGGGTGACGTATTCGTCACCAAACTAGGTCGCTGTAAAATATTTACAGTTTTTATAAAAACTTATCATTTTGAGAAAATAGAACCCATCAATCTTGTCGAAGGCCTGAGAAGCCTACGCCAGTCGATGCATAAATACCAAATTCACTGTCTCCGATGTTCGAAACAGGGCGATAAATTTGATGACTTAGACATAAAGAAATATTTAGAACAGGAACTGAGTGACTGTCCAATAACCGTCACACTGTGTGAAGGAAACGTCACGGTACCTGACAAATCCTTACGCACCCAGATAATCGCTGAAGGTCACGATAGTTTAGTTGGAGGCCACAAAGGAGTCGTAAAAACTTATTGGCGAATCCGAGAGAGATATTACTGGCCAGGCATGAAAAACTCCATCTACGATTACATAAGAGCCTGTGAAATATGCCAGAAAAATAAACTCACCCGGATTAAAACAAAACAGCCAATGCAAATTACAGACACTCCGTTTGAACCATTTGAAAAAATAAGTATAGATACAGTAGGACCACTGCCCATGACCCCCGATGGGAACGTACATATCCTAACTATTCAAGACAACTTCTCGAAAGCTGCTGCTGCTGTCCCATTGCCAGATATTAGAGCAGTTACAGTAGCCGATGCCCTACTTAACCATTATATCGCCATCTATGGGTGCCCCCGTGTAATCCTCTCGGACAAGGGCACCTCATTCACTAGTAAACTGATCCAGCAGCTCGCTAAAGTCTTAAAAATCCACAGACTAACCACCTCATCCTATTATCCTCAAGCAAATGGCTCTCTAGAACGCTCACACCAGCCACTAGTAGATTATCTCAGGGCCTATGTCGACAGATTCCATGATTGGGATCGTTACATACCGATGGCCATGTTAAATTATAACACAACCGTTCACACGGCCACTAAATTCACACCTTTCGAAATTCTATACGGTAAAAAGGCTCGAACCCCTACCCAATTTCCCGATTTTAGTAAAATTGACACTTATAGCGATTACCTCGCAGATCTAATAAGTAGAATCGCGGAAATTCAACAAATTTCGGCAAGGAATGTTGATAGAGCAAAGCATGAATCGAAAGCCCGATTTGATAAACACATTCACCCGGCAACATTTAAAATCGGAGACCTAATTTACACTCTTAAAGAGCCTAGAAAAGGTAAACTTGACCACTTTTATACGGGTCCTTACAGAATAATCGAAATAACAGAAACAGATAATCTAATAATAGAAAAAGAAAATGGGAAAAGAAAACTTTTACACCCAAATAAAGCTAAACTAGCCAATAGTGAAAATTTTTCTAATATCCAAACCTAGCTTGTGATTACAGACTCAACACCAAATCGGAAGGATGTATTATCTACCATTGGTCCTCCTAGGGGTCACCAGCCTGGCAATTTGCGCCGGGCAAGTCAACATCCGCCCACTGAACTCCAATCCAGGGCTGCTTTATGACCCTTTCAAAAGGATCCATCTGATAGAAGAAGAATGGCAGATAGTCAGCTCAATAAATATTCAAAAACTTGTCGATCTATACCCCATATCAAATCAAAGTATATGGGAGGCTTATGGATTGTGCATCTATAAGCTAAACCGATCACATTGTAGATCGTATCTACGGATTGATAGCCACCAAGAACTTCAATTAGAGATCGAACAGTCCAAACATCGATTGAAACAATTCCTCGAAAACGCAGAATTGAACCCAGAGCCAGAAAGCCGCACGAGAAGAGCTCCATGGTTCGGTTTTGTGGGCACAATCGCTAGAAAACTATTTGGCACAATGGATTACGGTGATAAGGAGCATATCACTAAAGAAATTGATAAGTTGTACCAAGACAACCGAGAGCTCGTCCACATAGTACAAAACAATTCGCACATCATTAAGAGCGAAATAAATCAGATACTCCAACACGAAACAAATCTCTCGGAAAGAGTTAGAGATTTAGCTAGGACCACTACGAATCTAAAAGAGTCAATGTATAAACAGATAAATGACTTAGAAAGAAGCCATCTATTCACCTTAGCTGGCAACGAGCATATTCATCTGATGACGAGCCACCTAAAAGTCTTACATGATATCGAGAAAGTGGTAGAAGAAGCCAAGTCAGGAAAAATCTCATACAGATCTATATCAGCCAAACAACTATATCAAGCAACGGTAGATATTATGAGAAAATATCCAAGTCTGAATCCTCCACAGCCACTCGACCACATGGACATTTCAACCTTATCCAGAGTCTCAACGATCGAAACCGCAAAAGCCCAAGGTCATTTTTTAATTATAATAACCATACCTTTGCTCAACCAGGTGCCATGGTTGGCCTACCAACTGAAACCTCTGCCAAAGCCAGAGAAAATCCTGGACAAGATCTCGACACTGACTATTCTGCCAACGAACAAATACCTAATCTCAGAGCCTTCGTATGATGGGTATTTTTTCGCATCTCAAGATTATATCGACAGCTGCAAGCCCATAGGGCCAGACGTGGCTTGTCTACCCAACATTCCGATACAGTCAACAAAATTGGAAGAAGAAATCGACTGCGAGATGAGACTCCTCATGTCTCCAGACATTGAGAAACTACGAGACTGCAACATTCGCGTAATTCCCAAATGCTCACTCACTTGGCTGAAACTAAACGAGAAGAATACCTGGGCCTACTCAACTTGCAAAGAAGAGAGCATCCAGTGCAGATGTTCTGGAGTTATCGCACAAAATAAGATTATCAACGGGACCGGCCTAATATACATCAAGCCAGGGTGTCGAGTGAGCTGCAAACAATATACACTGCGAGGAATTGCCCGTGAGATAACAAAAATTGATGTCATCTTGCCGAGCATTAACCTGACACTCGACGAACTAAACTCCAGCCTTCCCACAGGCGACACTGCTGCGCGATCAGGTTTCTACAAAGTTCATGACCCGTCAACAATCGTAGATAAGTTCGAGCCACGGGGTCAAGGACTGGAAGAAAACGAAGAAAGATTGTCACAGATAGCTCTGCATCACCAAAGTGAAAACATCGACCGATCAATAATATTTGGCTCATTAGGTCTGACCGGATTAATAACGATAATAATAGCTTCAATATTAGGTTTCAAGATCATTCAACGCATCCAGTCAAGAAGATCTCGTCGCAACAAAAAAGATGAGAACTCGGTCGTGATCCAATTTCACTCAGACAGCAAAACAACTGCGCCATCCGAAAAGAGCATCAAACCAAAGATAGAAAGGTTAACAGAAAATGTCCTCGAAAAAGCTACATTCATAGTTAGCAACACCGATGACCAAGACATCTCACCTGAACCGTCAGCCAAAATCAAAAAACCAAAAATCGTGCCGCAAGAACCGAGAAAAAAGGCTTTACGACTGAGCGACTACAAGTCACCAATTTAAATCATCAGCAGCAGCAGTAAAACTAGATAAGTTATTAATTAGATTAAATTGCACAGTCAACACGCTGTCTCCTTCTCGGCTGATAAATAAAAGAAGGAATAGATAACAGTATATTAACTTTAAACTTTTGTATAATAATAATGATAAAGTCAAACACCTAGAATGAGTCACCGTGCTGACCTTGCATTAAAATAAGTTTTTTTTTTCCTTAGTTACATATTCATAAAGACTAAACGGGTAATTATTATATTCAATCCCAAAAGAATATTAAGTTGAAAATAAGTTTAAGTATTGCTTAAAAAACAACAATAACTATACATTCTTACAAAAAAAATTTTTATTATATATAAAAGAATTTTAGTTTCTCTCCATTGTGCTGCAGAATTAATTAAGAACGATATTTCAATAAATAATTATAGAAATCCCACGCTTAAGGGGGATACGATAGTGCAGCACAACTCAAAAACTTCTTTTTCCGTAACGATAATTATATTATAAATTCTATTAAACGGATTAAACTAGGATTACTATATATAATAAATTCTAAAAAAAAAAAAAAAAAAAAAAAATTTCTCATCATTATTAATTATTAACTTCAAATTTTAATAACATTTATATTATGCCCTACACAAAAGTATACTACAAATACCTTAACATTAACTCATGCTACTTTATATATGAGTAATTATGAATTATTATTTGTCAACAATGGCGCAATGGCAGCTCAATAAGCAAATCTTAAGAAGTTCAATTAAAAGTACAGGAAAGGCCATCTGGTTGCAGATTACTCATTTGATCTATTTATTAAAATTAATTTCCGACCTACCTTATCCGCGATGACCTAATTACCATACGAATACAAGTCGGTACAGTTAGCGAGATTAATTATGCTATGGTATCTTGTGCGTCCACCAATTGACCGACGTAAGTGAAAATTTTTTTTTATATAGAATTTATATAACTTCAATATAATAATAAATGCGACGCGGGTGGCGACGAGAGAAGTGCACGGCCTCCATCAGAACCATCTTCTAGGCAGCACTGGCTGAAAAGTCGAGTGACTCGACGAACTCCTCAGAATCTCCACATTGTGTCAACGTACAGAATAAATAGTACGTAGCCGTTTCAACCACCTCCAGAGCAAGAGGCCCGAAAAAGGCCATTAACTGTTTAATGACCACTGGCCCTCCGCCGGTGTGATTATGCGCGAGAGTTCATCCAGAAAGTCAATTCTATCCTCGAGGTAAAGCTGTGACATACTGGAACCAAATTCCATAGCTCTCGTACAGGCGTCCGGAAATATAATCTATAAACAAAACCTCCCGTATCGGTGAAATTGGAGATCGCCAAGCAACTGAGAGTGGATACACAAGATCGAAGGCACTTCTCTCTGCTAACGTCACTCCGCGTTTCTTCCTTTACTTATATACATTAAATTTACAAATTGTTATCTAGCTACCAGATGATCTTCCAGTACTTGAAAAATCAAAATTATACACAAAAGTTTAAATCTGATCAAATTCGCGGATTTAATTCCCCTGATCTTTACTTACATTACTTTTATACAATTAAAATTTTATTTTTCTTTTCTTTAATATTATCACTTCTTAAACTTAGTTACGTTCTTATCTATAAGACTTATAACTGGAAGTCAATAATTGATCAAATTACCCATCTGAATAAATTAATAAAACTGTCAGATTATCCATCAATAATCAAAAAAATAAATTAAGAAAAGCCACGCAGCGGATCACTACTCAGTAAAGAATTTTCCTTTTCAAAATTGCAAAATCTTCAAAAATTTGTAAAACATTAGAACTGTTAACCAATTTATTGTAAGCGGTTCTCGCTCATACGGGCCGAAGACATAGGAAAAGCAAGGGATTGTGCAACCCCTTCCTTTTCCGGGGGAATGTTATGTCCGCCCCGTATATTTATTAAATTTATTTTTTTTTATTCTTATGGCATGTAAGCCTAAAGTCCACACATACAAATTCATTATAATAGTTAATATAATGCGCGAGAACCGCAGTTGAAACCATCGGACAGATTAACCGACGGGGATTCTTGCCGCATCAGCAACAAGAGTCTTTAAAAACGCCTGCACAAGGCGGCTCCTGGTTCTCCTTTCAGTTAATTTATGTTGCATTTAGTTGCACTTAACTGAGTTGATCCGCCCCAGGTATACCTATTCGGCCGCCTAAATCTTTGGTGCATTTAGCTTCGGTTTGACATAGCGTTATCTTAGATTTTATTATAATACTGTAAGTAAAAATAGCCACGATTTACCGTGTAATCTTTAGTGCATTCAGCGGTCAAATCAGAATTATTTATAATCAATAATAATTCAATAAAATCCATTCATAGAAATTTGTTTCTAGCGCCAAAGCTTTAGTGCGTTCGGTTCGTTAGGATAAAGTTATATATTTTTTTTTTGGTGAGTTGCGCGTTGTTTCCTCAAGGAAACAAATTGGACGTTAACCGTAATTATAAATTAAATTTTGCTATTGTTCATAAGTGAAAATAATATAAGTTGCTCTGTGTATTGCTGTTGATATTTTGGAATAAAACGTGACAAACAAGAACACTAATAAATTATACATATTCGAGTCATTATTTAAATTAAGAATCAACGTAATCCTACCCGTAAGATTAAGTTCGAGTCCCGACCTGAGGTGCTAGCAGCCGCCCAGGGAGGTAGGATTTGAAGGTGCATTAACCGTAAGTATAAGCTCTATTATCTATATTTGGATTCGCTTAGCGATTAGATCAAATTCGCACACTCAATCTCTTCTGAGGCGTGGTTTTTCAGTCCGGAAACTTCCCACAATCAAAATCTATAAAATTTGTATTCTTTACATTGTTAGTCTATCCTCCCCGTTTTACGCTACCGCATTCTAAAAACACTCGGACATAACACTTACCAAGAGGCGGTCGTGATCGAGCGGGCGTTGGTAAGCTATTGTACCTGACTTAGCGGTCCTGTTATAGTTACCGCTAGATGACTCTCTCTGTTCTCTTAATTACTATACTTATTTTTATTGAATCTTGACCATCATATAAAGAGAAAAGTTTATTTTATATGAATGACGTTAGCTCTGAAATATGAAATTTTTTTGTATATGGAAATTGTTGGGTATATATTTTTTTATGATTTGACATAATACCCAGCAGATCAGTATACACTCAGTATACACCAAGTATACATAGTGTATATGTGTCGAATTCACCCTCAATATACACCGAGTATACACCAGAAATTATTTCAAAGTCTCGCGAGCTACAATTTTTTAAAGTCTGAAAATTTTTGTAAGTGGCCAATAAAATGTAATATATCGCGTGATAGATGCCATAAAAGTGTATAGTGCCCAAAATATACCGCTGAAAAGCCATAAGGACGTACAATAAATTTTTTTCCGGAATTTCATTTTGTTCATGAATCATCCAGAAATATAAGAAAAATTTTTTTTGTAGAAATTTAATTTTTTTTTTACATGAAAAAAAAATATAATTTTTGACAAAAAATTCCAATTTTGAGAAAAAACTTTTTTTTTTATTTCTGCTTGTTTCAGGTAACAATTCCGCGATTGCCGAAAAAAAATTTTATACGCCGTCATAGCTTCTGGGATCTATCTCGGTGCTATAAGTGTGTATCAAAAACTTTTTTTTGACACTATTATACTTATAAAGCATAATTACGTTGATTCCCGAAATAATTTTGTTTATACCCACTTATGCTTTTCCGGTGGCATAAAGGCATAAAATTTTAATACGTTCTTATGAATTTTTAACACGCTATGACACGTTCACACTGTAAAATTTGTCGAATCATAAATAAATGTATGGATTAACTATCAATGGTCTAAAACTGAAAATAAATTGCGTCAAATATCAATTTTTGGTTTATGACAAGTTTATTTTTCTTCCAATTCATGATTATAAAATTTATTTTTTTAATTCTAGGGATCAATATATTTTAATTTTCGTTATTATTCCATTAATTACTGTTTTGGTTCTCCTTGTTGGTCACTTGATCTAGGCGTCGTTGCTTTTCTTCTCTTAATTTTGCTCGGTACCGGGATGATCTTTCCTTTTGCTTTTGCTTAAATTCTTCTGTTTTTTCTCTTTTGTCATTTTTTAAAAAGTCTTTCACCATTTCCTGATTTTAGTATCTGGATTCTGCTTCCCTTTACAATTTCTTATTTTATGGTTTTTCTGGAGTTCCAGCAAATACCTGTAACATTAGATTACTTAATGTCTTGCAATTTTTTAATGGAGAATTATTTTTTGTTATTGTAACTATTTCATGTTTACACCGAAGATTATTCACACTTATGATTTTTATCATGAATTGGTTATACCCAATCATAAAGTTTCTCTCTCAAGATTTATACAATCGTTAATCAAAACCATTAAAACTTATTTGACATGAATAATTTTTAACTTCCCGGTAAGAAAATTGAAAATTTTTCAAAAATTCGTGACTTTTTGAAATTTTTAAAAATTTTCTATTTTATTGCTTAGTGATATTAATTTTTGTATAGAACTCAAAAAATTGCATCGATTGCCGCCAACCACGTGAAAAAATCAATCGATCCATTCAAAACTCATAGCTGTTTGGAAATTTAAAAACTACTGTTTTATCAAACTTTTATCAGATGTTTAAACTTGAAAAACTCAAATATAGAGAACAGCTACATTTTGAGCTCGGAAAGTTCACACAAACAGAGGGCTTTTTTGGAAATTTTAATTTATATTTTATAACACTAATAATCCATGATTGAAAATATTGCGAGAAAAAAATTGATAAAAATTTTCACGTAGAAATTCGTTGATTCCAGAAAAAAAAATTTTTTATACTTCCTTAAGTCATCTGTTACGCGATATAATGTACATATCGATACTCTCGTTCTAAGATGTCGATACACATAAAATTTAACAATTTAACTTTTTATGAAAAATTAAATCATGACTATATCACGCAGCCCATATTAAAAAGTCGACATACATGAACGGTGAAGATATATACTTACATTGAGTTAATTCGATTCAATTCTTTTCAATCAATACTTTTAAGTAAGGATACCTATAGTAAATCACTTTTTAAAATTAACTATTAACCGTTCTTAATTTACGAATGTTTTTTACTCTTACTATCGGTCACAAAGTACAATACATTCTACTTACTTTTAATCCGGTTGTAATCTTTGTCACGAACTTCAATAGCATTTGCTGGAGAGTTACTGTATTTTTTTAGGACTAGTCGTTTCACCGTTTTTGGTGACCAGTAACCACGCATGATGTGGCCTGCCCTCAGGCTCATTTTATTGGCTTCGATCGCGAGCAATAGATTTCCAGCCCTGATTGACTGCCCACATATTTTAATCTAAAATTATTAAAAAGTTGTTAGAACTTACTATTTTTTATCACCCCATGCTATTTCAAGAGACAAAAAATATTCAGGGTGTTCTAGGATAAAGAAAACTTTTTTGCGGCTGAACTTATGATTATATTTTATAATTGTTATATTTTAAAATTATTCTATATCAAAATCAATCACTGTTTCCCACGAGTTTAATTATCCATTTACTATCAGCTAACATATTTATTTGATAACTGCTCAGATATCTATAAGTTATTGTTGGTAACATTGAAGACAAAAATAACGGTTTAGTATTTATGTTCAATAAATTGCAGCAATTTGAACTAATAAACTTTTAATAACGCGGATAGCTGTTTTTTTTTATTTTTTTCTGTTCAAAATTTTAATGCATTTTTACGTATTTCGGGTAATCTTAAATTTATCTCTTGGTAAAAAATACGTGAGTATAGTTATTGATAAAAGTTATACTAATATAATTTAACGATCAACAAATAATATAAAATCAACTTATGCAGAGACTAAAAATATTGAATACCAAATATCTAGAAATGTATTTATAAACGAAAATTTAAATTAAAAAGCTTTGTAAAATAAATTGCTAAAAAAATTTTGCAAATTTAAGTACCGTAAAATTAGTAGTTCGATAGTGGTATAACTGTTTCTTTGACTAGTAAAAAATTAATAACCGTTGAGAAAGTAATTTTTGGCAGTATAAAGTTAAGACAAACTAAAAGTCGTTGCAGTTGAAAATAGTAGATACAGTTTGAATTACTTCTACGATATGGGGGATTATAGTAGGTGGTAACAGGTAAGACACTTGTAAACTTACGTAAATAAAAGGTGAATATGACGTATACAATGAGATAATCATAAATAATTACTTACATAATCATTTTTCCCATTTAAATTATTGCTATTTTCACTGTTCACAGGAATATTGTTATTCTTCCGGACATTTTCATCGTTGATATCATGAATCGCTTTTAATACAGAATTTACTATATACTTGCTGCATATCATCAAATCAGCTCGAAGCTCCGATCTCATTAAAGGTGGGTCATCTCCATTTAACTCTTGTTGGCCGTCATTGGAGAAAGAAATATCGTTAGGTGCTGTTGAATCTTTTTTTAACCCAGACTGAGGCTGACGCCTACATTCTGACCGGGATCTTGAGCGATTCTCAGGTCGAGAGTGGGATTCATCTGCAGAGCCTGACAGGGATCGATTTCCAGATTGTGAGCGAGATCTTTGTGAGGAAGGTATTCCTGACCTAGACCGAGATCTACGTCTAGATTTTGACCGATGTGAATGTTGAGATTCGGGTAAAGATGGCGTTCGTGACCCAGACTGAGATCTACGTCTAGATCCTGAATGAGATCCACGTCTACATATTAAGCAAGATCCATCTGTAGATCCTGACAGGGGGTTGACTTCTAGATCGTGAGCGGGATCTTTGTGAGGATGATGTTCCTGACCCAGACCGAGATCTACGTCTAGATCTTGACCGAGATGAATGTTGAGATTCGGGTAAAGATGGCGTTCCTGACCCAGAACGAGATCTACGTCTAGATCTTGACCGAGATGAATGTTGATATTCGGGTAAAGATGGCGTTCGTGACCCTGACCGAGATCTACGTTTAGATCCTGAGTGCGATCCGGGTCTAGGTATTAAGTGAGATCCATGTGCAGACCCTGACCGTCGTCGATTCCCAGATCGTGAGCGAGATCTTTGTGTGGATGTCTTGCTTGATATAGACTGAGATCTTCGTCTACGTCTTGACCGAGATTGATGCTTAGATCCGGGCGGTAATACCTTCACATGTACGGATGGTGATCTCAATTTTTGCTGTGACAACACCGAATTCGACGCTGGTACCGATTGAGCCGATTTTTCCAGAAGTTCCTGCAACAACATAATTATCCAATATTACCACGAAACATATCTCAGATTATTACTTTTGTTGAAATAATTTTATGAAAGAATGACCCCTTGTCTCTATTGTAATTTATTTGAATAATTAACAAGTTGTCAATAATATCGTTATTTTCGAGCATTATTCTGAAACCAGGAGTATAATATTCTAGCATTCAATTCGTTTTTGAGAACATTGTGCTACAATTACAATTGAAGCCAAGAAAGTTTGTGAATATATTATAAATAATTTTATTCATCTTCATTCGTAATTCATAGACGAAAAATTTATATATGCTTGGATATCAAAAGCGATTGAAATACTAGTTAACGACGTATTTGATGAAATCATTTTTTTTTTTAACTTAGCTGCTTAGTTACAATTTATGAAGTTAAATTTCAAAAATTTTTCGGTCTACTAGTTTAAATCATATATAATCTGATGAAAAAACTTACTTCAGTTCGTTCTCTATCGTGCATCACTTCATCAATAACACTTTGAGTCGACTTGGGTAACAATTTTCTATAAAAAAGATTAATTGTTGAAGATTGGTACCAATTACATTATAACATCAATATATTATTTACTGAAAATATCGTGCATTTATTAACTCAACCTTGAATCTCAATTTTTAACCATTTAAAAGGTTCACCTGAATAATTGGTAATTGACTATAAACGTTTAACTTTAAATAATCTTAAATAAATTAATAATACATATGATAGTTATTTAAAAAATTCAATTGATGAATATAATTTCGAAGAAGCAGTTAATAGTGTGCGGTCGGCGTAGGGCTTGGATGATTTCATAATTTAAACAGCATTGTAAAACGTTGTCGGTTCTTGGATATCGGTTTTCTCTATGGTTTCCTTATGTCGCGGTTTCAAAAGTTTAGGAAGAGATGAGAAGCGGGATAACTTTAGTATAGAAAGCACAAGTCAGTCCACAGCCGCAACAGTAAGAAAAAAAGTAAAAAATCAGTCGGGATGGGCTGAGGTCCAAATTAAAAAAGAGTGGTTAAAAAGTCAATTTATCAGTTTTGTAAAATCAAGACGATATACAAGTAAAAAATAAAAATAAATNACCATTATTATTTAATAATAAATGTTCCGGAAAAAATATGTGGTGATTCAAAAAAATCTTAAATATTGTATTTTAAATCATTTAAGAGAACCATCGTCGCTGTAAGTTATTAATATTATGATCAATAAATTTAAATTCTTGATTTTTCTTAGATCTTCAATAAACTGAGTTAAGTTGATAATTTTATTCTTATATCGACAAACAAGATAATGAGTTAGATCCATCCAAATTATTGTTAATATTTTAGATGTATTTATCGTAGCAAGATCTATTGTTATAACACTTATAAGTTTTTGACAAATACCGTTAATACTAAATGAAACGATTTTAGTTTGTAAAGCCTGACTAATTGCGAATAAAGTCCCTTCATTACCCCAAATTTCTTTAGCAGCAATCATTCTAAAAAAATCATCTATATTTGGGCTTTCTATTACATCTTCTCTTTCATTACCCGTTCTTACTTCAATCTCTCCTACTGTGCATAATCTTTTGTAAAAACTTAAATTCATTGTTACTTGATGAATAACAAAAATTTTAATTTCGTAAAATCTTCTTTCGTCATTTAAAATAATCTCAGCAAATGTTCGAAATAAGCAGTTTCCATCACCGCAAACGTTATCAAGAAAAAAATTATTTAAAATAAAGTTGGGAAATCGTCCTTCACATAATTTGCTTTTCCGAGGCCAGGTTCCCGTGTAAAAAAAAAAGTTCCGAAAACATTCCAAAAACATTCCTCAAAAAAGTTCCGATTATGAGACGATCCGGAACTTTTTCGGAACTTTTCCGGAACTTTTCGAAACTTCGGAACAGTATTAAACAATTTACATTACAAAATTTTGAGTAACCAAACATTTTAAATTCTTAAAATATTTTAGAAATTTCTCGGAACTTTCCGGAACTTTTTGGAACTTTGCGGAACTTTTTCGGAACTCTTTGGAACAATTTCTTAACTTTTGAGAACAAAATTTAATTCTTAAATTTTTAGGAACTTCTTCGGAACTTTTCGGAACTTTTTCGGAACGTTTTCGGAACTTTTCTGGAACTTTTTCGGAACGTTTTCCGGAACTTTTCTGGAACATTTTCGGAACTTTTTGGAACTTTATTGGAACTTCGCCGGAACATTTTCGGAACTTTTCTGGAATTTTTTCGGAACTTTTCTGGAACTTTTCTGTAATTTTTTTGGAACTTTTTCGGAACTTCTCCGGAACATTTTCCGAACTTCTCAGGAACATTTTCGGAACTTTTCCGGAGTTTCTCTAAAAACTTTCCGAAATGAGATTCGAAACATGAAAATTTTTATATATTTTGAGCTCTTGGGTCAACAAAAAGCTCCGAAGTTTTCCATGGAACTTTTTCGGAACTTCTCCGAAACTTTTTCGGAACGTTTTCAGAACTTTTCTGGAACATTTTCGGAACTTTTCTGGAACTTTTTGGAACTTCGCCGGAACATTTTCGGAACTTTTCTGGAATTTTTTCGGAACTTTTTCGGAACTTTTCTGGAACTTTTTTGGAACTTCGCCGGAACATTTTCGGAACTTTTCTGGAATTTTTTCGGAACTTTTCTGGAACTTTTTCGGAACTTTTCTGGAACTTTTTCGGAAATTCTCCGGAACTTTTTCGGAACTTTTCTGGAACTTTTTCGGAACTTCTCCGGAACATTTTCGGAACTTTTCCGGAGTTTCTCTAAAAACTTTCCGAAATGAGATTCGAAACATGAAAATTTTTATATATTTTGAGCTCTTAGATCAACAAAAAGCTCCAAAGTTTTCCACGGAACATTGGCGTAATGTTTCCGGAACATTTTGAGAATTGTCTTGTAAAGTTACTTACACACTTTTCGGTGAATAAAAAACTTTAAATTTTATTGCAAGCACTATGATTCAAAAACTATTTTCGGGAACTTTTCTGGAAAATTTTGAGAAACGAGAACAGAATAGGTTCTTATACTTTTTTAAGCGTTCAAATTCGTTTGTTACCTCTAAAATGTCCTGCGAAACAATTGTAGAACCCTGGAGAAACAGGGTATTGAAAAAATTTATATACAAACTTTTGACCAAAAATTTGAAATTCTAAATATTTTTTAGGAACTCCAGAACTTTTCTGGAACTTCTTCGGAAAATTTCCGAAATGACATTCAAAACATGAAAATTTGCATATATTTTGAACTCTTAGATCAACAAAAAGCTCCAAATTTTTTCGCGGAACACTTGCGGAACAATTCTGGAACCTTTCGGGAATAGTATTAAAAAAATTTAATTACAAAATTTTGAGAAAAATTATTTAAATATTTTCGGAAGTTTTCTAGAATTATTTTTAAAAAATAATAAGATTTTTTTTAGAATTCAAAATTTTTATTGGAATAGAACACAAAAATACTTTTATTTAATAAATTTTTAAGAATATTAAAATAAACACATCAAATTTTAAATTCGTTTAAACACTTCAATTCTTCCCGAATTTTTTATTGTAACTTTTTTTAACTTTTAGCAATTTTTGTTTCCTTGGAGTAGTATTTATCACGTACAGCACAGCACATTTTACGAATAACTTTTTCGTACTTTGGTTTTATTAGTCTCGTCTTAGGATCGCAATTTTCAAAGACATAATCTAAAATAAAAGTGAGAAGTATCAATTGACTGTAATTTATTTACAGTTCGCTCTGTAGGCTGACTCGAAATTTACACTTCTTACAAAAATTAAGGGAGCAAGAAAAAAATCGAAATTTTTCTGAGATTTTCAATAGGCTGTAACTTGTCAAAAAAAAGTCGTATAGCAAATAAAAAAAATTAGGAAAACGGTTGATCCTAAAGGCCATTCCTGTCATTTCCCCTTAATTCCAAACTTAAGCGCTCAAAATTGCACTGATTACGTTTTGAGTTCTTCGAGCTCAAATATATAATTTCCGTGTCATTTTGAGCTCTCCGAGCTTAAAAGTCTCATAGAAGTTTAATAAAACATTATTTTTTTAATTTTCAAATCGCAGTAACTTTTGAATAAATGAACGGATTTTCACGCGGTGGGCGGCATTCGACGCAGTTTATTAAGTCTCATAAAGTATCTTTAAGTTTTAATTGATTAAAAGTATAAAATACTCATCTGTTTGAGCTTGAAGAGCTTGAGATAGCACGAAAGTTATATTTTTGAGCTTCAAGGATAAAAAATATAGTTACCTCGTACTGCATTTAATACACGGATAGGAATTTTTTTCCTATCACCCCCTCCCTTAATTGTCATGTTCATTAAATTTTTCTCGCCAATTATTTTTCTCATCAAACTTCTCGCCATTTTACGAGGCTCAGAATAATAAAGATCTGTTAGTTGATGTAAATATGTGGAATTAATCCACACTTTAGATTTTGGAACCAATTCAACCTAAATAAACAAGATAATTTATTTTTAGTTTAATAAATTTTATGAAAAAAAAGATTGGTAAGACGGTTCACCCTTCAGGCCATCCCTGTAACTTTCCGATATTTCCATTCGTAAGCGCTCAAAATTTTAGTTATTGTACGGTTTTTCAGATCTCCAAGCTCGAAAGTATAAATTTTCCATTATTTTTAGCTCTCCAACCACAAAGACATATCTGTTCTTAGCATTTGAGTTTTTCAAGCACAAAAGGATGGAACACACACATACATACAGACAAAAGTACATCATCGCGAAAATAGTCAAAATCACTTCTTAGGACTTCAAAACGTCAAGATCTGATGAAAACTCAATTTTCAAAAAACGGGGTAAAACCTGTAACTTCCAAAACTTCGAAAATTTTCAATTTTCCTAGCAGGAAGTTGAAAAGGAAGTAGATGTTACAGCCCTTGTAGAAAAAAATCGAGTTTAATCTAGTAACTAGACAGTAACTTGGTAATTTGGCTAAAAACTGACCAGTTATTGGACTATTTCTACTTGGGAGGTCTCAATCTTGTAGTTGCTACAGATATAATCTCGTTGCAAGCGTTTTTTTTTTTGTCATTATAGGAATTTTCTTTCTAGAGAAGAAGACTTTTCGTTGAAAAAAACGAATTTTTGTCGGTCAAATAAGCTTTTTATTCGGTAGGAAGATTACTTCAAGATAGTTGTCGTGCAAAAATAAATTATTATAGATTATATTTGAATGAAACATTTAAAAGTTACAGCAGTCTAAAATATTTCTGACAGAAAGTTTTTTTTAATAAACATCACACTTTTAAGTTCGAAAAACTCAAAATTAACATGACGTTTTTAAACATAGAAAGCTCAAAATGCACTAAAATACATATTTTGAGTTCGATAAACTCAAAACTTTTTTTTAAGTTTATGAGGTTTGAGATCAAAAATAATGAAACGTCCAGAAATGGCCTGCAGAATCATCTAATTTCTGTATGTTTAATGATATTTCGGTTATTTTTGTAGTTGAACGAAAGAGCCAAAATTTGTTTTAGCAAAAACATTTAAGACCATAAAATCAAAAAGTAGTTATGAAAAAATATAATTTATCAGAATTTCAAAATGTAAAAATCAATCGTCATCGCACAAAATTTTTATCTCATCGTTTATTTATACAATGCATTATGTAAATTATCAAATACTCTGAAATTTTGGTGATGATTCAATCATCGTGTTTTTATATAGTTGAAAGGGTAATAACTAACATGACAAAAAAAAACATTTTTTTATACTTTTTCAACTCAGCAATATTATCTATGAGACAAGGTGGTTTGAGTATTAAAAAATTTCAGTCCAAGTTATACCCTTCCAGTTTTGACACTTTTATTTCTATTATATGTTTATTAATAACCTGACGTCTACTGGCAACAGGATTTTTTGTTGATCTGCCGTTTCGTTGCTGTATCTCATATAAATATTCAATGTGACGTAAATAATCTCTACAAAAATTAATGTATTCAGCAGTAACTAGAAAAAATAAAAGAAATTATTAATTAATTATAGTTTACATTTATTTTTATGCATATTAAAACTTAAGCATTTTGTCGTAATTTAAAATTCAAGAATGAGACGATAATGGATGAGTCACGAAAGATAGTTAATACGATTAACAAATTTACAATTTAATTAGCAAATAATTATTTTTAAAGTAGTCAGAATTATTAAACTGGAGCAAAATCTCAGAAATAATACATACAAAAGCATGTGAATTCTCTATCAGACAGTAAGAATACTTGCACATTATGATTTTTGTTATTTGTAATTAAATAAAATAATTTAATCTTTAAGAATCAATAAGATTACCAATGCTATTAAATACTTGAAAATTTAACTTTAGAAAAATACAGTGATAAATAATTAGCTTGATTAAAAATAAAAAAATCTTAAGCTGCAAATTTTTTTATAGAATTTAATTATCTCAAGTGAAAAGGGTAAGTTTTTGAGCCTAAGGTTTATTACTTGTTAACAAAATTCTCTCTTGAAATCAAAATACCCAGTCTTTAAATAAATTTTTCTTTCTGTGGGATTTTTTTAACAGTGCATGATAAAGAATTCAAGTTTCAATAGATAAAGCTAAGATACTACTACAATTCAATTACAATATCTGAATTTTTTAAAAACTAAATTTATAAATTCTAATAAGATTTAAATTATACTCATTGGAGCGCCAGTTTCATCATGACAATTTGATTGTGGCTCATTAACATCATGAACCGTCGAATTAAAAGAGGAGCTAGTTGAAGCCTCGTTTGAATCGTCTCCATAATATTTCGGCAAATCATGATGATCAATCTTCAGCTTTAATAAAAATCAAATTACAAAAGATGATATGTAGCAAACCGATTTAACATTAAACGAATCATTAACAAAGTATTGCAAACTAAAAGTTACTATACCTGAACTTTTTATTTTTTACTTTCTAATTTTTTTAGTTCAGAAATTAAAATTATTTTTTAAAGTTATAATAAAAAAATTAATAAATTGTCGATGTTTATTTTCTAATTTACTCACATTTTGATTTTTTACCGGGGAAATGGATAATTCATTTTCATTTTCAGAACTAGAACAATCGTGTTCGGAATCTGAATCAATTAAACGCTTCTTTTGTAACTAGAAAATATAATTGTAAAATATGTATTAATATGTATACTAAGTTGACTCTAAAGAGATACAAAGTTTCACTTTTACTACGTTCTATTAATAGATATTCTAAATATAAAATGAATTGTCAGCTTAATCGGTTAACATAAATATAATTAGTTGAATATTTTAAAAACTGCACAAGCAAATTATTCAAATAATACAATTTCTTATTCAAAATCCGTCTTAAATATTATGGCTTTAAAATTTCCTTTTTTGAGAATTGTAAAAAAAAAAAATTAGAAAAACGGTTGACCCTAAAGGCCATCCCTGCCACTTCCCGCTAATTCCATATTTGAGCGCTTAAAATTGCACTTACGGAACGTAGGTTCCGATTAGTTTAATCGTTTAAAAGTTATAAACGGGTGACAGACACACACACACACACACACACACACACACACACACACACACACACACACACACACACACACACACACACACACACACACACACACACACACACACACACACACACATATATATATATATATATATATATATATATACACACACACAGAGATACACGTATTCATGAATATAGACATAGTGACAACATCGCGGGGGTAGTCAGGGAAGCTTCCTGTGACTTTAAAACATCGAGATTTAATGAAAACTCGATTTTTGCAAAACGGAATGAAACCAATAACTTCCCAATGTTTTAAGCGGGAAGTTAAAAACATTTTTTAACTAATGTACATAGTAAAATTTCACGTGTAAAATTATCGGTAAGATTAAATTTTTAATATATTATATAATACAAACTTGAATATTCCGATTCACTTACTGTTTTTTTTATTTTCCTTTGAACTGGGCTGTCAACTTCGCCTTTATCGTCAATACAAGAACGCAGGTTGGTGTCCAAACGATCATATCTCGCCTTCTTTGGGTTGAGCTTGTTGTTACTGCCGTCGGTTTTCCAGTGTGCAGACTGTTTTTTGTAGGCCATATTAAAAAAAAAATTAAATTAAAAATTAAAACTGTAGAGTTAATTATTTATTTTTTTATGTACTTACCGGTTCCTTTGATTTTTTGTTTTCTTCTATAGTATTTCCTCTTCCAATAACACTAACAACACTCTCATCCGAATCATTGTCGATTGATTTTGATTTTTTGAGCAGTTGAACATTTCCCGATACTTCGAGGTTATGACTTTTTATCTTTTGAAGCTCGGTGTTATTCTTGTCAGTTTCCCAGCGTACGGATTTGCTTTTTTTATGAGTCATGGCCTAAATAAAAGATAATTAAAGATTAGAACTCTAGAGCTAATTATATATTTCCAATGTTCTTACCGCTTCTTTTATTTTTTTATACTTTTCGATAATGTTTTCTTCCTCGGCAATACTCTCAGTGGTCTCATCGACATCATCATTTATTAATTTTGATGTTTTGGCGAGTTGATTGTTATTAGATACATCTACATGTTGAGCTACATTTTTTTGGCTAATCGGCGAGTTCTAAAAAGTATAAAAAATAATACAATAATGAATTTAGTTTTTTTTATTATTTTTTGTTGATTTAGTCTTTCCAATAAGATTAATCAAACACAATTTGAATAATTTTAGATAAATTTAAAAAACTTTCAAAATCAATTCACTTACCTTTCGATTTAACTCTTTATTTTTCACAACCATATTTGTCTTATTTTCATGTGAACAGCTAACATCATCATCCGATGAATCAGAGTCAATCAAATTTGATCTTTTTAGATTTTGAATTCGTTTTACTATCTTCTCGCCATCGTCTTTTTTTGATTTCTTCTGATCTGTTTCCGATGATTTCTTCAAAGAAAAAATTCAAATTATAAATTTACAATTTAATATCAATGGTACTTACATAATTGATAATCAAAAATCCGAATAAATAAATAAATGACTAGATAAAAAATAGATAAATGACTAAACAAAAAATTTTAATAAAATAAAATAATAAAATTGATTACGTCGTCCTTGTTGCTGTTAGTGGATATGATTTTAATTATTTTTCTATTTATCACCTGTTGTGCTGTGATACGAGGTGTTTTTTTCAATGCATCTGATTTGGCTACTTGATGATCAGTTTCGGGGACAGAGTTATCAAAAATAGAACCTCGGTTGATAACTTCAAGGTCGGCATTTGATATACTTTTGGTTAATTTCTTCGGCGTGTCTGAATTTTTAATTATCTCTCCATTTTTGTTAACTTTAATTTTCTCCAAGTTTCCTTTGTAGTCTATAAAATTATGTAGTTTAAAATAGAAATAAATATTTAAAATACAAATAAATAACATAAAAATAAATATTATGAATTTAATTAAAAAATTTATTAATTATCGTAAACAAATTATAATAATGTATATAACAAATAATTTATTTACCGCTTTCTTTGATGATTCTCACAGAGTAAAACTTTTTACCCTGTGGCGCAGTCACTGATTTTTTTCCAAATTTTAATAACTTAGATTCAATTACACTTGAACTGGTAAAATTATCCCAGTAAACTAGGCAGTATTTCTTCATTTTGCAGTAATAGTTCTTTTTTAATAAATATAATCAATATTTGAGGTTTAACAGTAAATATGTTTATTATCTTTGTCAAGAGAAAATAAATAAATAGTCATTTGTTTAACAAATTTCACTGCACTACCATGGCAGTAACTTTAAATAGTTACCAAATGTAAATAATTATAACCAATAGACAGTTAAAAGTATCGAACCTATGTGAATTATTTATTTAAAAAAAAGTTACTAACAATAATCATGAAAATATTTTCTAATTACTCACGCTCGTCGAAATATCGGATAATGAGAGCTTGTAAATTGAATCAACGCAAAATGAAATCTCATTTTCAGAAAGGTATTTTTGATTTATAATTTTACTAGCGGACCAAACAAACAAACAATCAACAGAGCTTATTCAATATTAGTAAATTCATAAATTCATCTATCAGTGCAACGTTTTAATATTATATTTTAATTTTGAAATTTATATCAAAACGTAAAAAATTACATCAGTATATATTTTTGTACATAATTTTTTACGAGTTTAATTTAAATTTAGATCTCAATCAAGAAATTGCCGATGAAAATCCTGTTTGCAATAATAATGTCAATGAAAACATTAATATTATTGATGATAATAATATTAACAACAGAGAAGATGTGAATTATCGTAAGTGAATTAATAATTTTAAATCTATGTATGGGCGATTCTCTGTAAAATCATTGCCAGTAGACTGCTTGTTTAACTGACCCCGACACGTTTTTATGTCACAAAAAGAACTCTGATATGAAATAAAATGACGAAGGTGTGAAATTTTGAGCAATTAGAATTAGCGGGACGTTACTGGGATGGCCTTTAGGGTCAACCGTTTTCCGCATTTTTTGTTTTGTTTTGAATTTTTAGCAGAGGACTGATCTTAAAACCCGGAGACAAACTTTGGTTTAATGAATTCAATGAAGTAAACAGATTTTTGCTAGATCAAACAAATATTATATACAGAATATACGTGCACTTGATTCATAAATGTTCTTTTGAAGAAAATAATATTCTTGAGCCAAGAGAATAAATTCTTCAGCCAAAAAATTATTCTTGATGTGAGTAAATTATTCTAAGTTCAAGAATCTATTCTCTTTACGCAAGAACATCATTTTCTTCAAAAGGGTATTCTTGGTTCAAAAATTTTTCTCTTGAATCAAGTTAAGTTTTTTATCAGTGTAGAAAACATGCATAAATATTTTTCTATATACGCCCATATCAAGACATATCAGAGCATTCCAGGCCAAATATAAACTTGTCAAGTTATCTGAATAATTTTTAAATTAAAGGGACCCGGTGGTCTACACTGATAAAAAAATTATCTTGACTCAAGAACCAAAATCTTGAACCAAGAATACAATTTTGAAGAAAATGATTCTCTTCAGTCAAGAGAATAAATTTCTGAAACAAGAAAATTTTCTTAGACCAAGAATAATTTCTTCTCAAGAATTTATTCTCTTGACTCAAGAAAATCATTTTCTTCAAAATGGTATTCTTGGTTCAAGATTTTGACTCTTGACTTAAGTTAATTTTTTTATCGTATAGCGGCCTAAAATTTAAGCTATTTTCAAAACTTTTATTTCTACATGAAGGTAATGACTAATGCTTTGAAATTTTTTTTATACTTATTCTATTAATTTTCAACTACACGAAAATGAAAATTAGGAAGAAAAAAATTTTTTTTTTAAATTAGAAAAATGGTCCTGAATTTCCCCTCTCCAAAAAAAAATGGACCTCACTGGTGGGGTGTTATTGATCTCTCCCTCTGATCTGAAATAAAAAAAATGAAGGATTTTTAATTATTATAAGTATGGTAATCGCAGGAACTAGAATGAAAAAAAAAAATTTTGACAAAATCATGCGTAGTTAAAATTTTAAGTTTAAAAGTGTAAAAGTTCAACTATGCGCCATTTTGTCAAGTATTTTTTTTTCATTCTAGTTCCTGCGATTACTATACTCATACTAATTAAAAATCCGTCATTTTTTTTTATTTCAGATCAGAGGGAGAGATCAATATCACCTCACCAGTGAGGTCCATGTTTTTTGGAGAGGGGAACTTCAGCACCATTTTTCTAATTTAAAAAAAATTTTTTTTTGTCTTAATTTTCATTCTTGTGTAGTTGATAAGTAATAGGATAAGTGTATAGAAAATTTTAAAGCATTAGTCATTACTTTCGTATAGAAATAAAATTTTTAAAATAGCTTAAATTTTAGGCCGCTAGACCACCGGGTTCCCTTAATGAATTCTTTTCAATACTCTATTAATTAATTATGCTTTTTCAGACATAAATGATAGAAGTGACAAAGAAGAAGGAAATTATGATAATTTTTGGGAAACAGAGTCTGACTCAAGTGATACTTTGTCATATAATGAAGATTATAGCTTGAGTTCACGTGAGGAGTACAGTGACTCTGACCAAGAAAGTGACGATGACGAAATTAATCAAAATAGAGATGAGAATAATATTAATAATGGACATTTGAATTCATCTATTTATGAAGGAGCACCTCTCACTCTTGGTGAAAGTATTCTTTCAATTTTGATGTTAATTTTACGCCACAAAATAAATGCATCACTTTTTAACGATATCTTAAAAATTATAAGGCTCCACTGCATCCAACCCAATATATGTTTGAAATCGGTTTACAAATTTAGAAAAATTTTCGAAAATTTTGAGTTCCCGTTGAAACGTCACTACTTCTGTTCAGAGTGTTATTCGTGGTTAAAAACTTCTAAAGAATCATGCCCAAATTGCCCTAATTCTGAGGTTTCATACTTTTTAAAAATTTCATTAGTTGCTCAATTATTGAGGTTATTTAAACGGGTTGGGTTTTATGATTCGTTGAACGAACGTTTTATTCGACAAAAACAAAATGACGAAAATATTGAAGATATTTGGGATGGACACATTTATAAGTCTTTAGCTTCTGAAAATGGATTTTTATCTAATCGAAATAATATTTCATTTATGTGGAATACTGATGGTGTTGCTCTTTTTAAATCTTCCAAATTTAGTATTTGGCCATTTTTTCTGTCAATCAATGAACTACCGTTCCGTCTCCGACACCAATTGCAGAACGTCTTGGTTGCTGGATTTTGGTTTGGGGCGAAAAAACCGAATGCTAATCTCTTCATGAACTCATTTACGGACGAACTGACTAGAATACAACGAGGCATTTTTGTTAAAATTCCTGGACGTCAAGATCATGTAAGGGTTCGTGGGAAGATCATATGTGGAACGTGTGACTTACCAGCTAAAGCAACTTTTTTGAATATGAAAGGACACACAGGCATATTTGGATGTTGTAAATGCAAAATTAAAAGTGTTAAAGATGAAAATTTCCGCGTATTTCCGTTTAAAAACAACCTGAATTTGAGAACAAGTGAAGAAACTACCCAGCAAGGAACGCAAGCATTTAATACAAACCAACCGATCGAAGGTGTTAAAGGACCAACTACTCTCTCCAATATTGTTGAGCAATTCGTTGAAAGTACAGCTGTGGACTCGATGCATTGTGTCTTTTTGGGAGTTGTTAAACAAAATCTGCGCTTATGCTTCGATTCTTTGTTCAGCGGATGCGAATTTTCTTTACGAAAAAGTATCAAGTACGTTGATGAAAAGATAAAAAGTATAAAACCACCTTCTTACACGTCAAGATTACCACGCAGCGTTTCTGATTATAAGTACTGGAAAGCATCAGAGTTGAAAAATTGGCTTTTATATTATTCACTTGCGGTTTTAAAACCTATTATGACTGCTGTAAATTATGAACATCATAAACTTCTAGTGTTAGCTATAAGTTATTTGAGTCAAAGCAGCATATCTCAAGCGATGATTGACGCAGCACGAAAAGCATTGGACAAATACGTCAGGCAATATCCAAAACTCTATGGTCGTCAACACATGACGTGTAATCTCCATCAATTACGCCATTTAGCTAAAGATGTCTCCAATTTAGGGCCTTTACCTATATTTTCATGTTTTTCCCAAGAAAATTTAAATGGTATTCTAAGACGTTTAACACATGGCACTCGAGACCCCCAACTCCAAATCGCTAAAATTATTCCTATTTTTTCAAACATAGCGGAAATGAAAAATGTTCATTTGCATCCCGGTAATGACATTGCTAATTTTTGTAAAACTTTAGAAAAAAGTAATTGTCGCCGAAAACTCAATTATATTTCTCAGAAAGTTGCAATTCTTGGTCAGCTCTATGAAATTAAAACTATGCCAAGAATTATAGGTAAAGTGATGTTTCATGCTGGAATTTTGTTATATGACAAATGCTATTATTTTAAACGTCTTTTCAAAAATAATGTCGTTTTTGAATCAGAATGTTATGAACGGAGAAGAAAAACCAAATCCGATGTCGTTACATATAAAATAAATGACCTAGAGTCTATTGGTATTGTACACACATTCATCAAACTTTTAACTGTTAGCCGTAATAATGATATTGACATAACTTATTATGCTGTAATCAAAAAATGTAAAGTTGTAAAAAACATTGTCAACCGAAAATTATTGAAATTAGTGCAAATGTGTAAAATGACTAGTTCAATGGTTCTAATTGATATTTCTTCATTACAAAAAGTTTATTTTATAGAAAATGATAATGTCCTTAATTCTTTTTATGTTGTAAGGCCTGTAAATAATATTGAATTAGATTAATTACAATAAAAAAAAAAATTAAGTTACAATACACGCTTAATATTAAAATTAAGTACTAGACTAAGACGTGTGAAGATTTTTCATCTGAAATACACGGTTTTTTACACTTATCTCGTATTAAACAAGAGATACAAAAAATATTTCAGAAACAAACTTGTAGGAAATTTTATTTCCTACAAAAAAGGTCCTGAGCGCTAAGTATCTAACATCGATATTTCCGGAGATATTAAATTCTTAAGTTTTTGCAATTTCAAATTTATGTCAATCCGGGAAAAAATGATCAGACCTGACCATTCTTGTTTATGTCTGATCAGGCCTGACCATGACTGTAATTTTTTTTTGATTAAACTATTTCAAGTTGTTTATTTATCCAAAAGTTTGTAATTAACTCGAAAAAATAATTCTAAAAATGTTCCGGAAACATTCCACAAATGTTCCGCAGAAATTTTTAAGCTTTTGTTAAATCAAAAAGCTAAAAAACAAGACGAAAACTCATTTTGAATCATATTCCAAAAATATTCCGGAAATGTTCCGGAGAAGTTCTTGAAAGATTTTAAGAAGTTCAACTTTTTGTTGACTCAAAATTTTGTAAGTAAGTTTTTTTAATACTATTCCCGAAAGGTTCCAGAATTGTTCCGCAAATTTTCCGTGAAAAACTTTGGAACTTTTTATAGCTCAAAACACATGAAAATTTTCATGTTTTAAATCTCATTTCGGAAATTTTCCGAAGAAGTTCCAGAAAAGTTCTGGAGTTCCTAAAAAATATTTAGAATTTCAAATTTTTGGTCAAAAGTTTGTATATAAATTTTTTCAATACCCTGTTTCTCCAGGGTTCTACAATTGTTTCGCAGGACATTTTAGAGGTAACAAACGAATTTGAACGCTTAAAAAAGTATAAGAACCTATTCTGTTCTCGTTTCTCAAAATTTTCCAGAAAAGTTCCCGAAAATAGTTTTTGAATCATAGTGCTTGCAATAAAATTTAAAGTTTTTTATTCACCGAAAAGTGTGTAAGTAACTTTACAAGACAATTCTCAAAATGTTCCGGAAACATTACGCCAATGTTCCGTGGAAAACTTTGGAGCTTTTTGTTGATCTAAGAGCTCAAAATATATAAAAATTTTCATGTTTCGAATCTCATTTCGGAAAGTTTTTAGAGAAACTCCGGAAAAGTTCCGAAAATGTTCCGGAGAAGTTCCGAAAAAGTTCCAGAAAAGTTCCGAAAAAGTTCCGGAGAATTTCCGAAAAAGTTCCAGAAAAGTTCCTAAAAAGTTCCAGAAAAGTTCCGAAAAAATTCCAGAAAAGTTCCGAAAATGTTCCGGCGAAGTTCCAAAAAAGTTCCAGAAAAGTTCCGAAAAAGTTCCAGAAAAGTTCCGAAAAAATTCCAGAAAAGTTCCGAAAATGTTCCGGCGAAGTTCCAAAAAAGTTCCAGAAAAGTTCCGAAAATGTTCCAGAAAAGTTCTGAAAACGTTCCGAAAAAGTTTCGGAGAAGTTCCGAAAAAGTTCCATGGAAAACTTCGGAGCTTTTTGTTGACCCAAGAGCTCAAAATATATAAAAATTTTCATGTTTCGAATCTCATTTCGGAAAGTTTTTAGAGAAACTCCGGAAAAGTTCCGAAAATGTTCCTGAGAAGTTCGGAAAATGTTCCGGAGAAGTTCCGAAAAAGTTCCAAAAAAATTACAGAAAAGTTCCAGAAAAGTTCCGAAAAAATTCCAGAAAAGTTCCGAAAATGTTCCAGAAAAGTTCCGGAAAACGTTCCGAAAAAGTTCCAAAAAAATTCCAGAAAAGTTCCGAAAAAATTCCAGAAAAGTTCCGAAAATGTTCCGGCGAAGTTCCAATAAAGTTCCAGAAAAGTTCCGAAAATGTTCCAGAAAAGTTCCGGAAAACGTTCCGAAAAAGTTCCAGAAAAGTTCCGGAAAACGTTCCGAAAAAGTTCCGAAATAGTTCCGAAGAAGTTCCTAAAATATTTTAAGAATTTAAAATTTTTGGTTACTCAAAAGTTTATAAGTAAACTTTTTCAATGCTTTTTCCAAAGAGTTCCGAAAAAGTTCCGCAAAGATTCCAAAAAAGTTCCGGAAAAATTCGGGAGAAATTTCTAAAATATTTTAAGAATTTAAAATGTTTGGTTACTCAAAATTTTGTAAGTAAATTGTTTTAATACTGTTCCCGAAGAGTTTCGAAAAAGTTCCGGAAAAGTTCCGAAAAAGTTCCGCAAAAGTTCCGGATCGTCTCATAATCGGAACTTTTTTGAGGAATGTTTTTGGAATGTTTTCGGAACTTTTTTTTTTACACGGGTTTTATGATCTATATCTTTCAAGTAAATTTCAAATTTATTTTTTATGTTGTCACAAATTTCTAAAATAACTTTTTGGTTATCTTGAATAATATTCAAAATTTCACTTAAAGATTTGCAGCTATGTATTTGAACCGCAATTAATTGTGCCTTATATGTAATAAAATCAACCATATTTTTAAATCCATCTTTATTATTAATAAAACTATCAACTATAATTTGACTAGGATCAACAGTTGAGTTAAAAATATTACAATTTACTTGTTGATTATTTGTTTTATTTTGCTGTCTACTATTACTACTAGCACGTATATTTGAGTGAATATTATTCGAATCAACTTTCATTTCAACTATCCGAACATCTTGCCATGTTTTTTCATTAAACGTCGATGATTCATATTTTCTATGAGCTGCTATGAAATGCCAATTAATTTCATTAATGATCGTAAACGGTATTAGTGAATATTTGATACTAGGTGAATATTTATAAATAATACTTTTTTCATGTGTTTCCTTCAATACTGCAATTACAATTATAATTATATTCAACGCATCACTCATTGCGTAAATTGAACCTTCATTCCCCCATTCACCTTCCCGAGATATCATTCGTAAAAAGTCATCTAATTTTGGATATGCCATTAATAAACCATTATTGTCTTTAACAGAAAAAACACCTCGAGTAATTAATAATCCATATTTATCTTTATGACAAATAATGAAATTTATAATGAAAAGTTTAATTTCAATGTACCTTTCTTGATTATAAAATATCAACTCTGCAAATGTTCGAAATAAACAATTGCCATCAAGATCTACATTAGTTAATTGAAATGTTTTATTAAGAATATGATTCATTCGTGCATTTGTAATTGACAAGTTATTTGTGTTTAGATCAAATTTCAAATAATTGCAATCATTTGAGTGATATATAAATTTTTCTAGTGTATTTTTTTCAATCAATTTATAAATTTCTGAAGATAATTGATGCATTAAATTCTTATTTTGATCTAACGATGATTCAATTTCTTGTATTGTTTTACTTTTTTCAATTTCAATCAAAATTTTATTAAAAATTGTTATTGTTTTAGTTTTTTTATTGTTCCTGATGTTTTGCTCTTTGTTACAGTTTGTTTGATTAATATTTCTATCCGAAACTTTAACTTTAGTTGACCTTAAACTTTTTTTAGTATTTGTTACAAAATTCAATTTAATCGCCTCTAATAATTTTTGTACATTAATTTTGTTATCAAATGAATGGATAAAATTAGAGAAATCAATTTTTAACATTGTAGTTAACGATGTAATATTATATTCGTTATCCTATTTTATTAATGGAATGTAATGGTTTGAATTAGAATCGAAATACAAGTAAAATTCTTCACGATTATCAACCGACGCGATTCTTATACTTGAAAACTTAGACTGTTTTATAATATTAATTGGACGTTGAAGTATTGCTGATATTAATACGACGTTTCCTGTTTCTGCACATTGTTCACTCAAAATACTTTCAAACGATATTTTTTGAAAAAGTCCATTTGAAATATCTTTTAGAACCGCATGATTAATAATAAAATGAACAGCTTCTAAAACACGCAAACATGGCATCAATTCATCTCCACCGCTTATTAATACTGATATAGCGTAATAAAAAGAATTATGATTTTCTCTTATATTTAACGCGAAGAAATTGTTTTGAAGTGATATCGGAATTTTAGAACTGTTATTATTATATTGCTTGAAGTTTTTATGAATGAAAATTTTTTCTCTAAAAAATTCATGAATTTTATTGATTATCTTAAAATCTTTTTCTGTAAAAACTTTTGTATCGAGCAATTTTTTTCTTAACCATTTTCCTTCATTAATTACTTCCACTAATGTAAGTTCATGTTCATTCCGCTTTTGATCATTTATTTGAACATTTAATATTTTTCCATTAAGATTACACGTAAGTTGTTTGTGATATCCAAAAATTGTTTCAGTTATGCCACAATTTAATTGAAAATTGGAAAAAATTATGTCGATTGTAGTTAATGAATTCGTTGTAGTATCAGTCATTTTTAACATCGATTGTAATTGTCTTGAATTCAATAATTTAAAGAATGAATGTGTTGGTTTATTATTTAAATTTATATTAAAATCTCCTAAAAAAATTGTTTTTTTACAATTTTTTTCTGCAACATTGATCATTTCTTCGATATTATTTTTTATGGATGAATAATTAGTTGATGGAGATCTATAACCTGTACAAATTGCAATGTCATTATACACACCAGTTATAAGCGAACAAGATTGTAATTTATCTTCATTATTATAACTATAATGAATTGAAAATTTTTTGTCCTTTCGACAGTATACTACTAATCCATAAGCGTGCCTTTTACGACTTTTTGATACATTTACACGATGAACGATTTCATAATCTGGTATTATAATATCATCTTCGATTTTTATCCATGTTTCTGCAGCTATAAAAATACAAGGCTTGTATAACTTCATGAAATTTTTAAAATCAAACCAATGTAACTTCTCTCTCAAGCTTTGCATGTTTTGATAAATAACTGTTTCTGACTCTTGTTCACCAATAAAATAACATGATAACGATAATCTTTTATTCAATAAGCGTTTCACTTCGATTTGTACTTTATCATATGGGTTTTGATGCAAAGGAATTTTCAAATCTCCTATTATAAATAATCCAATCAATTTAGTACACCGACTAAAGGCTACGTAGAGTTCATTTTTTTTCATTCCTTTAGCTAAATGTATGACAACATTGTTATATGTTCCACCTTGACTCTTGTAAATTGTAATTGCTTCTGCTGGAACTAAAGGAAATTGTTTTCGAATTATTGTTACTATTTTTTTCGTAGGTTGAATATTTTTTGCTATTTTGTCTATCGCAGTCCAATTTTCCTGGCCATCTTTCTTTATTTCTTTTCTTCTTTTTTTACCAATTAAATCATTAGAAAAATCTAACCAAAGTCTAAAAATTTCATTGTCATTATTTAATTCATATCCTTTTAGTATTCCGACTGCACCATTAACAAGTCCGTCTTCAACATCAATATTTATAGTCAGCATATATTTCACTCCAATACTTATTGATAGATTAGAAGGTAATCCTTTTGCATCTTTGGTTCTTATGGTTTTACAATGATTAATTAAATTTTGTTTCATTACTTCTGAGCATTTTCCCGTAATCTTATCATTTGCAGTAATATTTTTTCTAAGAACATCTTTAATTATAATTATCCACTTCGACATTAGTACGAAACAAATGGATTGCACCTTCTGGTATATTATCGTTGTTGTGTACTATTCTAGATTCAAAGAGCTTGATGTCATTTTCAGATAATGTACCACCAGCTAAATTATTGAGAGCTTCAGCAAACTTAAGATCATTCTTTTGCCGCATTATTTCTGTTAATTGATAACTCGTAAATAAATTCCATAAAGGATTACCGATAATATCTCCATAAAGATCCATTGAATGAGCTTGAAAAATATATCTGTCACCGACTGGAGCCAATTGATTAAAATCACCAAAAACAATTACCGATATTCCACCAAACGGTTTCGAAGTTTGAAAAATTTGCTTTAACCGGCTATCAACTTGTTGAATCATCCTTGCACCTACCATGCTAATTTCATCAATTATAATTAAACTAAGATCTTTCAATTTTGAATACAGTGAATTTCGAGTGCTACTACTTAAAGGAACAAGATCTGTCGAACATTGATTCAATGGGAGTATAAAAGCTGCGTGTAAAGTTGTTCCTTTTATTCCAAATGCTGCTTTTCCTGTTGGCGCACACAATAAAACTTTCGTAGACTCTAAATTATTGGATTTAAAATTAAAAAAACGAAGGATAGTTTGATAAATTGCTTCAATCAGTCGAGATTTTCCAACTCCGGCACCACCTAACACACAGTGATATAAGGGTAATAATTTAGTTTTAAAACGATGTAATAAATGCAATAAAAATTTTCTTTGTTTTTCATTCAGAAAGCAAACTAAATCAATAAAATTTTCCTCAGTAACCAATCGTGGTATTGATACATAATAAATATCTTTATCATCACAATTTTTATTTTTAGTCCCATTTTCATTCATATCTATGGCAATGTCACCTTCATGAGTAGGATCATTAAAAACTTCTAAATTTGTGGGAGTATTTTCCTCCATTTTATCTCCATTTTCAAATTCAATGATTTTTTGTGTAACTTCTTTCAATATATTTTCTATATTTTCATTGTATATATATTCAGATCTTCTTTCTTTAATTATGTTTTGATTTTTTACGAATAATGAAGAAGCAGATGCAATCAAAATATTTTCATTACGCCACGGTATAAATAACATTACATTTTCTCGAATAAAATTTTCTTCATCTGTTTCTTCATCATAATTTATAAATCTAAGAACTTTAGATTTTTTTCTTTTTCGTATAAAGCCTGAACTATCGATGAGTTTTAAAGATATGGAATTGTCAACACAATACTCGTCATCACTTTCATCATTACTATCAATTTTACTGTTCCTATGATATTCTTTTGCAGAATAATTATACCAGGATACAAATGATGCTAAACATATATTTTCCAACTCATATGGACGATTCATGTAATGATCTAATGTATTTTTTAAGTAAATATCAGTTGAATCTGAAGGCAATTTCTTGAGATCTTCTTTAGATTTAACTACTTGAATTCTATTTTCAGGAAGATTAGTATTTACAAATGTAACTTCTCTTGAACATTTTGATAAAGGTAGTGCTATAATATAGTAAACTGCTTCTTGGGACCCAAATTCACTTGCTTTTAAAAATGCATTTGCAATCAATCGTAACTGTTCTTTCATCGTATAATTTCCTCTCTTAACTTCATTTGTTATATCATACATTAGTCGCGAGAGACCCGAAATAGGTTTGTTTAAATAATTTAACACATAACTTGCACATGAGTACATATCTAATATATACTGAATATCCATATTAGCGGAATGTAGTTGCAATAATTCTTGATTATAAGAATTAATCATACACTCATCTGGATTTCTACGTAACATAACTGTCGGACGATATAAACCACTTCGGATAATTTCTATATATGAATCATAAGTTATTTGAAATTTTTCTAACATTTGTTCTATTGAAATGATACTTTCTTTTTTAAAATTTTCTTCTAAGAATTTTTGTATATCTTCACGAATTTTTCGTAATTCATTTTTTTGTTCTTTTTCTACAACAGATAGAGGTTTCAATATACATGTTTTAATCATTGGAAAAAACGGAATATCAAAGCGACACTTCGTTTTCTTTTTCCCTTTTTTACAAGTAATGTATGTCTATGAGTTTGTAACTTGATAAGTTCTTTTGAAACAAACTTATTAGAACATGTAATGAATTTATCAATAAATTCAATGACGTTTAGATTATTTTCTTCTTCATCATTATAGTATGGTGCATTTTCAAGCCATAGTAAACAATGAATATGTGGAGAACCTCTTTGCTGAAATTCAATTCTGTAATAAAAATCTATTATATTGTGTTCACGAAAAATGCTGTTATTCTCTTTCATAACTTTAAATAATTCTCTAATTCGATAATCAAAATATCTAGCAATCGTTACAGGATCACCGCTAATCAATCTAGCTTTTTCCTTATAATCCATTTTTTCAGCTTGTTCTAATGTAATTTCTTCCTTATCAAGAACTTTTTTCAACATTACAATTAACTCGGGCCATCTTGTCTCTGCTGCTGATAAAGTAAAAAATATACTTGGTGGACCAATTTGTCTAAATAATGCAAATACATTCTTTTTCTTATCTTCCCAAAACGACGGTGACCCACGATCGTGTGTTAAAAATTTGAATCCACTATCATTTAATTCCATATATTTGATGTTATTATCATCAAGCATATCCACTGCTCTCATTAGTTTAGATTTCATTTTATTTTTCCGTAAACAAAAATTTATACTTGATGCAATTTTTGACGTTCTCAATTTCAAAGCCGAAAAAAACAATTTAACAATTGTAGCACATCGTCGATCTGACCTCATTGTTTCTGATTTGATCCAATTTTGATACGTTATATGTTTAGGTTTCTTAATCAGCTTACCTCCATAAATTTTGATAAAACTTAATGCCTCAGCGTATTCATCAAATAGTGAAACCGGTAATTGACCTTCTCCGGGAGCAAAAACAATAGCTTGTGTTAATAAAAGAGTTGATTCATCTTCTACATTTACAGGTTCTTCATCTTCAGAATTTTCGTCTGATAAATTATCGTCGATATCATCAACATTATTTATATTTTTTGTAGGATACTTATTATCATCATTGCTGTAAGTGTCTTTTTTCTCTCTTTGAAATTCTAATTTAATTTTACAATGTTTGTAAACTTCGGAATTTTGCAATACCAGTGCAGCCTTTTTTATCACTTGAGACCGAACATTTTCAAACATAACATTAGATTTGAAAGATTTTTTTCTTCTGAAACAAATTGGAATAATCATCGCTTCAGATTGAACTCTTGGAAGAATATTGACGGAGGTTTCAACATTCGTTGGCACATTAACTGCTCGACCTTTAACAAAATATTGACCATCATTGATAATTGCTCGAATCATCATAAATGGAATACGAGGACAAATAAAACGTTCTTCAAGTTCAGTCAAGTTCAAAATTTCATCAGGAACATTAGGAAATTGTAATTCTTTATGATAGAGACAAGGATGGAATTTTATTATTTTTTATCGCTCTTTCGCAACTAGAACATAAAAATCCAATCGTCGATTCATCTATCATTTTACAAATTAAATGTATTTGCAATAAGTCACAATTTTTAAAATCATTTATTTTAAAAAACTTAAGTGATGATTTAAACCATAAACGACAACAAGATGAACATTCATAAGTTGGACCTTCTAATTTTGATAAATTGAATTTATTAAACACGGCATTGCGATGTAATTCTTCAGCTTTAACTTCTTTCGATACTCTAGACTCTGAAACTCGCTGAATGTGAAGTTTTCTTAGTTCCTCATTTTGTAATCTTTTTTTTTGATTAATACTTAATTTGTAGTTATGAATATCCCTGTTACTAGTGATGCATAATCGTTTATTTTGACAATCTTTGTTTTTTTCGCTATGTTGATTTTTTTTATCTTCGTCCATTAATCTTATATTTTGAAAATATTTGTTTTGTTCATTATGTATTTTTCTATTTTCGCAATCATTTAATCTTTTATTTTGTGATTGTCTTGATCTTTCTTGATGAATTTTTTTGCTGATTGGGTCTTGTAATCGTTTATTTTGATTTGCTTTTAATTGTTCTTGATGATTTTTTCTATTTATTGGATCTTTTAATCTTTTATTTTGATTTACTTTTAATCGTTCTTGATGATTTTTCCTATTTATTGGATCTTTTAATCTTTTATTTTGATTCACTTTTAATTGTTCTTGATGATTTTTTCTATTTATTGGATCTTTTAATCTTTTATTTTGATTTACTTTTAATCGTTCTTGATAATTTTTTCTATTTATTGGATCTTTTAATCTTTTATTTTGATTCACTTTTAATTGTTCTTGATGATTTTTCCTATTTATTGGATTTTTTAATCTTTTATTTTGAGAAAGTTTTAAACTTGTTAAATGATTTTCATAATTATTGACTTTACTCAATCTTTTTTTTTGATAAGTTTTATTGTTTTCTTTATATTTTGACGAGCTTCTATATATTTGCATTCTTATTTTATGTAAAGTTAAATTATCATTGTTCAATAAATATCTTTGTTGTCTAGTTCGACCTAATGAAAGGTTTTTTTTCTCATTTACGTTTTCATCATTCTCGTTTGCATTATTAGTGATGTTGTTATTTTTAGAAACATCTCTTTTAATTCGTTTAAAACTTTTATCTTCTTCCTGACGTTGAGTAGCACTTTTCCTTTTTAATTTCGGCATTTTCTAAATGTGTTTTTATTGAGTCAAAAATGAGAACCTTATCTAATCAAAAAAGGAATCGCTACATTACCACCTTTAACCTACATCATACCATTAACCATTTTTCATAAATATTGAAAATTATTATTAATTAAAGTTTAAAATATTCAATAAATAATAATATTTTTATTACGTCGAATTTGCAAGCTGGCTTTGGGCCCTGACTTTAATATGACAGAAGGATCTACCCTTGGCAAATTAGCAGCGAGCGACCCGACCAACTTACAAACAATTCCGATATAATTTTTAAAAATTCAATAGAAATACGTTTAAAATATTGAAAAATTATGATGATATTAATGTTTAGAATATTAATTACGAAAAACAAATAACGTTATTTGAAATAAATTAAGAATACCTACTAAATACTCAGGATAGGTATTTACAAATATTCTTATTTGTTCATTTTTTTTTTGCTTTTTATTGACTTCCCACCTAGATTTTTATTGAATACTCCAATATCAACGTACGATCTGGGAAAAATTAAAATGAATAAAATAAAGTAAAACAAACTAGATTTGAAATTATGATATCAAAAAAGAAAGCTTTAAAAACCTAATCGAAATTTCTGGACATTTGAACCAAATCCCAAGTGGACATTTGAACCAAGTAGACATTTTAGTTTCAAAATGTCCACTTAAAAATAAAATAACTTTTAAATTCAGCAAAATTTGATAGGAAAAATTTTTTCTTATCGAAACTATAGTAGAAAATGTCATTAAAAATTCATTATTTTAAATGGCTAGGAAAATTTTTTTATTTCCCATCAAAACTGTTGTAGCAAATGTTATTAAAAATTCATTATTTTGAATAAATTCTCAGGTATAACTCCGGAACCACTCCTGATAAAAAAAAAAAAACGGCGTTCCTATTAGTCCTATAAAAAATGTTTAGAATAAAAGTTGTTCCAAATTTATTTTCTGAAAAAAAAAAAACGTTTCTTATGATTTTTTGCTAGGACCAATAGGAACGCTGCAATTTTAAAAATTAAAATTCATAGTAATTATCCACAAATTTGAATATTTTACTACGAATCTTAATTTTTGATATTACGGCGTTCCCCGTTTAAAAATATAAATGTTTAAAAAATTATGACTTGAGACAAAAATTTTTGGAATAAAATTAGCTAACGATCTATTCTGCTATAATTAAAATCGAGTCAGGTGTCAAAATTTCACTTATTTCAAGAATTATCAAAATTAATAGGTCACACTATATTTAAGCATGAATAAATCAAACATAATAATTTTTTAAAAATTAGTTGGTAAATGTTTAAAAGATTTTGACTTAAGACAAACATTTTTTGAACAGACTTAATTCTTGTCTTTAATATTAAAAATCGAGTCAGGTGCTAAAACTCCGCTTTGTTTAAGAATTATCGAGATTGATAAGTCACACTATATTTAAGCATGAATAAATTAAACATTATAATTTTTAAAAAAGTAGTTGGTAAATGTTTAAAAAATAATGACTTGAGACAAAAATTTTTGGAATAAAATTAGCTCAAGATCTATTCTGCTATATTAAAATCGAGTCAGGTGTTAAAATTCCACTTAGTTTAAGAATTATTAAGATTAATAGGTCACACTATATTTAAACATGAATAAATCAAACATTATATTTTTTTTAAATTTAGTTGGTAAATGTTTAAAAAATTATGACTTGAGACAAAAATTTTTTGAACAGACTTAATTCAAAATTTTGTCTTTTATATTAAAAATCGAGTCAGGTGCTAAAACGCCGCTTTGTTTAAGAATTATCGAGATTAATAAGTCACACTATGTTTAAGCATGAATAAATCAAACATTATAATTTTTAAAAAAGTAGTTGGTAAATGTTTAAAAAATTATGACTTGAGACAAGAATTTTTGAAATAAAATTAGCTCAAGATCTATTCTGCTATAATTAAAATCGAGTCAGGTGTCAAAATTTCACTTAGTTTAAGAATTATCAAGATGAATAGATCACAATATATTTAAGCATGAATAAATCAAACACAACAATTTTTTAAAAATTAGTTGGTAAATGTTTAAAAAATTTTGACTTGAGACAAAAATTTGTTGAACAGATTTAATTCAAAATTTTGTCTTTTATATTAAAAATCGAGTCAGGTGCTAAAACTCCGCTTTGTTTAAGAATTATCGAGATTGATAAGTCACACTATATTTAAGCATAAATAAATCAAACATTATAATTTTTAAAAAAGTAGTTGTTAAATGTTTAAAAAATTATGACTTGAGACAAAAATTTTTGGAATAAAATTAGCTCAAGATCTATTCTGCTATAATTAAAATCGAGTCAGGTGTTAAAATTCCAATTAGTTTAAGAATTATTAAGATTAATAGGTCACACTTTATTTAAACATGAATAAATCAAACATTATATTTTTTTTAAAATTAGTTGGTAAATGTTTAAAAAATTATGACTTGAGACAAAAATTTTTGAAATAAAATTAGCTCAAGATCTATTCTGCTATAATTAAAATCGAGTCAGGTGTCAAAATTTCACTTATTTTAAGAATTATCAAGATGAATAGGTCACACTATTTTTAAGCATGAATAAATCAAACATCATAATTTTTTAAAAATTAGTTGGTAAATGTTAAAAAAATTTTAACTCAAAACAAAATTTTTTTGAACATTTACCAAGCATGAATAAATTAAACGTTTTAATTCGTAATATTTGATTGGTACAAATTTCAAAAAATTTTGACTTGAGAATTCGTGATTTTTAATAAGTTTTCAAATGTAACTCCAGAACTATACATAATAACACATAATCATTAAATTTTAAAATTAGTTAATAGCATTGATAAAGTCTTATTATTTATGTTTAAAATCTTACTTGATCAGTTATTATTTACACTCTTGATGTTTATCGTGGTTATTATAATAATTCTTAATCATATTTTTTAAATAAATCTGTTCCGATAATATGGAAAATAAATGTAATATGTATTAATTAAAGAACTATCACAATGACATTAAAGAATCGTCTCCAGTCAATTACTGTTTATAAAACACAATTGGGTTATATTGAGAATAAAAAATAAAAACAATTGTAACAAACTTCACAGAATTATAAATAACTGTTATGTGAATGATAAGTTCGATTTTTGACTTGATTATTTGGGTCTTAGAATGTTGTTGTTAAGATAAAAAGTTCTTATAACAAATAAATTAGATAAAAAATTGTTTACGTAACCAATAGTGTAGTTCAAGCATGAATAGAGTAAATATTATAAATTCAAAAAAAAATTAGTTGGTATATATTTCAAAAAATTTTGACTTGAAACAAGAATTTTTGAAATAAAATTAGCTCAAGACATATTCTTATATGATTAAAATCGAGTCAGGTTTGAAAATTCCACTTAGTTTAAAAAAGATTAAGATTAATAAGTCGCACTATCTTTAAGGATGAATAAATAAACCATTATATGTTTTAACAAATTAATTGGTACATTTTTTCAAAAAATTTCAACTTTAAATAAAAATTTTTCAAACAAAATGAGTTTAAAATATGGCCTTAGATAATTAAAATCGAGTCCAGTGTTAAAACTCTGCTTGGTCTAAGAGTTCTCGAGATTACTAAGTCACATTATGTTTAAACATGAATAAATCAATCATTATAATTTTTTTAAAAATTAATTAGTACATTTCTTCAAAAAATTTTGACTTGAGACAAATTTAAAATTTTGTCTTTTATATTAAAAATCGAGTCAGGTGCTAAAACTCCGCATTGTTTAAGAATTATCGAGATTGATAAGTCACACTATATTTAAACATGAATAAATTAAACATTACAATTTTTAAAAAAGTAGTTGGTAAATGTTTAAAAAATTATGACTTGAGACAAAAATTTTTGGAATAAAATTAGCTCAAGATCTATTCTGCTATAATTAAAATTGAGTCAGGTGTCAAAATTTCACTTAGTTTAAGAATTATCAAGATGAATAGATCATAATAGATTTAAGCATGAATAAATTAAACATAATAATTTTTTAAAAATTAGTTGGTAAATGTTTAAAAAATTTTGACTTGAGACAAATATTTGTTGAACAGACAATTCAAAATTTTGTCTTTTATATTAAAAATCGAGTCAGGTGCTAAAACTCCGCTTTGTTTAAGAATTATCGAGATTGATAAGTCACATTATGTTAAAGCATGAATAAATCAAACATTATAATTTTTAAAAAAGTAGTCGGTAAATGTTTAAAAAATTATGACTTGAGACAAAAATTTTTTGAACAGACTTAATTCAAAATTTTGTATTTTATATTAAAAATCGAGTCAGGTGCTAAAACTCCGCTTTGTTTATGAATTATCGAGATTAATAAGTCACACTATGTTCAAGCATGAATAAATCAAACATTATAATTTTTAAAAAAGTAGTTGGTAAATGTTTAAAAAATTATGACGAGACAAAAATTTTTGGAATAAAATTAGCTCAAGATCTATTCTGCTATAATTAAAATCGAGTCAGGTGTTAAAATTCCACTTAGTTTAAGAATTATTAAGATTATTAGGTCACACTATATTTAAACATCAATAAATTAAAATAAATCATAATAATTTTCAAATTTTTATTTCAGTAATTCTCTAATCATCAATATAATTGAAATTAATTCGTAAGTTATAAAGAAAATATATATTATAAAGAAATCTAAATTAATATATATTTTCAATAACAGATTAAAAAAAAAAGTTTTTAAATAGACGAATATAATAAAAAAAAAAATAGAGTATTGAATCAACTGTCATTAATTGTACTTGGGTCTCTTGTATGCATTCTTAAGAATAATTGACTGATTCCCCTGTAACAACCAGCTCAAAGTTTTTTTTTCTTCAGCATCGTTAGGTTTTTTCTTTATATCTGCCATCCCATCAACAATAAATGTAATTTCGTCATTTTCTATATAATGTGAATCCAAAAATTAAACCCAAAATCTTCATCCTTCAGATTTATATTAGATTTAGTTGGATTAAAAATTTTTTTTAATTTAAATTAGGTTTAATCATTCTTAAGTAAACTTAATTTTATCTTTAGGTTAGAATTAGTTAATCTCAAGTTTAATCAAATTTTAATTTTAAGTAAAGTTCAATTAATTTCAAGCTTATTTAGATTTAATCTTTAGGTTAACTTCAATTGAGTTAAATTTTAGTTCAATGTAATTATTATTCTTATTATTATTATTATGCTTGTTAGTACCATTTTTTAAAAAAGAATTCAATAAAGTTTCAGATAAAGTATTACTTACTCAAATTTAGGATCGATCCTGTCAATTCCAGAAGATCTCCTCTTTGATAATTATGATCATCTTCATAGAAATGAGCAGTTACATTTAATTTTCGAGTTCCATCTGTAACGCAAAAAAATCCTTTGGCCAAGGTCTTATTATCGGCATTGATAGAAGTTATTTTGGTTTTTAAATAACCAGAAGTTTCTAAATAAAAAAAAATAAGAAATTAGTCAATTAATAAAATTTAAAATTGAGTAATAAAAGTGAAAAATAATAATTATTTTTTTAAATAAAAATTAAATTATCTAATAATTTAAAATAATTATTTGTTTTATGCTTACTAAATTTCCATGGTAACAGTGTGTTTTCGATGGAATCCAATGGAATTTCTTGATAAACAACAGGCTCAACAGGTGCAATATCACAAGTTTCTTTATTAAATTTACCCATGTTCTCAATGTTCGTGTATTTTCCAATACTAAGCTCAGCTCCGTGAAAATTTGCATTATTGTAGGGAGAGTTGGGAACACAATTTGCATTTTCTAAATAAATCACCTACAATAATAATAATAATAATAATAATAATAATAATAATAATATCATATATGATAAACTTACATGATCCATGATCACTTCACTTTTCGTGCGTTCAATGTATTCATTCCAACAGTTAATTTGCACTCGGGTCCCTGCTCCATTATTAAGTATAAATTTAAATACTCTCTTTGAGGGGTAATGTTTCTCGGATTCAATTGCATCGACGAAACCAATTAATTGGCTGTAACAAAAAAGTATAAAAAACAAAAAGGAATTTATTAAAAATTATTTTTTTAGTATTTATCTCACCAAGTCGTTCCGGGTTTGAATTTTTCAATGTCCGCAGTGGGAGTCAATTTGACCTTTTCATTAATTGCAGTCATTTTTAAAATAATTGCCGATTTAATATAATAAATAAGCAAATAATCTTTTTATCAATTTAGTATTAAGAAAAACGGTTAAAATTTTTTTTAATTATGAGAAAAAAAATGAAATTCTATAAAATAAACAAAAGTATATCTATGGTTGTCGCAACCGGAGAGTGTAGCTCGGGTATTTTCGACATGGCTTCTCCCACTCTTACACAAACGACATTGCGCATGTGCGAGTTAGAAAAAGTCCTAAGCTAGTATTATTACGCGCGCGGTAGATTTGAATTTATATTAATTTAATATTTTTCGGCAACAGAGAGCGCTCAATGATAATTTCCGTCTTAACCGCAGAAATTTGAATTCACTTTCTTAAATAGTTTAAAGGCGTTCATGCGTTAGACAATAGTAGATATTTATTTATTTATTTAAACGCCAATCGGCTTTATACATTAGGTTTACATCAAGTAAATTTAGTTTTAGGTGAAAAAATAAAATAAAAATAAAAATAAAAATAAAGAAGTATTAACATTTCGTTAGAATTTAATTAGAATTAAATTAGAATTAAATCAATTTACTTTATAAGTTTAAATTTTAATAGTAGATAAAAATTTATATTTTTTAGCTTTGATAAGTTTAATCATATTGTGATCTTTCCTCAAAAATTAATAATTCGTTATCGATTATTTTAAAAAGTTATTAACAATTAAGAATTCCATTTTTAACATTCAACCTCATGGCAGATCAGCGTTTTTTCAATTTTAAAATTATAACATTAATATTTCTAAAGAAGATATCATAATAAATAATGTTCGAAGAAATTAACTGATTTATGCAGTTTTTATAAATGAATAAAAAAGACACGAAACGAACGTTTAAATAAATTTTTTATTATTTACTTGGTGTATTTTACTTGGTATAATTAAAATTATTTAGGCCGATTTTTGACAGTACCGGAAACAAGTACTTGAATAAAGCTAATTACATGATTAGAAATTATAGATATTTTTAACCTAATAAACAATGAAGATAGTCGTAAAATCAACGACTAATTTATATTAACTGATTTTATAAAATAGATGTTTGCAAATATTTACAGGTAAATAGAAGAAAATTATTAACCATTATAAGGTTATTCATACAATATTGAACACATTATTGATATACTTCAAAATTTTACTCAAAACCCCAATAAATTCCATAAAAAGTTAATACTTATTTGACTCTAGCGTAGCGCATGAACGTCCTTCAAGCCGCAATTATGGACATTTTTTTATTCCTATGAAAAAAAATTATTTTTTCCCTTTTTTTTTTGTTATTTGTATACAATTAATAATTAAAAAAAAAAAAAAATTATAAATCCATATGTATATATCATCATCATATCTCTGGAAGCGTAAGGCATAGCGACTTGAAATTTGGTAGGAACATTTGTAAATTGGTCTTTCTACTATTATAATTTTTTTTTTTTTATACTTATTTCTCTCAACATTTTGTATTACCAAAGTGTATAGAGCTGATTGGCGTATAAATATGTAAATAAATAAATAAATAAATAAATAAATATTCCTTTCGCCGAGTGGATGGACTCGAAGTTTCGTAGAAATCATCTCAGATAGGATCTTACGAAATTTCCCTCTCATATGGTAGTGCGTGGCGGTTTATCATCAAAAAATTAATGTTCTTCAAATACAGTTTTCTTAGATATAAATTTGATAGAACCTCCATAGAAACCGAAAATTCTAGGGATGGCCAGGGTCAACCAATTTCAATATTTTTCTTTGTTAATAATTAGATATCTGCTAAAAAACAAATTTCGCGATAATTCACTTCATATGCAGGTTGTGTCTAAAATATTTACTAAAAATTTTCTTACACCAATCGACTCTTTGGTAACGAGGAAAAAGTTACTGTAAGGTTTCTAAAACTTTACATTACATGTGGTCATTCAGTGTACTGATTAAAAATTTTACGTACATGTTATTTTTGATAATCACATAATAACCGATTAATTGTTCTTATTGCGGGATCACGGGATGTAACTGAAATAATGAATGCATTTTTCAAACACGATAAATGGAAAAGAAATTTGGCTACTTATTTTAATAGAATTCGTAAAAACCATGTATAATTAATTTTCTACAAAAATTGATGTCACAGACAATTTTAATTAACTGAAAAATTCTTTGCACCTTAAGCTAGGCAAATTTTAATTTTACTTATGGGACTTGCAATTACTTTGACTGAAACTTTCAATGCTCTTTTTAAACGTTTTCTTAATGTTAATTATTATTTATTTTTGTAAGAAATTTACGAGAATGTTATAGTGATTGCACATTGAAAGTTTTATTGAATATTAATTAGAATAATCACATGGATAAAAGGTAAATGCTAATTCAAGAGGAAAATATTTGAATACTTTGATGGTGGAGCTCAAAAACATAAAGGTATTAGAAAATATTAAAGAATATAAGGTTATTATGTAATAAAAAAGAGAGAAAGTATAGTTTGAATATTGGAAACAATAGATTAACAGAAAATTATCGATTAAGTAACGATTAGAATGTACGTTTCAAATGACAGAATTTAATTAAAAAAAATAATATTTCTATTTTCAATTAATTAAAAAATATATTTACATTTTAAAATATCACAATTAAGTTATCATTCTGATTATAAAATAACAGTTTCGGTTGTTATTTGATTACATTTTTTTTTTTTTAATCATTTTGGAGATCGTGAAAATGTTACTTTGTACAGTCCCCAAAGATTATTATTCTCTCCACAATTCAAATTTGTCCCTGTTAACAACGCCTTTGCTAACGCCAAAGACCCACAGCACCGGAAAAGTCGAGCTTTTCCATCATTGTCGTCTTCCGGTAAGCAGTTATTGTTGTCAACAGGGTGAGAATTAAATAAAAAATACTCATGGCCACCTGAATGCGGCAAATAGAGGTGTTTAAACCCAACGGTCTTTCCTTGGGTTATAAACAAATACCCATAATCATTTTCAATGGTTGGCTGTACGGGCTCTATTTCGCTTACGATGCTGTTATTTAAACAGGTCAATGGATTATCGTCCAGTAATGATCCATAGGACACATCTTTCTTGTCACGAATTACTATCAACTTATTTTTAACCAAAAATGTTGGTAATAATTCGTCAATATTGAGCATGTCCATAGTTGCGACCGCCCTACACTGCAAGTAATATTGATCACCACCAATAAGTATATCGTCCAAATCTTTCTCGGTGATCGATGACACCTGATTTGGTAACGCGGCAATCGCATATGTTGCAATTGCAGTACATTGCAACCCTGCTTGTTGGTGGTGAAATAGATGTAGGCTACCCTGATGATAATGGGCTGATTGGTATAAATATACCTCACTCAATGAAGTCGGACGTTGATTTTGGTGCTGAGTGGATAATTCTACTTCGTTCTGAAAAATTTACACAACTATAAATAACTTGGAAGGACATATTTATTTATATGTAAAAAAATCCTGATACATCCACGCTGTGTGAATGTAGAGGCCCGTAAATTCACGCGGCGTGGATTTATCTAGATTTTTTTACGTGTGGACACATACCTACACAGAAAAAAAAATGTTCTTAAATCAAGTCTATAATTTTGAAGAACTTAATATTCTTAACTTGAGTAAAAAAATTCTTGTTTTAAGGAAATTTTACTTGATTCTTGATTCAAGAATTTTTTGTCTTCATTCAAGACAATTACCCTCTTCAAAATTATATTCTTGGTTCAAGAATTTTTCTCTTGAATCAAGTTAATTTTTTTTTCAGTGTATAACTTGCTATATTTTCGATTTTATAAAATCGAGAATTTCTATTTTTCCAATACTTACAGTTATTTCCTCAGAAATTTGTACATTCTGCGCATTTTCCAATGTTGATAATTGTTCATCGCTCTCTAAAATATTCCGAAGCATCTGCGCCCGAAATCCGTTCATGTTTACGGTGTTTAATTTTTCAATTGTTTTTAGCATTGATAATTGTTCTGCATAAAAACAAACAAAGACGCCACAGTCGTAGTTATTGTTTTGCAACGGGATATTCTGAAAAATTCATTTTAATGATGTACACAATTTAATAACATAAAAGTATAAATATTTTACAGTTTTACATTTTATTATGATTTTCACTTAGTGATTAGGGTCAGAATAAAATATTTGTAATGTGAGCGGTTTCTGAGTAAGAAGACTATAGATAAATACTTCAATAACTTTTTACATTTTTAAAACGATTTATTACGTAATAAAGTCCGTACGGACTTCTATAATATTTTATTGTTGATAATGCTTTCATCGTGTCTTGAAAATTATTGGGTTCTTTAACTTTTCTCATTTCGACTTACTAGATGTAGAAAATTATTTAGTGTGCAGTTATTGAGGGATTATATAACAGTTTTTTCGACTTATTTCAGATATTAATCGAGTTATAATAATCACATTAACGTAATCGTATTAACAAACAATGTCTTAATGATGATGAGTAAATTCACCATTTAGAAATCTATTCTATACTAATAAATGGAGTCGGTTTTTTTGTCCGGTTATACTGCGAAAACTATTGAATCGATCGGAATAATACTTATACTATAAGATGCAGCGTGTTTCGGAGAAAGTTTTAGTATATGATATGTTGGTGATTACTTATCCGGAACAGTATTTTTCAACTTTGAGGCAATGAATTTTATTGTAACTACATTTATTCTATTCGATTGTCATTTGTTTAAAATAAATTTTTTAATTCTATTGGTTATGATTATATACTGGGCAGATTTCTTCACTTATAAGACCTGAAATTTCATTAATTGCAACTTTCAATGCTCATTCCTAATTTTTAACTTGCCACTAAGAAAATTGAAAATTTTTCAAAATCGGGAAGTTACTGTTTTTACCTCGTTTTGCGAAAATCGAGTTTTCATCAGATCTTGACGTTTTGAGGTCCTAGGAAGCTTCCCTGACTATTCCCGCGATGGTGTCTGTATGTCTGTGTGTGTGTGTGTATGTATATATATATATATATATATATATATATATATATATATTGTATATTATGTATATATATATATATATATATATTGTATATATGTATATATATATATATATATATATATATATAGCTCGAAGAGCTCAAAAGCATACAAAAGCTATTTCTTTGAGCTTGTAAAGCTCAAAATAACTCACAAATTTTATTTTAAAAAACCACCTCAATCGCCGCCAAGCCGGTAAAAATCGGTTGATTCGTTCGTGAGTTATCGTTGACAAAGAAAATCGAAAAAAAGTGTTTTTTTCGAATTACATCGAAATTTCCGGTCTGATCAATTTGTGTTTGAAAATATATCATAGAATTTGAAAAACTGCGTCGAATGCCACCAACCGCGTGAAAATCGATTCATTCATTCATTCAAACGTACTTGCAGTTTGAAAATTCAAAAAATAGTGTTTTATTAAACTTCTGTCAGACTTTTAAGCTCGGAGAGCTCAAAACTACTCGAAAATTATATTTTTGAGCTTAAAGAGCTTAAAAACATAATAAGTGCAATTTTGAGCGCTTAATTACGAAAGTAGTGGGAAGTTGCAGGGATGGCCTTCAGGGTCAACCGTTTTCCTAATTTTTTTTTTCATATCAATTATTATTCATTGAGACATAAATTTTTCTTTTCTACGATAAATTTATTGATCAACCCACTAAAACCTTGCGGATAAGAATTTTAATCGGTTGAATCTCTAAATATTAATTTTGGACCACCAACTCTCGGAAATCTGCTTCCTTACAGACAACGTAGATCGTGTTTTACGTAATTAGAGAGTATAGAAATTATTTAGGGAGATACGAAGTCTCACGTGTTGCCAGTAATAATTCTTTCTTTACTTACAATACGCAGTGATGATTAGAATATTTGGGATAATTGACACAGCAATCCTTGAACAATGGATCTCTGAAGGCTTACGTCCTTCAAGGGCCTCAAGGTAGATATGGTTGATGTACAGTATACACTTGTTAACTTACTTACTAATAGGTTGATAGAATGGTTTTGTAGCGTGTAGCTAGTTAGGGGTTGGATCGAAGTCTGATTTATAATTTTCGGACTGGACGCGTCGTGGGCGTTCATCCCCACTATTTCCCGGGACTACTACCGTCAGGAAAATTAATTAAAATTAACCTAGTGTCGGTAACGAAGGTTTTCGGGCGGGTAATTGAAAGCTGATAGGAACTGGACAATTTGTAGTGTCTCATCATGTTTGTTAGAAAGACACGGGAATATTATAATGATTGCACATTGAAAGTTACAATGAATATTAGCTAGAATAATTATATGGATAAAAGGTGCATGTCAATTTGATAGAATTGGGAATCTGTATAAGTCAAAATAATACTCTAATTAAATTTCAAGTCTACATCTAAAAATGCAATTCTATAAAACGCCTAGCGGGGCTGGCGAGTAACAGCTAGTATTCAATAAAATAACAAAGATAAAATATATACCTTAGCGTGATTTTTAGCCCACTTTCTTGGCTGTGCTGCAGATTGTTCTCTCTGATAATTTTTTTTTTCCACTGCTATCAAAAATTGTTCAATAATCTAAAAAAATAAATTATAATGAAATGTTTAGAACAATATAAATTAATCTTCGTACACTTGTTCCAAATATCCATTTACTTACGTGTAAACTCTTTTCGTTTTTCCCACCGAGACTATCGTAGTACCAAAGACTTGAATTGGCAACATCGACGACACATAACGTCCAATGATGTCCCAAATGTATTGGAATAAATATCAAATTTTTTGTCAAAATGTCAACCTACAACATTGAATTTTTCATTTAATTTTAAAAATTTTTTGCGTTAGATTTACGTAATCAAAAAAAAAAGTAAACGAAATTTTTACTTTTCTAGTCCACTTCTGAGCATGCTCGAAACCTTTGTTCAACTGTGGATAAAAGTGAGTGTCGAAAGCAAAGGTATCCACAAGTGATCGATTCGACATCACTTTAAAGTATAGATTAATGACCTAAATGAAAATCAAATATAAATAAATAGCTTGTAAAAATTATCTTTTATGTACTAATGTACTCTATTTTACAAAAATGGTTCTTATATTATCAAAAAACAAATTGATCATAAATTATCAGGCCTCTACTAACAGCAAAATAGACTTAACTTATTTTTCTATCTTTAACTAATAAAATAATTATATGAGTTTCATCATCTTAAAAATGTAACAGAGTAAATTGCTACCCGTTGTATTTTCCCTGTGTGAATAAATTATCGGCGCAGCACTAGCACGCCTTGATTTCTGGGCCTCAGTAGTGTGTGAGTGGTGATTTTGGGCATGAGCCTACCAGTGAGAATGGAGAGCGACCACATGTTACAAGGAGTTGAACTACCGAATAAACCGGTAGCTATTACTTAAGGGAAAAAAAAAGGAATATTTACTGATTGTACGAGAGTTACGAAACCAGAGAAGACCGAGCACGTGAGGAAATTATTGTTGGAAGATCAGGACAAGGACTGGGATTCTTAACAAAGCAGGTACTAAATATTATTGATGAGGTATCGGTTTTCTCTTGGATACAAAATTGAATGGTGGTGTATCACCTTCTTCAATTTTCTCTCATTATTTGATAAATAATTAATTGCACGTATATTCCATTGGGAATTAAGACCATGGAATGTAATATGACCTTAGAAAAATTGGATTGTAAATTTTTAAGTCGTTTTTGACTATGAAATTTCATAAGATGAATTTTAATTTTAGAATTATTAACATGGTTTTTTGGAATTATTATAATGGTTGTTTTGGAATATTAAAATGGTCATTTGGGAATAGTAAAGTGGAAGTTTATAATGTGTTATAATGGTAATTTCAGAAATATTAAGGATGAAATTGTATTGTGTGAGTGTGTGAAATTATTGAATTAATAACCAAAACCATCTTGTAACTATTATGATTATTATTTTTATTATTAGCCTGGTTTTACCTGTCTTTGACAATTGTGCAATTGCGCTCACCACCATGAGTAAGACTTGAGCAGAAATTGCATGTAGCGCTGAAAAACTGTGCAAGATTTGTGCTGCGTGAATCTCGTGGTGAACATATTAATGGTGTCGTCTAGAATTTGGCTAGCTCTCGCCACTGAATCGACAGTATTATCTAGTCGGCTGTGTATTCTATGAGATCCAAATGCTCCATAACAATGCATTGCTTGGTGAGAATCTAAGGCTAAATTATAATATTGCAAGGCATCGAAACAACAACCGAACTGACACGCTCATACCACGCACTTACATTTATAAACACTTGTTCCTAGTTTTGGGTACGAATTTCTGGAATTCATTACCCCCAGCTATCACCAGTGCGATGACCTTGGCCGCGTTTCAAACGAAATGTTTCAGTTACCTTCAAGAGATCGAACGAGCAGAAATTAACGCTTTACCGTTTCGGGCCTAGTGATTTTACGATGCAGTAATTGTGAATCAATTGATGAGAAACTTTATACACGGAAAGAAAATTATAGGGATTTTTCCTATTCATTATGGGAATAGTTCCCATAATCGTGTAGTTAGTTTTCCTATACTGCTATAGGAATAGTTTCCATAATAGTATAAGAATGGTTTCCATCATAGTATAAGAAAAATCCTATAGTAATATGGGAAAAGTTCCTATAATAGTATGGGAATAGTTCCCATGGTAATATTGGAATGATTCCTATAATAGTATATATATATATATATATATATATATGTAAAAGGCCGCTTTTAGCGACACCTGTTAATAAGTTGTTTTTATTTATTTTACTTATTTTTTAATTTTGAAATAAAGATTTTCCCAGTTAGGAAGGTCATTGGTTGGATTCGCCGCGACCGAGTCGCCCTCGCGCGGAAGAAAAATCGATCGAAGCTCAACAGCGCGCGAAAAATATTTAAACTTGGGTTAATTATATAATTTAGATAATAAATTAGTTTTAAGATAAAAAAGCATTGTTTGGTACGATAAACGACGACCACTTTACCCGAGAAGAGGATCATCATCGAGCATCATTGACGTGGGATCACACCAAGTGTATCACCGACGACGGGAAGTTAACCGAGGATAAAACGACGGACTGGTCAGTTTACGGTGCTGAGTGAGCCAATGCTCCAGCCAAAAAAAAAATCAATGAGCTGTCGATATTGAAAAATGGGACAGGAAGAGCCATCTTTGGAGAGCCAAAAGTATCAAGGGCCCAGAAGAGAGGGGAGTGCAGCCAGGCGGGCTACAACCACGCGATGCTCTCCCTTCCACGTTTTCCCTCGACAATAGACAGACGTTGAATTTTGATAATTTTGATTATTGTTGATTATTTTTGATGATTTATTGATTATTGCGATTTTGTTAATATATTTGTGACGAAGTTTGCCAATTGCTGTGCACATTTTTTGATAATTTTGATTAATTTTGATTATTCTGATTATTGCTGATTATTGAGAATTTGTTTATTTTTTGACGGAGTTGTCGATTGCTGTGCATATTTTTGGTTTATTATTAATTACTGCGACAACGTAATTATTACAACGCCGTGTTGCATTTACTCGAGGAGAATCCGCCGTGGAAGCCGAGGACGACGGAACCGTGCGACCCAGCCAGGAGACTATCTAATTGCTGATTTAGTTTGTGTTATAATCCCGAGTATTGAGCTTCGGTCGTGCGGCATAGCGACGGTTGAGAATTTTGTGTTGACAAAATAAATAAACTTAACTAGAAAAATTTGACGTTGACCTTGTTGGAATTCCGGACTTAATTTTGTTTTATAATTGTATTCATTGCGACGGTGTCCGAGATCTCAAGGATACTGTAATTTTTTTTTTTTTTAGTTTTTTATTCAAAATGTTGTTAATTTAATTAATGGAGATTTAATTTAATTAATTAACTAATTAAAAGTTATTGAAATCTTTGCGACGATTAATTTATTTAATCCGACTACGTATTAGTAATCTAACAATTTCACGACGGATAAATTGTTGAATTTTGTTAAGTATTATTAACGAAGGAGTTGTATTTAATGTAATCACGATTAATGTGTGACGATTATAATTTTTTGAATTTATTTAAATAAAGTCGATGCTGATTTTGGTTTTTTTTGTTAGCAAAAATTTAATTACGACGTATTAAATTAATTGCGGCATACGAATTTTTTTTTTCTTCTTTTTTGTTTAATTTTGTTCTTGGAAATTTTATTTAATACTTCAAAACTTGTGATTCTGTTATGCCGACGACCATTTATTTTTTTTTGTTAATAAATTAGAATTAAAAATAGGTCGGCGAATTATTAATACCCAGGTTATCTTCCTAGTTCCTTTTTTCAAGTTAGGTCGTACCTTTTGACCCGCCACCCTGACTAAGAGTCCCGGTCCGAGTAAGCCGGACACGACGTGAGTGGAGCCTAGTTCCTGGCGCCCAACAAAGAAATCAGCAGGTAGGCCAAATTGTATTTATTTCGGACTTCGTCCTCGCTAACGCACGAGGTCGAAAAACCCGTTATATATATATATATATATATATATATGGCTGATCTATATTAATATAATATTATATTATATTATATTAATATAATATAGTTTAACTTAATATAACTATATATAATTTTATTAAGTTAAATATGAGTAAATATGGCCGTTTTTCACGTATAATTATATTTAATTTTTAACTATGTCTATAAAAATAAAAAATATTCTAGAATGGAGTGGATTGAAACGGAGGATAACTCACACCTCAGACTGACCTGATCTCTATATTTTTTTAATAAAACGTTTATTTTAACAAATTTTTGATACAAAGATTTACAAAGGGTATCAATACTTAGGCATAAACATACGTGACCTGTTACAATGAAAAACCATTTCTTATTCTACTTAGCCTGACTGACACTTACAGAAGCTAACAGATATTGATTTTATATCTGATAAACCTCAATGGGTATGTGTCGGATTTTTTTTTAGTTCAATTGCACCACTCTAATCATCAAAAAATGTTTTACGATCAAAAGCTTTTTTTCGACTCATTCTGGTAACTATTTTTGTTACTTTACTCTTTTTACTTCACGGAATAAAGATAATTTCTGTACTATTGTAAAGATAATTTAATGTACATTTACTCCATATTTCTCTAAAATTGATTTAATGCAATAGAAACAGAAAAATACATAAAATTAGTTAAACTAATTTTCCCGTCAATTAAGTTTGTAACTCGTAACACTGTAACTTCGGAAAAACTCTATTGAGTCACATTTTTTGTTTAATTTTTTCAAAGATTGGCATATTCCCTATTCGCTCTGTATACACGGGCGGAGCTAAAATTCTGATATTACAGCGTTGACAGTATTAGTGGTCATACATACTGACAACGCCATCACAAGTGGTATCCAATGTTTTTAGGGCCCCATAGCATTATACGCCTACACAATACTCACTTTAAAAGTAGTATATGTATGCTCCGCCCAGGCACACAGAGCGAATCATGAGTGGCTATGTAACTCATTGTAAAAAAAAAAAAAAAATGTATATTTATACATATCATGTACATTTATCTCACTAGATGCGCTTTTGCAATATCTTCATTTCACAACTGTTTTATACTTTTATTTTTTTTTAACATTTTCTAGTTTATTTTTTTCTAGTTAATTTATAGTTATTGCACTAATCTCTACTTAGTTTTACTTATTATTTACATTCTTTTAGTTTAATTTTAATTTCAACCGTCTGTACAAAATCACACACTTCATTGACAACATCTCCTTTTAAAATTTTTACTAAAAGCCTATGTATGTTATTTTCTAGCTGATTTTGCTTCCACTCTTCAATAAAGCTTTAACTTTGTCAGATTGTAACCTCCTGGTTTTGCTGCAGTTGAATAAGGGCCTTAAGGTTTCTGTTGTTCTTCCACACAGCCTACAACTCTATTCCTTTTTTCCAATTTTGTCTCTATGTCTTTTTTGCGTTTGGTTTTCTTGCTGAGATAGCAGCTTGCAAGATAGCTTGCATCACTGGCACCAGGAAAAATTTCTTTGTAGAGGTTGTTGTATGTCGAGCTCCAAATTTTATCCCATTCTTTTTCGATTTCCTTCTCTTTCCATATATCCAGGCTAGTCGTGAGTTTTTCGTGTATTCTTTCCTGTTGTAGAAAACGATGATATATGGTTGAAAATAACTCAGCCTAGGAATCTATATTAAATTGAAAGGGTTACAACACTATAAATCCCTGATTAAGAAATCTAATTTGAAATGATTTAAATGCATCGGATTTGAGTACTATCTTTATTTATTTATTTATTCATTTATTTATTGTTATTTGGCCATGGAGTCTAGATTCCTTGCGGCCATCACGGATACAATTATTTAATACAAAAAGTATATCGTATAAATATATAATCATATATAAAAATATAAAAAGTAAAAAGTAAATAATAATGCACTATCATCATCACATCATTACACATTTATCATTCATTATAATTTATCAATCAATCAGTTATTCTTTTGAATTCGACAGATAAATATTAAAGCATGAACTCCGAAATTCCTTAAAAATACATTCATTTGTACAGTCTATTGGTAGTTTATTCCACGCCCTTATTGCGCTAACAATGAACGACTTATCATATTTAACACTATGACAGTTAGGGAGTACTAATAAGTCTTGTCTATCATCACCTCTCCGGAGTCTAGGTTCAATTGTAAATAATTCACTATGGAATAGAGGCATCTGACGCATTTTAATTGCCTTGTAAATCAAGCAGCAATAAAAGAATTCACGTCTAGTTTTAAGTGTAAGCCAGCCTAAATTACGGTAATACGGAGTAACATGTTCGTATCTGTTTATTTTAAAAATATAGCGCACACAAGAATTTAACTTTCTTTGCAATTTAAGCTATTGTTGTGCAGTTATATCGCTATAAACTGCAGCACAGTAATCAAAGATAGGCCATATTAAAGTGATAACAAGTTTTTTCCTTGCGCGTAAATTAAAAATGTTATCATACATTTTTAATTGAGCAAGAGTTCTCATACTTCTATAACATACATCATTTACTTGTTCAGACCATGATAATTTATCATCTAAGATTACTCCTAGGTATTTTACTGATTTAGAGAAGTTAATTTCTATGGAATTTATCTTTATTTTAGGCGCTAAATTACGTAATTCATCGTCAACTATATAGATATGCAATTAACATGAAGGTCATCATTTCAAATCATCTTTCTGATATATATATATATATATATATATATATATATATATATATATATATATATATATATATATATAGCAAAAAAAAGGAGAAAGAGAAGGAGAGAAACAAAATCGGTAAACAACTAGTACTTCTCACAACTATAGGGACCCGGGAAAAAATGATTTTGCCTAATCATACATATTTATATATGATTATATATAAATTTTTATATAAAATATATACAATCATATATAGACTAATATATTATATGTATAGTTTATATAAGTCTATGTATGATTAGATCTAATTAGATCTGAGTTATCTAGAGCTATATATGATTATATATAAATTTATATATAATTAGATCTGATTAGACCTGAGTCATCTAGGGCTATATATGATTATATATAAATCTATATATAATTAGATCTGATTAGACCTGAATTATCTAGAGCTATATATGATTATATATAAATCTATGCCCGGAAAAAAATGATTTTGCCTAATCATATATAGTTATATCTAATTATACATAGGTTCATGCATAGTCAGACCTAAGCAAACATTTTTTTGGATATCACTTAAAGAGCAAAATGATGTTTAACATTACGCTTAAATAGTTATAAAATAAAAATTTATTGCACTTCCTATAGGATGTCTTGGTTTGCCCTGCTACTGTTTAATAATAAAATGATTATTGGAATAAATATGTTGTTATAATTAGATTCAGTGAAATAAGCAAATCAAGAGTATCAAAATTTAATGTAAAATTAATTTTTATATTATATTTCTGATAAATTGATTTGATACGTTATGTACTTCATAGAATCATCAATACTTATAAGACGACAGCATAGCAGCCGGGAATTTCAAGACGCACTGGGATCATCAAAGTTAAGCAGCATTGAGCGTGGTTAGTAATTGGATGGGTCACCGCGTCGGAGTTATAGCTGTGAAATCATCTGTAATGATTTTTTTTTTGGTTACAGGATTAGGTACGACGAAATCAAATATTATATCCCTAAAAATAACCACATATTTAATTAGGGGTAATGATATATAATTTAATGTTGTTACATGTGGTTATATATGAGTATATAAAATTATATATAACTTATATATGATTATATATAATTACACCTGGCCAATTTTCAGGTCTAATTATATATAAGTTATATTACATATAACCATATATAATTAGGCAAAATCATTTTTTCCCGGGGATTAAATAATTTTTATTCATGTGGCACCAAATTTCAATGATTTATGTCGACAAATAATATGCTCTTTGGGTCATAATTAATAGCTTTAGCATTCGGACCTCTTTTGATATGACCTAGTAACAGTATGAAGTGAGGATTTTGAATGAGACTTACTGTCCAGGTAGGTGAGTATTTCAGGAGTTGTAAATCTCGTTGTCATGGTTAGATTTAAATTTAGTGGTTTGTGAGTAAAAAAGACCTGATATTAGGCTGGTCTCAGTGGATGAGGATGCAGTAGTAAAATGATTGTGACATAGGCGGATAATGTGGTTTACCTATACGTTCAATTTCAGCCGTGTTTGGGATTGTTAAGTTGGGGTAACGTTTTGTGTTATTAAATTTGGGTGTAATGTACATTTTGAGGCAGGTGCTTTAACATTGTCTTTCGAACTTTCTTAACTTTTCCATATCATTAGGAAGATTATTAAACAATATAAGGCAGCCGTAGGTGATAATTGATAGGATTTTTGGATTGTTTCTTGATTTCATTAATGTAGATGTCTATGTGTGTGTAGAAGATCAAATTTTTGTCCAGGTACACTCCTAGGTTTCTTACTACCTTTTGTGGGGGATAATCATATACGAGTTTTAGTTTTCTTCGATTTGAAATTTTTGCCAATTTTTTTAACATCAGTATGCGTTTCTTAGTTTAAGCCTGAAAAGGAATGATTCGTATTTTGAGGTCTTCATTTTGAGATTCCAGGTGTGAAAGTTGCTCTGCATATTTTGTAAGAGCTTTTGTAGTTTAATGTTTATATCTGAGGATTTAATGCCGATGACATACAGTAGTAAGTCGTCAGCCAAAGCCATTGTTTTTTTATCTTCGTCAACGTTAAATCCGTATAGTTATTATAATGAGATGGTATCGAGGTTGAATAGAAGAGGGGAATTTACTGTTACTTGATGGAAATCGTTTAATATTTTGAAGGTGAAGGTTGAAAGGTCGGGACCGTTCCGCACCTGAAACGATCTGCCTCGTATCATATTCTATAGGATTTTTATGAAGTGATGGGCGAAATGATAAGCGAGAAGTCTTAAGTATTCTTAATAGATCGTCAAGCCATATGGTGTCAAAAGCTTTTTTTACATCCATAAAACAAGACCCAATATCGAGCACACGGAAAAAACTAAACTAAAAATTTTACAGTCGACTCTGTCTTAAGTTTACCTCGCCGGAAAGGACCTTTGTCTAAAGTAAACTCCTTCTCCTGATCTCCACCATACGTACTTCATCCTTGATGCACATAAGTCATTCAAGACTCTGAGAAGGAGAATATCCTGTCAACTCTAGACGACGTTATTCCATGTACTTTCGACATCAGTAAACTGTAGACCAGTGTGGCCAGATCGTGTGATTTTTTTACCCCCACTTTGTACCGTTTTCAATATAGTCAGATAAGAGTGTCCTACAAAGTGGGGGTAAGAAAAGAGCACGATCTGGCTACACTGCTGTAGACAGAGTCGACTGTACTCAGCATAACATTAAATATCACAAAGCATAATGTTAAAAAAGTAAAAAAGCCAACTTTTATAATTTAATATTGAAAAAAGTGTTTTATAGCGTTTACTATAACGATTATCAGACTGTCACTTGTTAAAAATTATACTCTCAAACAGTAATAAATACGAGTCTATAATTATAGTTTACTTTCTATCAATGCGGTTAGAATTTACTATTTCATTCAGCAAATATTTATGTTGGCAACATTAAATTTTAGAATTTTACTATAGAAAGGTGCTAGTTTTCTTAATAATTTTTACTCATCGTTCATACATTCATTCATAAATATGCTTGACACCGCATAGTTTCTCTGTGCCGGTGTGTTCTACATTATTATTGTACCAACATATTCATCAGTGCTCAACAATCACAAGTAATTAATTAGAACTAAATAATATTCCAGAAATCATTGATATTTTGTGTCCATCACTCAAAATTCAGACTTTTACGCTCTGGTCATACCTTGCTTAGGTGATATCATACGCCTAGTCCACCAGAGTATGCACACAATCTATAAAAATCCTTTTGAATATACATTTTTATGTATTAATATTTTAAATGGAATTAAACAGCAGGACGGATTTGTTTAATGTAATNATCTTGCTAAAATGCCACATCTGGTGTCGTCGAGCGTGAGTTTTAGTTAATAGTCTTTTACAGCACGAACTGAATTCACATGTCATGATCCATGGCTTACAAAATATTGAACTATTGTCACTTCTGTCAGAAGAAATAGGCAACGGAGCCAAAAATATCTTTTCGTCAGTATTGTTATTTTTATCCATGCCGTTCGATTTGTCGTTAAAACACTTGTCTTTACAGTCGTTTTCTTCGAAAAATTCGTCGTCACATGAAGTCGTCAAGACAAGGCAGTCATCGTCATCCTCTAGGTCTTGGCAAATAGTAAAGTCAGTCACGTAGTCAGTAATTGATTTTTGTCCGTCCATTTTGTCAAAAATAATCAAGTCTTTGCTGTCGTTTTCACCAAAAAATTCGTCGTCATATGATGTCATCAAAACGAGGCAGTCATCGTCATCCTCTAGGTCTTGGTGAACAGTAAAGTCAGTTACGTGATCAATAATTGGATTTTGTCCGTCCATTTTGTCAAAAAAATTGATGTAAGTAAAAATGTTAAAAAAAGTTTAATCGCACGCGTCTGTTCACTTAGGCAGATGCTTTGAATTTGAAGCATCGTTGGTCACGTAGTCACGTGCTTTCGATGCGCTATAGTCTCGTTCTAACCTTTAGTACACTCGGAGCTACCTGATTGGTCATTAAGCCAGGGGAGGGAGTACTGCGCATAACAAGTGCGTTGGAGACGATTGAGGCTCAAAACCACGAAGGCTAGATAGAAGGAGGACGCTCGCTATAAGGGTAGTTTTCCAATAACAAAGCATTGTGTGACTCGGTGGCGCACAATGCTGAATTATGCTGAAGCTTAATTGGAACGTGAATTAGTTTTCAAATGCACCAGTAGAGTGCGCTAAGTACAGTATTAAAAAAAAATAATCATAGAGTTAGCAATAACCTCATTAATGTGTAAACAACGCTTCGCTTATGAGGCATGCAATAAAGTGGTATAAATAATTATTTGTATGAGAACTGTTTACGATTATTTTAAGTAATTTTGATTTTGATTATTTAATTAACATTTGTTTTGAGTAATTTTTTTTAATGAGTTCTAAAAGAATTATATACTTTTTAATTGAATCATCTTACCCAGATGATAGTGATGATGATTTATCGAGTACTCCGAGTTTAAATCAATCAATTTGTTCATTATCAAGTTGAAAATTGCAATGTTATCATTGATAAATATTGATGACAGGTTGCGAAAGCAAAGAGTAGAAAATTATCCAATGTTGTCAAAACTTGGACGGATGCTGAATTTCGAGAAAATTTTTGATTATCGCGAACTACTGCATATCGTCTAATAAGTACGTATTTTAAGAATTCATATTTTTGAGTATTAACTATTTATACTATATCATATATTACTGAAACTTTTTTTTGTAGATGAACTGGAAACATCGACTTTTATTCCCAAGAATACCTTTGGGATGAAACCCATCAGCGCTGAAATAAGCTTTTTAATATTTTTGTGGTTCATTGCAAATACTGAACCATTGCGGACTATATCAAATTTATTTGATATTTCAATTTCATCAACAATTTCATCGTCATTCGCCGTGTCATAACTTGGATTCTAACGAAACTGGATGATGTTATCAAGTGGCTTCAGACTAATCATGCAATAATCAATAGATGTGAAGGTTTTTTCTCAAAAAAAAATATATCCAATATTTTAGGAGCAATAGATTGTACTCATATAAAAATTGTAAATCCTTCTCAAGATACTGTAGATTATTGTAATCGGAAAAAATATTTTTCTATAAATCTTCAAGCAGTAGTTAATTCTAATATGAAGTTTACTAATATTTATTGTGGTGAGCCAGGATCTTTACATGATGCTCGAGTTTTTCGAAGATCACCGTTATATGATGAGTCTCACAATAATAAAGAAAATGTATTTCCAAATAATACTTTTCTAATTGGAGATTCTGCATATCCATCGCTATCATGGCTTGTTCCACCATTTCGAGATAATGGTCACTTGACTCCTCAACAAAGAGAATTCAATTATTTGCATTCATCTACACGAATGGCAGTTGAAAAAGCTTTTGGACAATTGAAAAGTCGTTTTCGACGGATTAAATTCTTTACTGAGTACAGAGATTTATCATTTGTATCCGAGGTCGTTACAGCAGCATGTATTTTGCACAATTATTGTATCGATGAACATGACAATTTTGATAACTTAGAAGACGATAATATACATGTCGGGATAAATTTAGAGAAACACGGTTATGAGGAACAATATCAAAATAATAATAATAATAATGATAATGATCGTAGAATGGTATTATTCAGAGAATTGTTTCCAGATGCACAAGTTGCATAAATTCAAAAGAAAATATATCTATACTTTCCGATACCAATTGTATATTGAACTGTAAAAATTAAATTGTAAAAATCAACGATAAAAAATTGACATTTATTAAATAATTAATTTACTATTGTAACTAAATTAAACAAATTTCACAATTGTGTAGTTATGATAATACTTAACAACATACAGAAGTGGAAACTGAAAATAAAGTGAAAATAAAAAATTTTTAAATATATTATTTTATTGGTTTTTGCATGTAATTATAAACTTTTAAGTACAACGAAATCTTAATCATAGATTTTAATATAAAGTATTTGTTTCGACATGTTAAAATAAACTTTTTAGGTACAACAAACTCTTAAACATAAATTTTTGGTAGTTTAATCAGACTCTTCGCTGTCAGTACGATTTTTTAATAGTTTTTTTAGAAGCTCACATTTCAATTTTTCTATATTTAACCAGTCTTTATGCTTCTTTTCATTAAATTTTAGTTTTTCAGTAGCAACATCTCTTTTAACTTGCATTTCAGTTTCACGAACATCGATTGCTTTTTTTTTTAAATCCATTTCTTTCTCTTTCATTTTTAAGTATTTAGTCATTTTCTTATCTCTAGCCTTCTGGTTTTCTTGAATATTTTCCAAAATTTCCATACTTTGAATGCGTTGCTGGTTTCTTGCAGTTTGTTTAACGTCTGCAATCGGAGTTGTTTTGAGTTTTGGAGACTTATTAACTGGTGGTTGATTCTTTTCGCTGGATATAGCATCTATTTTTAATTTTTTACTCTTACTAATGTTCTTTGATCCGATTATATCATGCTTCCTTTTTTTTTTCATCTGTAGTAAGTATCGAAGAAAATAATGTACTTGAAGTGGAAACCTTTTTCTCTTTATGAAAAATTTCTTCGAATTGCTCATAATATTCAAATGTCATATGAGCTCTTCCACTTTTATTGTTATTGTCGATACACTCTTTATATTTGTTATATAAGTGATTAAATTTCCACTTAACGTGATCTGCTGTTACCTGTACAACCGTAAATTGATGCTTATAATGATCTCTAATCGACAGAACTATCAATAGTTCAATGTACCTTCAGCATTAATGATATTAAGTATATTTACCTGTATACGTAATTCTTTTAAGTCTTCGGATATTTTCTTCCACACCCTTGATTTCTTGCCGATATCCGTAAGCATCTGTAAATTTGCTTCGTATAGTCTAAGCAATGCCATCGTGGCTTGCTTTGTCCACACAGCATCTGAAATATTAAGAAACACAACACACAATTATTATTTAATTAAAGCTTCAAAATCTAATGTACAGTCTACAAACTATTGTTAAGGAAAATTAAAAAATTAATTAAATTCTTACTTTTCTTAGGATTACTCTCCTTTTGAAAATCTACAGATTGACTTAAATCTTCATCACTTTCAATAAATGCTGTGTAACCTAAAATATACAAATAAAACTCTTAATTCTAATCAGTAGATATCTTATTGATAAGAAAATTCAACATTTTCAAACATTGAAAAGTTAATTAAAATATAAAAATTATTTATTCAGCTGTAGTTGAAACATTCAATGTTAAGCATTATGCGGCATACTACAGCAACGCTTTGCACAGTCGAGCACTCTCAAAAGTAGTGTTTTCGGTTGATGCGTGCAATGGATACCAACTCAGTGACAGAAAATTAACAAGTGTTTTTTCTTTAAGTTGACATTGATCGGATTGTTTTATTTATATTATCTTTAGTAATATTATTTATTGGTGACCCATAAATTTTATTGGTTTCTAAGTGGCTTTTGTCGCTTTTGATGGGATCTTATTGGAGTTTTTCAACAGGGAGCCTTATGACAGCGACCATCTAGCTCTCGGATTTACAGCTAAACTTCCCAATGATCAAGAATACTCTAACGACAAAACAAAACAACACCGTTTCAACTACAAAGCAACCAAGTGGCCGAAATTCTCCTGTAACTTGCAACAAAAATATCAAGAAATAATTTCTGATGACAAAAATCTAGATATTGACGAAATAGATAACTACATAAGTAATTTATCACAAACAATAGTAAAATTAATAGAAGAAGTTGTACCAAAATTTAAACCACAAAATATTATCCTGAAATTTTTTTAACTTGCGAATAAAAAAGCTACAAAAAAACAAATCTGAACTACTTACTATATTACATAGGCTACAAAAAAAGTACTCAATAGACAAAGAATCAGAAATAAAAAAAACAAAAGAACTAATCAAGATGGTAAAAGCAGAACGATTTTTTCGATATTTTTTCGTTAACGATAACTTACGAATTAATTAACGGACTTCGATTAGGCTGGCGGCAATCGACGAGATGATTTGATGTTAAGAGTTGATTAGTTCTTGGAATCGATCAATAACGCCGTTCAAAAGTTATTCCAAAAAAACCACATTAAAAAAAATTTTTTTTTGCAGTTTTTTTTTACATTTCGCAAAATTGACTAGTTTGAACACACACAAACACACACACACACACACACGTGCGCGCGCGCACGCACGTACACACATACGAATACACATACAGACGTACGGACATCATTGCGGAAACATTCGGGAAAGCTTCCTAGGACCTCAAAACGTTGACATCCGTTAAAAACTCGATTTTCAAAAAACGGGGTAAAACCAATAACTTCTCAACTTTTGAAAATTTTCAATTTTCTTAGCGGGAAGTTAAAAGAAAAATCTTTCGTTCAAGACCTTGTAAATTATATCTCGAAGACCTGTTTAAAATTTCATCAAGAACGGTTGAGTAGTTCTCGAGAAATCTTGGGTACCGTCTTTGAAAACATAGTTCAGAAAAAAATGCGTTTTAAGTTTTGTGACAAGACAACAGCGCCTAGAGTGCGCAACTTTTTAAAACTGTATTTCCGAAGCTATTATTCGGATCGATTTGAAACTTTAGGACTATATTCTAGAGATGTTATGGAATTTAATAAGATAAAAAAAATATCGATTTTTTGAAACCGTGAAACTCATGTAACCCCTTAAACTGATGGATAAAATTTAGTTTTAAAAATAAAAAATTATTATATTGGTTCCCTCGTGTCCTAAATATTATAATTATTTTATTGATAGGAAAGACTTTTTTAGGCAAATCATTTAGAATTTAGTTCTGATTCATGTTAAATTTTGAGTCGACTCAAAATAATAAACTCGGATAAAAATTTTACAACTATTCTATTGACTTGCATATCTAACAAGTTAAATGAACTTAAGGTATAGTTGTTGCGCCAAGGTCATATAATGTCAAGAAATTCTAAATTTTCGTACACTCATTAATGATATTTAAATATACCTCAAAATTTGAAATCGATTGATCTTACTAAATGCGAGATAATTGGAATTAAAAATGATATTTTTTGTACAGACGATATTGGAGAAGAGTGAGAATATATCGATCATTTTTATATTTTTTCCAATGGGCAGTCAGATTTTTATAAAAAACTTATAACTCATAGAATGTTGTAACCATTCTGAAAAATTTGAGAATTTCTGATCCTATAGTTTTCTAGAGATTATCAATAAACAAAAATGATCATGAGAGACAATAAGCAAACACATAGTTTGTCAGAAAAGAAGCACTAACAAGTAAGAAAGGAAGCAATACTACTACCTATTCATCGTGTATCAACTATATACCTTAAGACACCTAACTATAATGAAAAGTAATTAAGGTAATGAATTTTAGAACTTATCTATATATTGTAATGTAATATCCGGGAATATATACTCAAATTATCATAAAGACTAAAAATTTCAAAATCATTGTCCAAATCCTAAAATGTCAAGTCAATAGGTAAATGACTCATTTTTCTCCAAATCTGTGAATGATGTATTATCGTTAAAATGCAATATAACTACGTCTCATAAATTACTCATTCATACCTTAACTAAAGTAATATTTTCAACTTTTTTGTTAGTTCTTCAGTTACTGCTGCAACAAACAGTATATTCATTTTTATATTATAGTAGCTCAAGTGACAAAACTTGGAGAATAGCGCTAAAAATAATAAAGTAAGTATAACTTCACATACTAATTCAAATATGAAACTCCTTCTATAATAAAAAATAACATTTTTTTTTTTTTTTTTTTAAGAAAATTAATTCAGCAAAATTGTAATATGCTTTTCAAACAAGGGTTAATATTCTTTTTAATCATTCAATTTTCTACATGTGATGGATTTCCGACCGTAAAAAGTAAGATATTTTTTAATATTCTATTGTGAATCGATTTATTGTCAAATTAATTAAATTACATCTGTGGTTGAAGTTTCAGAAAATATTTGTCGTACTTTAGAATGCAATCAAACTGGTAAGTCTTATTTTTTATCAATTCTCATGGCAGAACAGATTATTTGAATTTAATATCGTTTGTTATGTAAAAATTATTTAATTTATGATAATTAATTAATTTTACATTTGAAATAATTAAAAGTTTCAGTATTTGGTCCTAGCGTGTTAGGCTAATAGACCGGGAACTTACGAGTTTTAATTTATTGAGAATGATAGGTTTGATTGAATAAATAGTTCGTTAGATAAATTTAATAAGTATATTATTTAAACTAAAAATTGGTTAAATTACAAATTCATTACAAATAATACAAAAAGGCGAAATCTAATATTTTCTTTCATACAATGCGGTTTCAAAATGTTAAAATTTACAAATTAATCATTTTAAATTTTACCTGGTACAATTGGTGAATCTTGTTATTTTACTTTTTGTTAATTTAATTCACTTCATGACTTTACTTTATTTTACAATTGGTTGTATTTAAAGAAACAGAATTATTCGTAGTCTATTGAGATTTAAACTATATGATGTTGTTACGTCCAAAATTGTGAACGTAATTTATTATTTATTTTTGGTCCAAGCCGAAGCTTCTAGACCGGGACTCTGAAGGTTTATTAAAGATAATATTATCGAAACGATTTTTTTATTTCAATAATATTTAAGATTTAATTATTTATTTCGATATAATAAAGAGCAAGGTTTAATATTACAAAACTATTTTAATTTTTATCTTGAATACATTTAATTTTACTAAATTAAACGGCTCAACGTATCGAGATTTTACTCGCCGTGTTACAGAAATTTACCTTTAAATATAATAAGTGATTTTTTTTTCAAACCTTGAATTCCGCCTGAATGAGTCCGCAGAATTGAGCCGTTGGTTTAAAACTACTTCAACTATTTCGGTATTATTTAAATTCTATCAACACTGATTTTATTTTAAATTATACTTTAAATTCAAGTGAACAACCACTGAATTTTACAAGTTAGTTGGCGATCCGCACTGGGCGAGTTCTGGAGGACGAAGAGATTGAGTTCATGCGAGGATCTCAGGGCCTCGAATTTGGGGTTTTGAAAAATTACTATTTGGGGGAAAACAGTAACCAATTAGCGGCCTATTTCCCTTGGATTCTACCCTCTCTTTCGGCTTTTCCAAAGATGTTCGCCTGAACTCCCCTCTTCAGGCCCAGAGGGCACGCTGTCCCTCTCTCTCTCTCTAACTTATAGACTATATGTGCATCTATGTATAGGCGCGTACGTAAGCACATTTACATACACACACAATACACACATACACATTTTCTTATGTTAACTAAGTCATTTTTATTTATTATAATGTTATTAACTAATTCGTTTTAATTAATTAATAGTTGCTATTTCTTATTTCTATTGGCCATTTCTATAATTATTCGAATAACTATCTATTGTTAGTTATTTAAGTAATTATTTATTATAATGTATGTAATCTAAATGTTTATTATTTGAAAAGTATTTATTAATATTTGAAGATTATGTTGTTTACTTATTTATTATTATTTAAAATTTTTATTAATTATTTAAAATTCATAACTATTAGTCTATCTTAAATATTATTTATGATTCATTATTCTATAACTATTTTATTTTTAAAATTTAAAGTTACATTCGTTTCCTAAGGTTATCTTATTTAGAAAATAATTTTAAAAACTTTCCCAAGCGTCAGTGAAACTATACAGTACTAAGGCAACAAAACTCCCCGTACTCTGTACTTAGGATTTTTTTATCTTTTAAAACATTCGAAACTGACTAATGCCGGAAAAATTCTTTAGAGAGACCGGACGAGACACTTAATATTTTCTCGTTTAATGTTTCTCGAATTTTATGCTTTGAAAATAAAATTCGAAGAAACCATAAAATAAGATTATAAAAAAAAATGTATTAAAAAAAAATAAATTTATAAAAAGAAAAACGGTCGTTGTAAGCCACGACATAACAATGTTAACACTAGATAGATCAAAGCACGAAGAGAGAGAACACCCAGCAGTTTCCCGGGTCCGAGATTTTTACGGGCCCTCCGTTGTCAATTGGAGGGAGAATTGAATAACCAATTATCACCGGAGGCTCGGGGACTCTTACCCTCTCTTCGGATGTGTCGGAAAAATGCTGCGGTGGCGGTTTCCCCGTATATTGATGTACAAGTATAGATCACAAGTTATCTATTATACTTCTATGCTTTTACCTCCTACACATTGTACAACGATACACTTACTGGTACACTTATGTTAATGTATAGGCGCATCTATACACACACAAATGCACACAGAGATCTTAATGTTACTTGTTGTTTAACATATGAAAATTTTTAAATATTAACATTTCTTAAATTAATTTAATATTTAAATAATTTCTTCGAACGATTTTATCAATAATCGGATGATTTTTTTTGTGATCGATAAAAATTTTAATAAACAATTAGTCAATTATTTTTAATAATTAATTTGTAACTTTTAATTTATTTACTTTTGGTTTTTAACATTTATTAATTGTTCAATTTGAAATTTTTATTTATTATTTTTACCTTGAATTATTTATTATTCTCAAGACATTATCTAACTAAATTTATTGTAAAAGATTGTTTAAGAAATTTTGTTTATTATCATAAAATTATTATTTTTTTTGACTCATACTATTTTATCTTCTATGCCTAATATTTGGACAGTAATGAGAATATAATGATAAAAATTTCCCAGTCTGAGTTCGAGTGCCACAATGTATTTAAGAAATACCTTTGAACTCTCTGGATATTTTTCCTAATGTTTAAATTCCATTTATTTATTTGTTTGTTCCGGTTTTATAATCTTAAATGCATTGAGGTCTCAGACTGAGCATCTAAGTAAGGGACATGAACTCTAGTTATTTTCTTATCTGGTCTACGGACAATGAAAAATTATGACGGTCTTTAATATTATATAGAAAAGATAAAAGTTATAAAAAAAAATGTTTTACATAACAGTTATTTTAAGAAAGGTCTATACTTTCAAGTATCTCCTAAAAATATATCTTACAAATTATTTTAAAGAAATTTTTCATGATATTTGCTAATAATAGTATATTACACGATTTTATTTTAGCATCAAGAGTTCTCAATTACATGGATGCAACAATAAACCCGTGCGATAATTTTTATAAATTCGCATGTGGTAATTTCATAAAAAACACTAACATTTATGATGATAAGAATGAAGTGAGTGCTATAACTGTTTTGAAAGACAAAGTGCTAGAACAATTGACAACGATTGTTCAAAAGCTTCCATCAAATTTGCCCAAACGTCTACAACTTGTTAAAACTTTTTACGACATTTGCATGAATGAATGTAAGTTTTTTTCGATAACTATTGAGTAATGATGTGTTAATGTTAAGTCTTATTACAGCTGCTATTGAGGAAAATGGATTAAACCCTTTGAAAGATAAATTTAATAAATTAGGAGGATGGCCGGTATTAGAAGGAAGTGAATGGAAAGAAGACGATTTCAGTTGGACTAAAGCGATCTACACGCTGCGTGAGTTAGGATATTCTTTTGACTATCTTTTCAGCATCGACATTACTGTGGATTTAAAAAATAATTCTATACCAATGATAGAGGTAAGTTGAGTCATCTTGAGTCTTGAAAAGGTTTTAAGCAAAGAAAATATTTTTTATCATTTATTATAGGTAAATAAACCTCGATTGGAATTAGATCCTCAGTTGCTGATTAATGGTTTGGAAAATAAAATAGTGAAGGGTTACAAAAAATATATGGTTGATGTTGCTGTACTTCTTGGAGCTGAACGTGACTATGCTGAAAAAGAACTTACAAAATCATTTTTATTCGAAAGGGCACTAGGCAATGTATGAAATAATTTTTTACATAATTTTAAAAACTACACTGAAAAAAAAAATTAGGAAAACGGTTGACCCTGAAGGCCATCCCTGCAACTTCCCGCCAATTCCATACCTAGACGCTTGAAATTGCACTTATGACGTTTTCGAGCTCTTCGAGCTCACAAATACAATTTGTGTGCTATTTTAAGCTCCCTGAGCTCAAAGAAATAGCCTTTGTATGCTTTTGAGTTCTTCGAGCTCAAAAGTCTGATAGACACTTGGTAAATCACTATTTTTCGAATTTTCAAACCGAAATAACTTTTGAATGAATGACGTGATTTCTACGCGGTTGGCAGCATTTGACGCAGTTTTCAAGCATCATAAAGAAACTTTAAGTTTAATTTGATCGGAATTGCGGAGAAATTCTGAAAAAACACTTTTCTTCAGTTGTTTTTCGTCACGATAACTTACGAACGAATCAACTGATTTTGACTGGACTGGCGGCAATCGACGTTGTTTTTTAATATTAAGAGCTGATTAGTTTTTAAGATTGATCGGTAAAGCTGTTCAAAAGTTGTTCCATGAAAACCACATTAAAAAAAAATTTTTTTTTTTAGTTTTTTTGAGATTTCCTAAAATTTACCAGTCCCAATCGGTTAAAATTGTATTCATAATCTGTTCAATCACACACACACACACACACACACACACACACACACACACACACACACACACACACACACACACACACACACACACACACACACACACACACACACACACACACACACACACACACACAGAGACACACACACAATTTATTTATTAGGACCACCAGCTCTCGTAAATCCGCTTCCTTACGGATGACGTATTTAGTTTTAGATATTTAGAATGAATAGAGCGTTGTAGAAAGAGTATGTAGTTTGATAGGAAGTCTCACGTGTGCTAGTAAATATTCTCTGATTACTTACAATATATGGAAATGATAGTTTTACAAGATCCTGATTAATACAGCAGCCCGTGAGGTATCAGTTTATTCCTTAATAGTATTCGTCCTTCAAAGAATGTGTAGGTGAAATAATCTTAGTAGATAGGTAAATTCATAGCAATTATGGTATACGATTTATAACAAAATAACTATTTTATTCCACACACTAATGATTTACTTGTCATTTCTCGAATGCAATAAATGCTTGAAGTATTAATTATAATAGTAGAACTTAAATTAAACAGTAAGGAACTTTTAGAATATATAAAACGTAATAATTTGCTTAATTAGTAATTAATAAATAGTAGTATAGAGAGTTAGAAATTTAGCGCGATTGCTAGTTTGGGGTTGGATCGAAGTCTGACCAATATTTTCGGTGTTGTCGCGTGGGCCGTTTATCCCCACTCTCTTTCGAGACTCTACCGCCAAAGATTAAGAAAATTAACACAACGAGGGTTTTCAGACAGTCAGTTGAAGGCTGAGCAGAAAAGGACAAATTGCATTGTCTCAATTCTCCTCACCAAGCCAAAACTACCCGTCTGAAAACTCGAGTACTGAACAGGTTTTGTAGAAAAGTTTTTAATTATAGAATGTTTGATTAAAATATTCATCATAAAAGTGTGGCAAGTAATCGCCTATAGGTGATAGGTGTAGGTGATAGGTGTAGGTGATAGGTGTAGGTGATAGGTGTAGGTGATAGGTGTAGGTGATAGGTGTAGGTGATAGGTGTAGGTGATAGGTGTAAGTGATAGGTGATAAGTGTAGGTGATAGGTGTAGTAATGAGAATGGTGGCAAGTAGTCGCCTGTAAGATGTGTATGGGTGGCAAGTAATCGCCTATAGGTGATGATGGTGATAGTAAACAAAATAGATCTTAAATAAATAGAATAGATTTTAAAATCGATTTTTCCGTAAGGTTAACGCCTAAAGATCGTTCGCGTCCTCAAATATTGATTAAGACTTCTCTCCGGACTTCGATCCCTTTAAGGTTGACCTAATAGTAGATAATAGAATGCAATTATAATAAGTAAATAAATAAATAAATAGATTCTTAGACAGTTAAAATAGTTCAATCTGCTCTGCTTGCTGCTGCTGTAAACAAAGAAGATTTTACTGGCTTAATTTTTAGAATGATATGAGTATGAGTATGTTTACAAAAGTCTTATTATGAAGAACAATTAATATGACATATAATTTCTTCTAAACATGAACGTTTGAACGCTTAATAACTTTGGATATATAATAAAGTGATTATAATATTTTAGGTAGAAAATATAATCGGTGATGAAAAATAATTATTAAATTGTAATAATGAAAATGATTATGAAATATAATGAGAATAATGATAATAGGGTGAACTTATTTGTTCGTGGCACGTAAGTGTGCCTTGTGGAACTTCTCCATGTCTTCGGCAGTGTATTTGGTACCAATCCAGTTGTGATTCTCAGGCCAGTGTTGATTGCAGTGTCCGCACTGCGGATCGAAAAGTTGGGTGAGCACTCCACAGCCTTGGCAACGGCCCCTGAAGTGATGGTGGTCTGCGATGTCAATTCAGATTCCGTATCCTTAAGGAATTGTTGAAAGGCGTCTGTAGGAGATATCAAGACGTTGTATTTTGGTGTTGGTACCGTCTGCGAGTACGGTAACGTGGTTGCATACGTTATCATAATAGGCTTCACTGGCGTTGTCTCCTTGATGGACCCAGTGGCTACATGAGCGCAGACTTGCTCTGGAAACTTTGCAGCAACAGGCTCGGCGATTGGCTGAGATTCCCGGCCTATGAGTTGTATCTTAGGCTCGATAACATCGAATCGGTAATTGATGGTGTCAACACTATGGGCTACTTCTCGGAGGTAACTGGGTAGATTAGCCAGTTTTTGGTGCTGTAAAGAGGATAGACGCTTCTCTACTGCCTGGGTGTTCTTTTGGAGGCTCTGAATCTCCAAAGTGTTCTCACGAGTTTCTGTGTGAAGCTCGTTGATACTATCTAGAAATTCACTAACCCATATTGGTGGTTGAGCTGCAGGTTCCTCAAACCGTGGGTACAATGAGAAAAGTTTCTCTTGTTTAGTTATTGATGACGGTGAAGTTTCAGTCCTGACATTGACTTTACTGTCAGCTGAATTGATTTCTTTCGGTTTTTGGATGACATCACTGGCGTCAAACTTGACTGTTGTTGGCTTAGGTATCAAGCTGAAGTCGAGCTGGGCGATGATCTCTGGTGACTGTCGAATCTTCGTTGACGCTATTGTTAGGGGCAGTGATGATGATGGAAATGAACGAGGTGTGTGTGTGTGAGATGATGTTTTGTTATTGTAAAGAAATCTGAATATGATCAGAAAAAAATGTTTTCTCGTTTCTTTTCTTAACAAACAAATTTTCGAGTTTCTCAATACAAAAAAAAAATATAATTGTTTCGCTTTTCTTTTCTTAACAAACAAGATTTTGAATTTCTCAATACAAAAAAAATTGTTTCTCTTGTCCTTTCTTAACAACAAAATTTTGAATTTATCAAAAAAAAATTAAAAAAAATTTAATTAATTAATGGTTCAAAATTCGATTAAAATCGCCGAAATCAGACCAGTCGGAATCGGTAACGTATTTAACCGCACGCGAAGTCGAATAATATCGCTAGTACGCTATAAAAATATAAACAAACGAATCGAATAAGAGCCTCGCAAACAAATTAACAACCAAAAAAAAAATTATTTTCCTTCTTAAACAATAAACAAATTTAATACAATAGGTCACAAGAAGTCAGTCGAATAATTGCAACAAACAGAAAAAAATTCGCTGTAATTCGCATTAAAGAAATGAATTTATCAAGTGCATCGATCTGTCGTACATAGGTTATCGATGGCACAATCTATCAATCAGTGATCATTCGCGGCGGATAACAGGACCGTCGGTAACTGTTGTTACCCGTCGGGCAGTACGCGGGAACAAAGCTCGAGGTATAGTGTCTAGTGGCGCTCTTAGATGGCCCTCGAGTCGAGCCAATTCTCTGCGGCAGGCAATCTCAAACTTTGACCAAAACAAATCGACAAATGTACACGATATCTCTCAACAGCGTCTTTTACAAAAAAAAAATTGGCACCGGACACCTGGCTGACGTCACCCCGAAGCCGGAATTCAACAACGCAATTGTTGAATTTCGGTACACAATTATTCTCGGACTTAAGTTCAAAATCGTAATTCGTTGTCCTTTCTTTCTTTCAAACGTTATAAAAAAAATTAAATAAACAATTATAGCTTGTAACTCGGACAGGTAAGAAACCTATCTGATCTCGGCTTAATCGCGGGTCGCGGTGAAGTCACCCAGGTACATTAACAAACTGCGACCGCACTTACCCCGTTCAGTCGACGTCTCGGCACGGTGTGAAAGTCCAGGAAGCAGGTGTCGGCTGTGCTGACAGGCGGCAGAGGTTCTCGGCGATGGCGTCACAAACGGAATTTTGTGTTGTCGGAATGACCAAAAAATCTTTGGTAGAATTCTTGGCTTTTCTGGCGTACGGCAATTACACCATAAAATTAACTTTCGGCGGGATCGACACTCAAAAATAATAATTAAATAAATTCGGCACGTAAACGGATGAATTTCCTATAAAATTCGTCTTCGCTGTATTTTAGTGGTAACAACAAAATTATCGGTGTATCAATAGTGGCTCGAACGGTATCCGGATCAGAATTGAATAATTTCTGTTTCGTTTTCCAGCAACATGTGGTTTTTCTCCAGCGCAGCTAAGAAGCTGCGCATCCAATCAGCCGTTGTCGGATAAGTTTCCATGCTCGATGGTTGGTCGATTCCCGCTTTACTTCTCCATCCGGCGTTCAGGTGGAGCCTCGGTGTGCTCCCGTTGCTTCAATGTCCTGTCAGTCGTAGATTCCGATTCCGGGTTTCCCTCGTTGATCGTTGTCACTCCCAGATGTCTCCCTGGTCGTTGATGGCGAACTGAACTGCGGGTTCGCCCGATCGCTTTTCTCGCTCGCTCTCTCTCTCTCACACACTCTCAAATACATCGTAAATTTTGTCAGACGCATCCATCCATACTTAAAATAGTTTATTTGGCGCGGTTCGGCTAGATTTCTACCTCGAGCTTTGCATTCTGATCGGGCACCACTTGGGGCGACACAGGCGCGTCGAATCTCAGCATTCCATCAGCCTGGCCAATACTCTAGACTAAATAATACTCAAAAAAAATAATCTCTATAAATGAAATATAGATGGGAAAAATTTCCCATGTCACAACACCTCCCACTAGACGTCGACCGGGAGCCACATGGGTCGCAGAATTGGTCCCTTCACCTGAATATAGGGGTAGGATGCAACATAAACGAGAGCAAATGTACAAGAACGAACATTTATTTATTAAAAAAAATACATTAAGAATACTCCGCTCGGCGGCACGTTCACTCTATGACGTCACACGGCGATGACACAAGACTTCTACGCAACGGCGTATAGAAGGAACACAAAATATAATGTGACAAAACATACAATAAAACTAACTAAAAAAACATAAACTATTATTAGTCACTCAGTATTTACTTCTCTCTTGGGTGGCAGAGATCAGGCTTCGCTTAGCGAACCCACAAGCGCAACGGCGCACACAAAAACAAACAAGAAAAGGAAAAAAAATTTCTAAAATTAAATAACGGGCAGACGAACGAACCATATCGTTGGCCGACGTATCGGCTATCCACGCCTTTCGGCAAGGGTTAATGTCGTCTCAAGGGGAAGGTGGAGCTCTTCGGCGCTGTCGACGCCAGTGCCGTGAAAAAGCCATCATAATATATATATATACTAGCAGACCCGACAGACGTTGTCCTGCACACACGTCGTTAATTCGAAAATTTCAAACATTCTTCAATAAGCTGTAACAATCTGGACGGTTTTGATAAAGATTATTATCGTTTTTTAGGCACACTTCAAAACTCTTCAAACATCAATTTCTATTCGTAGTTAATATTTTAATTAGCACACGACTTGAACGAACACAATAATAACACAAAATTTCAAATATTTTTGTCAATTTGATCGCAGCACCAACTGTCGGGACAAACTGAAATTAAAATAGAATAATATTTAATATTTGACGCTGCGATGGTAGCGCAGTCTACCGGATTCCATGTAAAACATTCAAAAATTAACAACTATTTATAAATGAAAAATTAGTTAAATAAACATTTTTTAGTGGACTAAATTGTGAATCTAAACCATCCTCGAATCCCCTTGAACTCACACAAAAAATTTCATCAAAATCGGTCCAGCCGTCTAGGAAGAGTTCAGTGACATACACACGCACACAAGAAATATATATGTCGGAGATAATATCGAGCTGGGTTTTCCCAGAGATTGGAAATTCCCAATATTTTAGTTTGTCTGTTAATTTTAAGCAAAATTGTAATTTTTAACAAAACGTAGCCGAGGTCACAGGATAGAAGTAAAAAGTATATAGTTAGAAATATCGACAGACAATGAGGGCTGTCGAAATATTTTTGAGTGAATAAGTACTTAGGGTACTTGGGACGGTAGTTCTCGTTGAGCATTGATCAAGTAAGGATCGCATACATCCTGCTGACCCCGGATTCGTTCTCGGTCTTATTCCCAAACGTCTTTAACTGTTATATCAATCGCAGTAGAATATTTGTAATTAAATTTATTATTTGTACGAGTTAGTGTACGTTATATTTTAAATCAAAGTCTTTATTATATTTGATTATTGTAAAAAATAAATAAAGATGGCTGATAATGATCCAAAGGACTCTAACAATGCCCAAACCACTCTTCCTCCGACATATATATAAATATATATATATATATATATATATATATATATATATATATATACTAGCTGTTACCCGCCCGCTTCGCTGGGCATTTTATAGAATTGTATTTTTAGGTCTAAACTTGAAATTTAATTAGAGTATTGTTTTGACTTTCATAAATTCCAAATTTCATCAAATTAGCATATACTTTTTATCCATGTAATTACTCCAGCTAATATTTATTGTAACTTATAATGTGCAATCATTATAATGTTTGCGTGGCTTTTTTTCAAAAATGAATAACAATTGACACGAAGAAAAAAATTTGAAATGAGAATTTGGAGTCTATAGGAGCTATAACTTGGAAATTAAAAATTTTTAATGTTAACATCCACCTTCGCAAATCGTAAAATTTGTTTATAGATTATTTCTACATCTCTTACAGAAGATTCTTATCAAATTATGAGTCGATAGGAGCTATAGTTTAAAAACGGGAATTTTTCATTGTCAACGCCACCGCAACCCCTCTTGTGGGTGGAATTTTCTAAAATCCGTTCTTAGCTGACCTCTACTCCGCGAAAAGAATATTCCTGCTAAATTTCAAGTCTCTAGGTTTTATAGTTCCCGAAATATCGTGATGAGTGACTATATCTATAGAAAGTCTCCTATATGTCTATATATTTTCTGTTGAAATTTTTCCTGAATTTTCTTTGCTATAGACCTCACGGAGCCCGAGACCTTTCTAACGAATGCAAAATTGTGAAAATCGGTTCGTGCGTTCTGGAGTTATTCAGGAAGGAAAACCTGACTTATTTTTATATAGTAGATATATATATATATATATTAGACTGGGCCAAAAAAATTAACTATTTTTTTTTTTTTTGTATATCGAAAATATTATTTGGGATGACAAAAAAAAAATGTTGTGAGAATTTGAGCCCTTAATATTTATATTAAGAGGTCTATCATCGCAACTTTTAATTTTTTTTTTCGGAACGGGTTTTTGTCTCATAACTCCTAAACCATCGAGGTAAATGAAATAAACTTAGATGTTTTTTGAAGCAAATTTAATTGTCTACAAAAAAAGACTGATTGAAATTTTTCGTCAGATGAACCGTTTTCTTATAAACACGCCTTGAAAATTGATAAGATTTCAGAATTTTATTGTTTAACTTTGGAATTTTGTAGTTCACTTAAAAATTAGTATCCGGAAAAAATTCAATAGAGATTCTTGAAGGGAATTTAATTTCCTACAAAAAACGTCTCTTAACATTTTTAGCTAAATTCACTCCTTTGAAAGTTATTCAAAGTTAAAGTTGATGTCAAAATAAAATTCTGGTTTTTTTCGCTGTAAATTTAATTTTTTTGAGCCCATTGAAAATTTTGATCTTTTTATAGATAATAATTTTTATTTTATAAACAGAATTATGAAAAATTTGAAAAAATCATAATATATTTTTATTTATTGGCATTGAAAAGCTATTTTCTGCAGAAAATTGCATTTTCACTGTGTTTTGATAGTTTAAAAAATAACAATCATGTTGTTTTCTCATTGAAAATTATTTACTTTTTATTTAATACAAATTTATCTACGAGAATCCGCTTTGATTAACAACCTCCCCTTACTCCCCTTGTTTCATTTTTCGACATCAATCCACAGTACTACATCTCATGAGATTACTCTCTCATTTTCTCAATAATTGCGTCGCTTAATACGAATGCTTAGCAGAAATTAATCATCAATGATATAGTACACATTCAATAAGAAACAAAATCAAATTACAGTCAACGCTCTCTGTATTTGATTCGCCCGTCCAGGACCATTCTCTGTACTTGACTCGTCCATAAGAGCTGTGTAAATTCGCCAAATACAGAGGAAAAATGTGGTCAAACACAGAGAGCGGTTAAAATACAGAGAGGTCCAATACAGAGAGCATCGACTGTATCATTCATAAAAAAATTTTATAGCACAAAAAATATCATTGTATGTATTTTAATCATTTATATTCTATAAGGAAAACAATATAAAACTTTAGTACATCTATAATTATATTTAACAATTAAAAAGACGGAATAATCATTCAATTAACGTACTTTTATTGCAATTAGGGAATTTTTTCCGATACTCACTAATAACTAGTAATAAATATTGGAGCTGTTCTTCGTCTTTAGTAAGGCATTGATTGTAATCTTCAATTAGCGCTACACCACGTTCCGCGACATCATTGACAACAGCCAATTTACTAAAAAATTGTTGACATTCCTGAAAACTATCGATGCTGGACCACTTGTCGACTTCTTCACTTAAAAATTCATGTGGCAAGTCAAAGTCTTTTAAAATTGTTAACGATTCTGTTGAAATGAAGTCACTTACATCTTTGTGTAAAAATTCATGTAAGTTTTTGTAGTCAAATTCATATTTTCTGGCTTTAGTTTTTATAGGGTTCCGATTTTTCAAATTTTTTACCATTTTTTTCTTTACTTCCGGATCTACAGCATCGTCAAATAGAGAAATTATGGCTAATTTGTCACTTAAATACCACAAATGATCGCTCATTTTTTTTAAAGCTCCTTTTGATACAGATGAATTAATTTTATCATAGAGTATCAATTGTTGCATCAAAATTAAGTCATTATTTGGAGCTAAGATAGCAGAAGGTGAAGTGAACCAAGCTTTTATATAAATGACAATTATGAAAATACATACTTGGCGAATACTAGTTAATTCATGAGGGGTCAGCTTAAATTCTCCCCTAAAAATATATATTTTCAGGCAATAAATTACCTTCGACATCCAACGAGCATGACTCATCGCTCCTGGATGTTTAAAGGTGAAATTATCTTTTGGAATAACTCCTAAAAAAATTGACGATAACTCTAAAAATTCTCGGTAATCATTCCTCGGAAGATATTTCTGCAACAAATGAGTACGAATGAAAAAAACTGATTTTCTTAATCTAGAATTAATAATTAAAAATCATTTTTGAATACTAAAAGAACAAGATTTCAATTAAAACAAAGTACAAAATTCGATCAATTTTAATTTAACATAAATTACGAGTTAAAGATAATCACGTATATTTTTGTCTATGTTTAAAATGAATTGTATTCGATCGACACCAGGAAATTACTATTAATTTAAGGTTTAAATTTTTCCATTACACAATTTTTTTTAAATTTACCGAAAGGAAAAATTTCTTTTGAAAAATATGGGCATTCTAGTGACAAGACATTGATATGTTGGAAATTTTCAACAATTTCATTTCTTTGCAGAAGAAATCAAAATTTTTCGCACAGTAACTTTTTTGTTGGAAAATAGTTTAACTGATTAAAAAAATAAAAAAACAAAAATACAATTTTAGATAGATAACTTGAGAATTTTCATTCAGAATTGTTTTTTTCCAAATGTAGAAAACTTCTTTCAATTATTTGCATTTTCTTAAAAAAAATTTTTTCTCTCAGTGTATAGTGAAAAAGAAAGTTGTTTTTGAGTGCTTTTGTGAATGATATTATGTAACTAAAACATACCAGCGAATAACTTTCAATAAAATCCAATGTTTCGTCTTTTTTCTCTGATAGTACTTTAGCAACAATAGGATCATTAATTCCTGCACTGTATTTTGATTTATCTATCTTGTTCCAATTATTTTTGAATCTACCAAAAATTGAAACATTTGGGCCATTTTGCGTTGGCCAGTATACTTCAAAAACACCTTTAATGAGTAGTTCAATGACGTGATGACGACATGGCAACCAAATGAGCTTTCGCCCTAAAAGATTCTCTAGTTCTACGCCAGCGCCACGATGAATGCCTATTTAATAATAGAATCATTAATGAATTAAAAACAAACATGAAAAATAAAATCTCTCAATTCTAAATACTTTGTTAATAGTATTGATTTACCTGTATTTGTATATGCAGTATCAAAGCACACCGCTTTGACATAATCACTGACACCCCAATGCTTCAAAGTTGAGTTTACTGCTGAAGCTTGCTCAATTCCAGTTCCTGCTCCAATTTTTGGAATGCCTAATAATTGTTCAGCGCCAGACGATGTCAGAAGAATTGGGAGTCTATCTACAACATCTGCGCCAACAATATCGCTTAACAATTTACCATCCCAATGAACTACGTAATTATCATTGAACTTTAAGTCTTTTTTTAACCCTTCAGCTATTTCTTTTCGAAGAAGTATACGATTTCGTTGGATAGTTTTATAGCTTAAATTAACATTCCGAAGATCTATTCCAACGCTCTGTAAGGTAGCTGCCAAAATATATGTAGCATTTCTGTTGCTAACATTTGCACGATCAAGCGCAGCTGCTAAATTTGGAGTGATAATGTTTATTTTTGGTATTTTTTTTTCAGACAACAATTCTGTTTCAAAATCGGAAACATTTGAAATTTGACTGATAGTTGACTGCGACGATGTTAGTAACTCTTGACTAGGTGTAATTTCATTATTATTATTATCATTAACCAAATCTATTTCTGAAAAGTATTTTGATATTATTTACAAGAAAATGTGATCAAAGTATAACAAGATTACATAATATTTAGTTATCAATTAGTTATGCTGAGCATAAAAATTACACAGAAAAAAAACTTCTTGCACCAAGAAAATTTTAAGGAAGACAAAAGTTATTTTGGAGCAAAAAGAAATTTTCTGGGGTCAAGAAACTTTGACTTCATTAAAGAAATTTTTAATCTTCCTTAATATTTTCTTGAGCCAAGATAATTTACCTTCTAGTCAAGAATTTTTTTTTCTGTATACGGTTACGGGAACAGAATAAATTGCAATTATTTTTTCAGTTATTAATTTTATTAAATCAAGTATTATTGTAAATACCAAATATCTACCTATCTCATCGGTTTCCATCATTTCAACATATTTTCTCGAAGTTTCTGGTGAACTGGAGTTATCAGAAATTTCTGGTTGATTCAATAGTTTCTGAGCCGAAAAGTTGTTGATCTCTCCATTCAAACTTCTTAGACCGTTTTTTCCAGCGATATTAAATAACTGTTGAATTTTTTGTTCAAAACTCACTTCTTTTTGTTTTTGAGCTTGTGATTTTATTCTTTTCTTATTGCACTGCAATAATTGCCATTTTTTGAAAAACTCAAGTATTTTGTTAATCGTATTTCGAAGCCCGGAGGTTAAAATTTGTAAATTTTTCCAACAATCTTGAACTATATTGGCAGTTTTTTTTGCACTTTCATTGACTTTTAGATGAAGAACTTTGTGATGATAAAAAATAATAATAAAACTTCTTTTATAGTGGGAAGTTTACGACCATTAATTTTAGCTATTGGAACACCAATCAAATTAATTGTTTCGGTTGTCATATTGATACAGTTCTTTGATATTATTCAATTATATTTACGTAATCAAAAATCACAACAAATAAAGAGAGTCAGGTTGTAATAAAAATTGTAACAACACTAGAAATTAGACACACAACTCACAACACGAATACTGAGATTAAAAGCGACGCTCGATCCACAATTAACAATGAAGAAAGATGCTACAGTTATCTAAAAAACATAACCTCTCTATTTGTAGAACAATGGAATGTAAGAAATACCGAAAGTGAAGGTCGAACTAGGGGTCTTTTTTTTTAGAAATGGTGATAGATGAATAAAAACATCGTGGCGCTATATAATACGATACTAATAATTAATAATATTGTTTTGAGGTTATGTTCAATCGGTTGGCTTTGTATTAAGCGACGCAATTATTGAGAAAATGAGAGAGTAATCTCATGAGATGTAGTACTGTGGATTGATGTCGAAAAATGAAACAAGGGGAGTAAGGGGAGGTTGTTAATCAAAGCGGATTCTCGTAGATAAATTTGTATTAAATAAAAAGTAAATAATTTTCAATGAGAAAACAACATGATTGTTATTTTTTAAACTATCAAAACACAGTGAAAATGCAATTTTCTGCAGAAAATAGCTTTTCAATGCCAATAAATAAAAATATATTATGATTTTTTCAAATTTTTCATAATTCTGTTTATAAAATAAAAATTATTATCTATAAAAAGATCAAAATTTTCAATGGGCTCAAAAAAATTAAATTTACAGCGAAAAAAACCAGAATTTTATTTTGACATCAACTTTAACTTTGAATAACTTTCAAAGGAGTGAATTTAGCTAAAAATGTTAAGAGACGTTTTTTGTAGGAAATTAAATTCCCTTCAAGAATCTCTATTGAATTTTTTCCGGATACTAATTTTTAAGTGAACTACAAAATTCCAAAGTTAAACAATAAAATTCTGAAATCTTATCAATTTTCAAGGCGTGTTTATAAGAAAACGGTTCATCTGACGAAAAATTTCAATCAGTCTTTTTTTGTAGACAATTAAATTTGCTTCAAAAAACATCTAAGTTTATTTCATTTACCTCGATGGTTTAGGAGTTATGAGACAAAAACCCGTTCCGAAAAAAAAAATTAAAAGTTGCGATGATAGACCTCTTAATATAAATATTAAGGGCTCAAATTCTCACAACATTTTTTTTTTGTCATCCCAAATAATATTTTCGATATACAAAAAAAAAAAAATAGTTAATTTTTTTGGCCCAGTCATATATATATATATATATATATATATATATATATATATATATATATATATATATATATATATATATATATATGTATATATATATATATATATATATATATATAATATATATATATATCATCTCGGAAACATCGGGGCAGCTTCTTAGGGCTTCAAAACGTCAAGATCTTTTGAAACCTCGATTTTTGCAAAACTAGTGTACCGTGACACAATAGCAATATTATTTACTTTTTAATATGAGATTAATTAGACTAATTAATAATTCGTAATTGTGTTATATGGGGCCATAATAAATAACTACAAAAAATTTATACAAGATTGTCTTTTAATTTTTTTTCTTTTTCCGAAAAAAATTGAAATTTTTTTAATGATTAAATTTTTTAATTTTTTCTTCAATTTTTTAATTTGAAGGTTCTTAAAAGATCCCGAAAAATTGTCCATTGAAAAAAAAAATTTCAATATTAAAAAATTTGATGATCCGTAGAAAATGTCAAAGGTTAATTTAATAGAACAAACAATCAAAAATAGTAATCATCGAGAAATTTTCCTAAAAATCTAAAAAATAACGATGAAGATAGATTTGGCTAAACTTTTTTCAAATTCGGAAAATCATTGATTAACAAAATTTTTTCACATTTCAGATCAGTTCAATTACTGATGTCTTAACGCCTGAAAATTACAATCCAATAACCGTAAGTAAATTAGAAGAAAAGTATCCTAGTATTCCATGGCTAGAATATTTGAACAAAATTTTTCAACCTCGTAAGAACATAGAAAAAAATCAAAAAATCTTTGTCTCTGCTTCTAATTTTTTATTAGAATTTGAAAAACTTATGAACAAAACTCCTAAGAGAATTCAAGCTAATTACATACTTTGGAGAGTTTTTCTTGAATCTGTATCTTACTTGAGTGACGACATACGCCAACCAGAAATTAAATTTTCAACTCTTAAGAATGGGCGAGCAAAAGAGCCACTGAGATTAAAAGGTTGCTTTGACGATATTTCGAATTATATGGGTCTAAGTATTGGTGCTCTTTATGTAAAAAATTATTTTAATGAAAATTCAAAAGAAAACATAATTGAAATGGTTAACAATATAAAAAACCAATTAAAAAAAACTATACAGATGGTAACTATTAAAATTTGCTTTTTTTCTAGAATAAAGAATATTTAGATTGAATATTAATAGTAAGCACTATGCATAATTATTGTAGCTTGACTGGATGGATGAAAAAACTAAAATACACGCATTAGAAAAAGTTAACAGTGTAATAAACCGTATGGGTTATGATGACATGCTTTTAGATGACCATAAAATAGATGAATTTTATAAGAATTTCGAATTGGATGAACATAATTCTTCTTTAGATACGCTATTGACTATGAAGTTGATTAGGTATAATCTTACTTCTGAACTATTAAAAGAATCAGTTCAGATGAATAATAAGAGACAGTTATACACCCCAACAGATGTTAATGCATTTTATTTTCATCAAGATAATGCTATTCGTAAGTAAAATATTTCATTTAAAATTATTATCAACCTAAAATAAACTATTTTTAGAAATTTTTTAAAGAAAATAGCGCGAAAAAATTTTACGAAGTCATTATGAATAATTTAATTTTTAAGAAAAAACAAAATAAAAAAAAATTATAATAACGGTTGAGCCTAGAGGCCATCCCTGCAACTTCCCGCTAACTTCAGACCTAAGCGCTCAACATATCAGTTATTCTGTTTTAGAGCTCTTCGAGCTCAAAAATATAGTTTTTGTGTTATTTTGAGCTCCCCGAGCTCAAATAGATAACCGTTCTATGCTTTTGAGCTCAAAAGTCTGATAGAAGTTTCATAGAACACTATTTTTGAATGAATCAACCGATTTTCTCACGGTTTATGACATTAAACGCAGTTTTTTGAGCTCTTTGAAGAATATTAAAGCGAGAACTAGTCAGACCGATTTTCACCGGACCGGTGGCAGTCGACGTGGTTTTTTGCCATTAAGAGCTGGTTAGTTTTTAGAACGCGCAAAAATAAAAATTTTGAAAAACTCCTTTTTAGGAATAACTTTTAAACGGCTTTACCGATCGATTCGAAAACTAACCAGATCTTAACAAAAAAAACACGTCGATCTCTGTCGAGCTAGTCAAAATCGGTTGATTTGTTCATGAGTTATCGTTGTCAAAACAATTCGGAAACAGTGAATCTTTCAAATTTCCCCAAAATTTTCGGTCTGATCAATTTGTGTATAAAAGTGAATCATAGGATTCAAAAAACTGCGATGAATGGTACGAACTACGTGAAAATCGGTTTATTTATTCAAAAGTAATTGAGGTTTGAAAATTAAAAAAACAGTGTTTCATTGAACTTTTATTAGACTTTTCAGCTCGAAGAGCTCAAAAGCATAGAACAGTTAATTCTTTGAGCTCGGAGAGCTCAAAAACGTCATAAGTGCAATTATAAGCGCTTAGGTATGGAATTAGCGGGAAGTTGCAGGTATGCCATGGCCTTTGGGTCANTTTTTCCAATGAATTTTGAAAAAGCTCCGTCAATATGCACGATCTATAAGAAAAATTAATTAATATTTTAACAATTATTTAGCAACTAATTAGTAATATTAGCGGATAGTAAAATTTCATTACAGCGATATTTGTAATTTTGTCCACGACACGATCAATTCCATCATTCCACACACTTACTTGGACTGACTCTTGGTCATCATTTGATAAAACGAATTTGAAAACAAATGATACCTCATTGGTTTCTTGATTGACGTGTCTTCTAGTAGGAAAAATTCTCACAACTCTTCCAACAATTTCGCTAATATAAATATTAATGATATTTATTAATTTTTAACTTCCCGCTGAGAAAATTAAAAATTTTGAAAAATCGGGAAGTTCTTGGTTTCACCCCTCTTTTCGAAAATCGAGTGGGCATCAGATCTCGACGTTTTAAGGGCTTAGGAAGCATCCCTGACAACTCCCAGGGGGGTGTCCGTATGTGTGTGTGTGTGTGTGTGTGTGTGTGTTTTTTTTTTTTTAAAAGAGGTACGAAAAAAGATCTTCAAAAGACACCGCTATCGTTAACTCTGTCGCCCATCTTACGGCAGATATCGATAATCGGTAGTGTGGAGATTTTTACCCACTAAAAAAAACATTCCTCTTCCCTCTCCCCTAGATGGTACGGGGAGGACTGGATTGGAACCGCGTTAGCATTACTTCAATCCAGCCGTGCTGCGTCTCACGACGCCTACTCCTGGCTACTGGTCTCTTTCTGCGATTTTGTCTTTCAGGAGGTGCTGTGCATAAGCTGCAACAGCAGACCAGTTTTTCTCTTGTTTGATCACATAGGTCACCAGGCTTGAGGGGGAGAGCTGGTGCCAATGATCTCTTCGTGCTTCTTCTGTAGTCCTTCCACCGAGCACACTCGAAGAATGTGTGTTCGGCGTCGTCGATTTTAACCGGGCAGTATTTGCATGTTGGTGTGTTGTGTAAACCCATCTTGAAGAGATAGGCGTTGTACTGCCCATGTCCTGTCAGTATTGGGTCAGGAAAAAATCCGTGTCCCCGTGTTTCCGAGAGAGCCAGGCGTTGATGTTTGGGATCAGTCGCGCTGTCCATCTGCCTGTCTCTCCCGACGTCCATCGGTCCTGCCACTCTTGCTGCGTTTCCGTTTTTATCTTCGTTTTTGCCTCCTTCATGTTTTCGCCGCCGATTTTAGCGTCGTAGAGTTTTGCTCTTTCGAACGCTAATAGTCGATGGGCGCGGCTCCCGCAATGACCAATACAGCCGCTTCTGAAACTGTGCGGTAGGCGCAGGCAACCCTGAGAGCGCCTCGCCGCTGTACTGCTGCTATCTTTCGCCGGTAGGTCTTCTGCTTTAATATGTCTGCCCATATCTCCGCTCCATAAAGCAGTACCGAGTGGACTGCTTCTAGAAGAACTCTTCTCTTTTTGTTCTTGGTCCCATGGTGTTGGTCATAATTCGTGCTAGGCTAGACACAGTCTTGCTGGCTTTCTTGCACGCACTGTCGAGGTGTTCACGGAAAGATAGTTTCTCGTCTATCATTACCCCTAGATAGCGCAGGGCTCTTGTTGACGTGAGTGTTGTTCCTCCCAAGTCCACAGCGAATGGTTTTGGAAACCATTTTTGTCGAGTCAGGACAACCATCTCTGTTTTTTGCTTGGCGAGTTTTAGGTGGTGTTTCTCAAGCCAAGCTTCGATAGCATCAGTGGTGTCTCGAACTAGCAGTTCTGCCTCCTCGGCACTGTCTACTACAATCGTAGCCGCGACGTCATCGCGAAGCCCGTGAGTTCCACCTGCTTCGGCAGCGGAATTCGCAGGAGCTCGTCGTAGTCAGCGTTCCATAGGTCGGCCCCACACAATTGAGCCTTGGGGCACGCCAGCCGTTACGTCATGTTCTTGATAGCCCTCTGTTGTTTCCACAATCAGTTTCTCTCATCAAGGTAATCGTCGATCATTTTCAGATTTTCTGGCTCCACGTCAAATTTGTGCTCCAGAGCGTCTAAAATATCCTCCCAATTCGCGCTGTTAAAGGTTTTTAACGTCAAATGTTAGGAGAAGACAGACCTTGCGAGCTTTGAGACTACCAGACCATGCTCCTCTTGCTATCTCCGTTACCTTCTGAATTGCACCGATTGTTGATCGTCCTTTCCGGAAGCCATGTTGGTTAAAGGCAAAACCTCCAGCACGATCGATGTCATTGCGTAGCCTCCCTTGAATGAGCTTCTCGAGCAGCTTTCCGGCAATGTCCAGCATGCAGAGTGGTCTGAACGACGAAGGTGTTATAGGGGCTCCCTTCCCCTTGTCCAAAAGGACCAATCTCTGCCGCTTCCAGATCTTAGGGAACGTGCCGGTTGTCAGACAGGCATTGTAAGCGCTTAAGAGTATGTCTGGGTACTCCAGGGCTACAATCTTGATGACAGATGCCGGTATGCCGTCAAGACCAGGTGCTTTTCCTGTCTTGATAGTCTTTGCCGCGTGTTGCAGTTCCTTGGTGGTAAAGGGTGTTGTTTTGTCATTTTTCGCATAATGTCTCTTCTCCCGGAGCGGGTGTCTGGAAACAGCTCCGCCACGATGCTGTTCATCAAGGCAGGACATTTTGGCGCTTCTGGCAAAGCCTTTCCAACTCGTTTAGTTACGATTTGGTAGGCCTTACCCCAGAGGTCATTGTTGAGGTCGTTGCAGATCTCTTTCCACAATATCGCTTTACTCGCTTTAATAGCTTTATTCAAAGCCTTTTTGGCCTGCTTGTACTCCATCGAATATTTATTTTGGTCGAGAGAATGCTTCGCAGCTCTCGTTGCTCGTCGACGTAGCTTGTGGCATGTTTTTCGAAGCTCTGCTATCTCTTGTGACCACCAGTATGCCGGCCTATGGGAGCCTTGCTTTTTCAGCCGTGGCATTGAGGCATCACACGAGGCAACAATCAGTTCCATCGCTTTTGAGACTATTGTTTCCGTTTCCTTGCGGGGACTTGGAATCAGGCTACTCCGTTTAGTAGACAAGCTCTGATTCAAGGATGTTCGCAGTGCTTCTTCATCAAGAAGCACTTCATTGTCATGCCGCGAACGCGGATTGGGTGCTAGTCCAACACTAAATGTCACATACTGATGATCACTGCCACTATATTCTTCGGATACGGTCCAGCCTTCAATCATATTCGCAATCCTTGGGGTCGCCAACGTAATGTCAAGGATAGATTCCCGGTATCCTGGTCTTCTGAAGGTCGTAGTAGTACCGGTGTTCAGCACTATGAGGTCCGTTCTTGCTGCGAAGTCCGCTACTTCGTCTCCTCTGGTGTCCGAGCATTCAGCGCCCCATTCAGCCGATTTCGCGTTGAAATCACCAGCTACGATGACTTCTCCGTCGAACTTGCCGATAGCGTCCTCTATGTTTACCATTTTCTGGCGAAACACACTAATCCCTTCATTGGGTGAAAGGTAGACGCTTACAAAGTAGGTCGGGGGTTTTGATCCAGACGAAGCCCTCTTCGCTTCCGCTGTTGTTGACGGTGACCTTTTTCGAGTTTACGATCCAGATTGCTGCCGTGCCAGACTTATCAGCGAACCATGTTCTATCCTGAATATTCAGATATTGTTCGGAGATAAGGCAGATGTCAATCTTGTCTTCGAAGACACGTTGGCGCAGCAGGTTTTGCGCTAAGGCGCACCTATTCAGGTTGCCCTGTAGTATGCGTGTCATTTTTGACCTCTCGTGGCTTCTGCAAGTGCTGTGCGGAATGCCTTGCAAACTCCGGTACCAGGAATATGGCATAGACCATCTTTGGCATCTTTGTCCGGAGTGCAGAGGAAGCAACTTGGCTTCTCAGTGCAGTTTACGGCCTTGTGATTTTTTCCGCCACATTTGTAGCAGCACGTGCTTCTGTCTGGTCCCGAACATTGCTGTGTGTGGTGACCGAACCCGAGACATTTAAAGCAGCGGGTTACTTTTGCAACTTGGCGTATACGGCAGTTAACCCAGCCGATCTTTATACGGGCCTTGTTGAGGGCCTTAGTCGCATTGGCTTCGTCGATCTCGCAGAAGGCTGCTCGATTGCCTCGTGGTGTGGGTTTTGTCAAATTTACCCGTTTGATCTCTAGGCTGTCAGTAAATTCACGCTTGAGTGCTTCACGGACTTCGCTCTCGGTAGAGATTTCATCCAAGTCAAGGATCTCGATCGTTGTTGTTGGTGTTAGCGTCTTGACCGTGCCGATGTTTGCAGTGGCTGACTTAACTGCATCGGTGAAAGCCTTGCTATCCTCGGTCTTTCGAGCCATTTCAAGGAGAACACCTCCGTGCCTCGTCCTTTTAATAGACCTTATGTCTACTCCAGTCGCTGTCGGGCTAACCTTGGCCTTGATTTCCTTGAGGAGATCAGCGTACGTTCGCCCTTCAGCTGGTTGGACAAGCACAGCCTTCGTTCTTGTTTTTTTCCTTCTTGGTCTCTTTGAGCCACCATTACTTAGCTGGTTTTGGGCTTCAGTAGATTTTGCCCCTGGCTTCTTTTCTCTTTCCTTCTTTTTCTTTTGCCGAGTCACTTTGATCCAAGCATTATCCCGGGCTGTCTTTTTCTGTGCTGGCTTGTCAATTTCAGAGGAGGGGCTGGGTGTAGACAGCGGCCTCTTCTTTTTGTTCTCTTTTCCTTGCTGTGGTTTCTCAGGAGTGACCAAAAACGCTTGTGGTTTTGTGGTCATCTCCGGAGATGTTTGCGTGGTTGTCGCCGACATCGATGCTGGTTTGTTGGCCAACTTATATGCGTGGCAATGGACGCTACTAATTTTCTGAGTTCATGATGGAGATTTCTCTTATCCTTTATGAACTCAGTCAACTCTTCGATCTTGCTACCGAGCCGTTCCATTGGCGATTGTTGGCCGGTGACAGTCGGTAGAGAGTTGATCCTCCCTCGATATGTGTTAGTGTTGACGGGAGCAACAGGTCTTCCACTTTTTGGAGGAACGCCTGTTTGCTGTGCGTCTACTTCCATCTGAGCTGTTTCAGTACTCCCTGTAGCATTGCTAGCATTGCTAGACGGCAGAGCCATGGGGTCCACTCTGCTGTTCAAACGGTCGCTTGATAACGACGAGTTCAGGCCCGTTTGTACGCCTTCCCTCGCCGGTACTGAGGTATCCCCCCTCTGCACCGTAGACGATGTTTGAATGTTTTCCGACATTTCATATCATCTTTTTTTTGCTAGGTTTTGGTCCACCCCGAGTATTTTATTTCCTCGGTACCCGACGTATCTGGCGTGCAGGTATGACGAGCATTCCCCTATCCGCCATCTGGGGAGGCGCCCGATGCGGGACCCAGCAAGCCCGACACGAGGTGTGTGTGTGTGTGCGCGCGCGCGCGTGTGTGTGTGTGTGTGTGTAAACCTCTCATTGCTTTTGAACGGCTTGACCGATTTGATCGCGTTTGATGCCATTCGAAAGGGTTCAACTAAACTTAGATTTTAGATACAAGTTGGACCGATTCGGACCGGTAGATTTTGAAAATCTAAAAAAAACTGCGAAAAAAAATTTTTTTAAATGTGGTTTTTTTTAATAACTTTTAAACGGCTTGACTGATCAATTCCAAAAACTAATCAGCTCTTAACATCGAAAAACCACATCGATCGCCACCAAGCCAGTCGAAATCGGTTGATTCGTTCGTGAGTTATCGTTGACGAAAGAAATCGAAAAAAAGTGTTTTTTTCGAATTACACCGGAATTTCCGGTCTGATCGATTTGTGTTTGAAAATATATCATAGAATTTGAAAATCTGCGTCGAATGCCACCAACCGTCTGAAAATCGGTTCATTTATTCAAATATTATTGCGGTTTGAAAATTCAAAAAATAGTGTTTTATAAAACTTCCATCAGACTTTTGAGCCCGGAGAGCTCAAAACTACACGCAAATTATATTTTTAAGCTCGAAGAGCTTAAAAATATAATAAGTGCAATTCTGAGCGCTCAATTAAGAAAGTAGAGGGAAGTTGAAGGGATGGCCTTCAAGGTCCACCGTTTTCTAATTTTTTTTAATTGGTTATTTGCATAATTATTAATAATTTACTCACATAGTTGATGAAGAAGGTTTGAGAGATTTTATGAACTCAGATGATGATAATTCAATGGGTGACTCCTCAGATGGTTCTTGGTTCCCATCATCGACTTGGCTAAAGTCATTGTTATTGTTCTCTTGTCTCTCAAGCAAATCTGCAGCAGAACTCGTTGATTCTTTAGGATTATTATCTGAATTAATATATTTTTTTGGTTTTGTCATAATTATTTTTTCAATCACAAATTAAATCTATATTTTATTGCAAATTATTTCCTTTTAATTATATTTATAAGAGAGATTTTATTGATTTGTTTACGTCGTTTGAGTTTAGATAGTCAGTTGTTTGTTAATCCTAGTAACCTCGTTTGCTGATTTTATTTTTATTCGAAATTTAAAAAATTATTTTGTTATTGATGAATGAAAATTTAAAGAAATAAAATAATATAAAATTTTTTTAACGAAGTATTTAAGAAATCATTGACCTTTAGGGTCAGCCGTTTTCCAGATTTTTTCTAACAATTTTAACAGAAAATGAAGTTAAAATTTTTTAAGCAAATGTTAAAATTTACAATCACCGATCTAATTACTACAAGTGTTAATCGATACTTAGAAATTACGGATATTTTTAACCTTTCTAAATGTTTTTCAATATATTGTAGATTGAAAACAAGTATTTATTTTCAATTTTTTGAATTTCATAATATAAGTTATTGATCAATTAATATTTTCACTGCATGTACTGTAATTAGTTTACTTACCGATTCTTCTGCGTGCGTATCTATTTATTCACTTTATCTCAACTTTTAACACATTTTTGTTTTATTTGTACAAAAATTTGAAAAACGAAAATTTTTATTAATTATTTTTGTTATTGATTTAGAATTTCGAACTATCGTATGTTTTTATATTTTCCATTATTTTCGAAATTACAAGAGTACATTAAAACTTAAATTCTATGATCAGTTCTTCAGGTTTAATTTTGCTATCTTGGATATTTTTATATTAATTGCACTGTAACAGGGAAAACTGAACTTCCCATGGTCGTTATCGACCACTTTATTGACGTCACGATAAATGAGGGTTTTCCCTTGCCGTTCGATTTTTGACAAGTAGTTCAGACTTGTCACCGGGCGTGCAAATCGAAAGTCCCCACTGCTGTCCCCAAAAACGAAGCGGGGTTGACAATAGGAAAGTTCGAGAACTCGGAGTTGAGGGTTATAAAAGAGCCAACAAAAGAAACGTCAAGGCTTTTTGAGCCAGGCCTTGGAACAAGTAACGCTTTTGGAGCTAGGCTTTGAGCCAGTGACGCTTTGAGACAGTGAGGCTTTTGGCAAAACAGTGAGTCAGTGTAGTGCTGTGTAATAAATTCTGTCATCAAGATTTGGGACCATCAAGAAGGAAGTCAATGGACGATCCGGGATTGGGAACCCTTTACTTGGAGTCAGATAGTTCATTGAAGACGAGAGAGAGACCAACCAGCCGCTGATTTCGCCAGTTTCCACCAGGACATCACTTAACGTTGGAGAGTTGTAAAAGTTAAGTCAGGTATCATTATTACAATTATTTCAGGCCAAGCTTGAATTTGTAAATTGAGAGGCCGAATTAACTGTAATAAAATTTTGTCAATTAATGATCGCTATTGTCTCAGATGTCACTTTTAATTTAGTAGATTCTTTTATAAGTAAATTATTCATCAACGTCATTTATTAGTTATTACAAGTCCTTTAGTTATGGGAAATTATTTAAGTAAAATTATCTTGGTAAAAATTGAAATAGTAGAAGCATTTGTGTAATTTAGATAGTCAAGGTCATTTTGGAATATATGTAGTTTGAATATTTAATAAGGCTTGTTAAATTTGTAGAATTTGAAATTTGTAATTTTGTAAAATTAATTCTAGGCCGTTGGGCTAAATTCAATTAATTTAGTAAATTTAGTGAATTAATTTATTGAGAAAACTGTTAATGAATTTAGTTGAGAAATTTTGGTAATGAATTAAATTAGTGAATTTGGTATTTTGTATTAAAGAAATGTTAAGCGTAAAATTCAAGGAATTTAGAGAATTAGTAATTCGGAGGAATTTGAGTAATTAGAGAAAGTGTGTATTAAGTTAGCGTCCGGTGGACGATCTTTGTATGGAATTTAGTGAGTATTTAGAAACGTTGTATAGACGCCCGAGTCGGGGGTACAACGAATTAAGTTAGGAAACCGCTGCGTAGACGCCCGAGTCGGGGGCGCAGTCGGGAATAGGTTTTAACTGGTATTCCATCAGGTTGACGAGGTAAATTGGTATTCCGTCAGGTTGACGAGGTAATTAATCGGTAATTTATGGTATTCCGTCAGGTTGACGAGGAAATTGAGATATTGAGATATTCCGTCGGAGTGACGAGGTTAAGAAAATTGGTTATTTAGTTATAAGAATAATTGGCAAGGGCCAGCGTAGGTGAGAGGTTCTCACATTTAAGTTAGTTTATAAGAAAATTGTTAAGTTTGTAATTTAATTGAATAAATCATTTTAATTGTTATAAATAATTTTTCTCAGTTTTATTTACAGCCTTTCTCGAACTTCTCACGACCTTGTCTTTTTCCTCTCATGCTTCCCCGGTTTCTGGGACACTGTGTCTAAAATCCCAGTGGCACCCTTTCTAAAGAGGAAAGGGGTGGCTAACGGGACCTGGGCAAAACCCCCTGGTTACAGCACAAAATGATTTAATAGAATAGTCTAGAGTATCCATTGACAATAGACAACTGTGATGAAATAACTTAGAAAGATCTAAGAGTTTTTTTCTTCAAGCTTTACATGGTTAATTCTCCGTGAAAGGAGAAAATGAAAAATAATAGTATTTTAGAGTATAATTGTATTAATATTTGTTTTTTTTTTTTCTTATAATAGATATTATAGTTTGCTTTGTTGATTTTTTTTCAACTTTTAACTTTCGCTAGGATTGTTGAACAGTTTTACATTTTCGTTTGTTTTTTTGATTTCTTTCTATTAATTTTATTTTCATTTCATGTTGCAATATGATTTAAAGTGTGTCCATACTTACATGGGAATAATTTTTGAAATTATAGAAAATTGTGATGAATTTTTTTATAAACATTCATCAAAAATTTGTTTATTCTTAAAAAAAAAATTAATTAAAAAATCCTTAAAAAAATATAATTAAACATCTCTTTTCGATTTAAAATTTTTAAGTACCCGTTAAGATCATATTGTCAATTAACTTCACGATGAAAGTTCTAAGATCAATTCTGCAAAAAAAAAAATTTTAATAATTAAATATCCTGAAAAATTAAATAAAAAATTTCTTGTCAATTTAAACTTTTAAAGTAATCGTTAACATCATATGGTAAATAAACTTCACGATGAAAATTCTATATTCAGTTCTGGAAAAAAGTTTTTAAATTATAATTTTTCACAATAATCTTTAACTGGTTACTAATTTATTACCTTTTCTAATCTCTTCATTATATAAAACTCAGTTCCCTGATTAAACAAAATGATTTGATATGATTAAAAATGATTATTTTTCTAATTATTTTTAATCCTGTCAAATCATATAAATCATTTCAAATCATATCTCTCAAGGGGCATTCAACATTGTGAAATCATTTTTAATCATTTTGTTTAATAAGGGTTTTCATGGAATTTTTGATTTCAACAAAAATGTTTATTATAAACTAACCTAGAATTTTATTCTTCATCCTCGGACTCTATTTCAAATCTGATATTTGGTAACAGAGCGAAATCCTGGGCTCTTAAAGTAATTGAGATTAGTTTCACAAAAGATGTGACATTTATTTCAAATCGGAAATCCGCAATAAGAGGATCATTATTAAATAAGTCCGGAACCCCAATTCTCGCTATTGATCCACGGACAATAATTATATTATGCAATTGTATATGTTTGATAATATCTATAAAATCTGTGCTCATACACATAATATATCTAGTGTGACAGGGAATTTGAATTCCCGCGCGGGGCTAGAGTCACTGTTATCTTGTCGCGGTGAGTAGGGACTACTCCGTACCTTCTGAGCGTAAGTAGCTAGTTGTAAGACTCGTCACTGGGTCGTACGGATCGCTAAGTCCCCCACCGCTGTCCCCAGAAAAAAACTAAGCGGGAACGAGACAATAGGAAAATTCGAGAACCTGAGTGAGAGGTTATAAAAGAGTTGGCGAAGACGAAAACAGCACCTTTTTTGGCGGACGAGGCTTGTAAGTGTACAGTGCCCAGCGACTACTAAAACTTACCATCAAAATTTACGTAAGTAAAAATTTGCTCGAGGCTTTACGAAAGAGAGGAACGAAGCGAGCCGTTCTATTCTAAATCCTTATTAAATTTCATCCCGTCAGGCCTTTAGGCTGACGAAATTGTATTTGATCCATTATTTATTTATCGGCATTTACAGAGAAAATTTGTACGAGATATAATAAAGATCGAGGAAACGAGGAAAGAATTGACGGACTCGAGAAGCTGAAGGAAGTTGCTGTTCGCAAAATTTTACTAGCTCTTGGACAACTCCATCGTTGACAGAATTAATTGGAACTTCAGGTAAATTGGTTATTCAGGCCATTCTAATCGTCATTAGGCCGAATTAACCAATCTAAGTTTTTATTGAGAATAAATAATCGTCTCGGGTAGTCTTTACGTATTAACAAATTCCAATCGAGTTAAGTTCGTCAAGGTCATTTAGTAATTAAGACAATAGAACTTAAGACATTTATCAATTAACTGGAAAATAAGAAAATAAATATATTCAATTCGGTCTTTTGTTTATAAGTATCAAAAGTAGTTAAAAATTAGTTCAGGAAATTTGGTAAATTTGAACAAGTACGTAATTTAGAATAGAGGTCATTTATAATTTATGTATAAAAATTTTTGGTAATTGTCGAAGGATAAATTTAGGCCGTTTGGCTAAATTTAATTAAGCAATTTTAATTATTGAGTTTTGATGAATTTTGGGAATTAAAGAACTCGATAAAGAAAAAATCGTCAGAAGAAATTTAGTGAATTTTAGTGAAATTTAGTTGAAGAATTTTGGTTGGAAAATTTGGAAAAGTAATTCTGTAGATTTTGTGATTAGGTTTGTAGGAAATGAATAAATTAGAAAATCGACAAGTGATAAATTTTGTGAATTTGATAATTTTGTATTAAGAGCTGTTAGGAAAATTTGATTATTATTTGGAATAAAATTTCGGAAAACTTAGAGATAATAAACGTTGGAAAATTTGAGTTAACGTCCGGTGGACGATGTTATAGATAAGTAAGGAAAATGATAGAATAAGGAATCCGTCAGGTTGACGTGGTATTAGGTAATTGAGAATCCGTCAGGTTGACGTAGAAATTGAGAAATTTGATGTGCCGTCAGATTGACGAGGGAAAATTTAGATTTTAAGGTATTCCGTCGGAGTGACGAGGTTTGAATAAATTGGTTATTTAGTTGTAAGAATAATTGGCAAGGGCCTACGTAGGTGAGAGGTTCTCACAATTAAGTTAGTTATAAGGAAATTGTTAAGTTTGTAAATTGATTGAATAAATCATTCTAAATTGTTATAATTAATTTTTCTCAGTTTTATTTACAGCCTTTCTCGGACTTCTCACGACCCTGTCTTTTCCCTCTCATGCTTCCCCGGTTTCTGGGACACCGTGTCTAAAATCCCAGTGGCGCCCTTTCTAAAGAGGAAAGGGGTAGCTAACTGGACCTGGGCTAAACCCCCCGGTTACACTAGTAATAACTCCTTCAGATATTAAAAAAACAAATCGATCTTCATCTTCATCTCCAAACGATGTTATTCCCATTATACGGGTTACAAAACCAATAAAACTGTGAGGAAACAAAATAAATTAATATATATCTTTTTCACTACATAAATGAGTCGATTTATTTATAACTTTTAAATTCAATAAAAAAAAAATATGGTTAGAATAATTATGCGTGTGCTTTGAATTTATATTTATTTTTAGAAAACTATCCAACTTTCGATATTTCTCAGAAATACAGTCTCAATTTTCTTCGCTTTATGAAAATCGCAGAAAAATTGATCATAAATGAGAATAATAATGATAACAATACTAACTATGATTCTTTCCCATTAACAATTATGTCTAATTTCATTCCATCACTTTCAGTAAAATTTATTTTGACCATTTTGTCTAATTTTTACGGAATTTATGTTATGAAAACCAACTTTTACGTCAAAAGTTGACTTTTCTGACAGAAAAAAAAACATAACGTTTCAAATTAAGTTAATTCGCGCATTGTAGACTAGTATTCTCAGAACTTAAACGAGATAAGAATTACAACTACGATTGATGGATAATAAGTAAAAAAAAAGTATTATTATTATTATTATTATTATTATTATTTTGTTATCAAATGCTCAGGGGGGTTATCCCCGGAGTCCGATTTTCCGAGGGCCCAGCCTGAGCTCTATCCGTTACTGCTGGACCACTCCGCACAACAAGGCGGTTAGTGATCACAGCAGGCCAAAGTCATTTCCCTTAAGAGACGGAGAGAACCAAGTATAACAGCCTTCTGCATCCTAACTGCCAAGAACTCAGCTTTTGATGAGCAAGCTGGAACTTTGGCAAGTGAGGATACAAAAGACTGTTTCATCCCTCCTAGGACGCCATCAAACAGGACGACAAGCTTGACACAGTGACCTGGGTAAAGTTTGCCAATTTCAAACAGGAGATCCTGATATATCTGTCTTTTGTGCTCTTCTTTGGCTGAGATGTTGTATTCAGCCGGGGCCGAGTACTCAATGACATAAATGTCACGGGTGGCCTTGTCGAAGAGCACAATATCAGGTTTGTTGTGATCTATCCGCCGGGTTGTTGCAAATGTCATGTTCCAATAAATTTTGCAACTGTCATTCTCAACAACCTGGGGAATATCTCCTGGCAGATAAGGCAGCACTGGTGTCACTTCAATCACACACTGAATGCGGGAGACCTGTTTCCGGGATATGTCAATTTTGGAGCCAAGTTGTAAGAAACGCTGTCTCAACCTTGCCTTGATCGAGAGACAATGTCTCTCTCTCGGAAAAGCCGAAACCGCTGCACCATACACAACCTGGCTCACAGTGAGCAGGGTGGAATCTTCCAGGATGTCTGTACGGAGATCTTCATTTACCGCGTCAAGCTGTTGTTGAGAGTAAGTTATCTTTTTAGATATACTTACTCGCCGTCCTGCAAAGGGATTGTTGTTGTCCAAGGAGGAACGGCGTCGCTCTTGGTGTAATTGCGCCAAATGAGAAAGTCTATTAGACTGCCTTCTATCCGGCACAAGCGATCTTCTGTTACGCCGAAGATGAGCGGCATAGTTACGCAGGTGTTTAGGCGTAAAATGCGATAGCTCCGGATGCATATCACTCCAAAGAGTGTGCATCCGGGCCATATAACCGCTCACCCCCGGCTCGCTACGTTGGTAGCACACCAAGAGATCGACTCTCAGTTCCTCCGTCCACTTAAAGTAAGTCCTTAAGGCGCCAGGGTCGTCATCATACATCGAGTCCGGCGTGGTCCTCCCACCTGATAAATGGTCCTCATCCGAAAAGGGCCGGTTGTGGGGAGCACTTCTGAGTTGGTATCTTGTGGTAACTCAGTTATTTCCATGCAGTGGGTAGTTGGCCCACTGCACTGGCTACGTCGTTCGCGTAAAGACCTGATGTTATGGTCTGCGTTTCCCGCGATGCGCCGCTTGGAGGCCACGTAGCAAGCACCGCTTATTATTATTATTATTATTATTATTGTTGTTATCGCGGATTTTTGATATGTTATTGATACTTACAATAATATTAACAATGCAAATAATAATAAAATTTAAATTTGTTATTTCGCGTCAACTTTTAAAAAGGGGTTTTCCCGGGATTTTCAACGAATGAATGATACTCATAATATTAATAATAATAATAATAATAATAATAATAATAATAATAATAATAATGATGATGATGATGATGATGATGATGATGATGATGATGATGATGATGATGATGATGATGATGATGATGATGATGATGATGATGATGATGATGATGATGATGATGATGATGATGATGATGATGATGATGATGATGATGATGATGATGATGATGATGATGATGATGATGATGATGATGATGATGATGATGATGATGATGATGATGATGATGATGATGATGATGATGATGATGATGATGATGATGATGATGATGATGATGATGATGATGATGATGATGATGATGATGATGATGATGATGATGATGATGATGATGATGATGATGATGATGATGATGATGATGATGATGATGATGATGATGATGATGATGATGATGATGATGATGATGATGATGATGATGATGATGATGATGATGATGATGATGATGATGATGATGATGATGATGATGATGATGATGATGATGATGATGATGATGATGATGATGATGATGATGATGATGATGATGATGATGATGATGATGATGATGATGATGATGATGATGATGATGATGATGATGATGATGATGATGATGATGATGATGATGATGATGATGATGATGATGATGATGATGATGATGATGATGATGATGATGATGATGATGATGATGATGATGATGATGATGATGATGATGATGATGATGATGATGATGATGATGATGATGATGATGATGATGATGATGATGATGATGATGATGATGATGATGATGATGATGATGATGATGATGATGATGATGATGATGATGATGATGATGATGATGATGATGATGATGATGATGATGATGATGATGATGATGATGATGATGATGATGATGATGATGATGATGATGATGATGATGATGATGATGATGATGATGATGATGATGATGATGATGATGATGATGATGATGATGATGATGATGATGATGATGATGATGATGATGATGATGATGATGATGATGATGATGATGATGATGATGATGATGATGATGATGATGATGATGATGATGATGATGATGATGATGATGATGATGATGATGATGATGATGATGATGATGATGATGATGATGATGATGATGATGATGATGATGATGATGATGATGATGATGATGATGATGATGATGATGATGATGATGATGATGATGATGATGATGATGATGATGATGATGATGATGATGATGATGATGATGATGATGATGATGATGATGATGATGATGATGATGATGATGATGATGATGATGATGATGATGATGATGATGATGATGATGATGATGATGATGATGATGATGATGATGATGATGATGATGATGATGATGATGATGATGATGATGATGATGATGATGATGATGATGATGATGATGATGATGATGATGATGATGATGATGATGATGATGATGATGATGATGATGATGATGATGATGATGATGATGATGATGATGATGATGATGATGATGATGATGATGATGATGATGATGATGATGATGATGATGATGATGATGATGATGATGATGATGATGATGATGATGATGATGATGATGATGATGATGATGATGATGATGATGATGATGATGATGATGATGATGATGATGATGATGATGATGATGATGATGATGATGATGATGATGATGATGATGATGATGATGATGATGATGATGATGATGATGATGATGATGATGATGATGATGATGATGATGATGATGATGATGATGATGATGATGATGATGATGATGATGATGATGATGATGATGATGATGATGATGATGATGATGATGATGATGATGATGATGATGATGATGATGATGATGATGATGATGATGATGATGATGATGATGATGATGATGATGATGATGATGATGATGATGATGATGATGATGATGATGATGATGATGATGATGATGATGATGATGATGATGATGATGATGATGATGATGATGATGATGATGATGATGATGATGATGATGATGATGATGATGATGATGATGATGATGATGATGATGATGATGATGATGATGATGATGATGATGATGATGATGATGATGATGATGATGATGATGATGATGATGATGATGATGATGATGATGATGATGATGATGATGATGATGATGATGATGATGATGATGATGATGATGATGATGATGATGATGATGATGATGATGATGATGATGATGATGATGATGATGATGATGATGATGATGATGATGATGATGATGATGATGATGATGATGATGATGATGATGATGATGATGATGATGATGATGATGATGATGATGATGATGATGATGATGATGATGATGATGATGATGATGATGATGATGATGATGATGATGATGATGATGATGATGATGATGATGATGATGATGATGATGATGATGATGATGATGATGATGATGATGATGATGATGATGATGATGATGATGATGATGATGATGATGATGATGATGATGATGATGATGATGATGATGATGATGATGATGATGATGATGATGATGATGATGATGATGATGATGATGATGATGATGATGATGATGATGATGATGATGATGATGATGATGATGATGATGATGATGATGATGATGATGATGATGATGATGATGATGATGATGATGATGATGATGATGATGATGATGATGATGATGATGATGATGATGATGATGATGATGATGATGATGATGATGATGATGATGATGATGATGATGATGATGATGATGATGATGATGATGATGATGATGATGATGATGATGATGATGATGATGATGATGATGATGATGATGATGATGATGATGATGATGATGATGATGATGATGATGATGATGATGATGATGATGATGATGATGATGATGATGATGATGATGATGATGATGATGATGATGATGATGATGATGATGATGATGATGATGATGATGATGATGATGATGATGATGATGATGATGATGATGATGATGATGATGATGATGATGATGATGATGATGATGATGATGATGATGATGATGATGATGATGATGATGATGATGATGATGATGATGATGATGATGATGATGATGATGATGATGATGATGATGATGATGATGATGATGATGATGATGATGATGATGATGATGATGATGATGATGATGATGATGATGATGATGATGATGATGATGATGATGATGATGATGATGATGATGATGATGATGATGATGATGATGATGATGATGATGATGATGATGATGATGATGATGATGATGATGATGATGATGATGATGATGATGATGATGATGATGATGATGATGATGATGATGATGATGATGATGATGATGATGATGATGATGATGATGATGATGATGATGATGATGATGATGATGATGATGATGATGATGATGATGATGATGATGATGATGATGATGATGATGATGATGATGATGATGATGATGATGATGATGATGATGATGATGATGATGATGATGATGATGATGATGATGATGATGATGATGATGATGATGATGATGATGATGATGATGATGATGATGATGATGATGATGATGATGATGATGATGATGATGATGATGATGATGATGATGATGATGATGATGATGATGATGATGATGATGATGATGATGATGATGATGATGATGATGATGATGATGATGATGATGATGATGATGATGATGATGATGATGATGATGATGATGATGATGATGATGATGATGATGATGATGATGATGATGATGATGATGATGATGATGATGATGATGATGATGATGATGATGATGATGATGATGATGATGATGATGATGATGATGATGATGATGATGATGATGATGATGATGATGATGATGATGATGATGATGATGATGATGATGATGATGATGATGATGATGATGATGATGATGATGATGATGATGATGATGATGATGATGATGATGATGATGATGATGATGATGATGATGATGATGATGATGATGATGATGATGATGATGATGATGATGATGATGATGATGATGATGATGATGATGATGATGATGATGATGATGATGATGATGATGATGATGATGATGATGATGATGATGATGATGATGATGATGATGTCGTCGGTAAATCTAGATTAATTGAGGCTATTCATCAAACATTTATTCGTTTTATAAATTATGAATCAAATCAAAATTTATATTCTATTAAAATTTTATTATGTGCACCTACTGGAAAAGCTGCTTTCGGAATCAAGGGAACGACATTACATTCTACTTTTGTATTGCCTCTGAATCAATGTTCCGCGAATCTCTGCCCATTAAGTAGCAGTACAAGAAATACGTTATTCGCTAGATTAAAAGATCTTAAACTTATTATTATTGATGAAATTAGTATGGTTGGTTCAAGAATGATACAATATATTATTGTCGGTTAAAACAAATTTTCCAAACATCGAATGCTTTTGGTGGCATATCGATTATTGTATTTGGAGATTTTAATCAATTATCCCCAGGAGGTGATAGATATATATTTCAATTTCATATAAAAGATCTTTACGGAGATATTATTGGCAATCCTTTATGGAATTTATTTACAAGTTTTCAATTAGAAGAAATAATGCGACAAAAAAATTATTTGAAATTCGCAAAAGCTCTCAACAATTTAACTAATGATGTATTATCCCAAGAAGAATTTGATCTATTTAAATCTAGAATAGTATTTAATGAAAATGATGTTCCCAATGATGCTATTCATTTATTCCGAACTAACGTTGAAGTTGATGAATATAATATGAAGATAATTAATAAAGATTCAAAAAAACGATCCGTTTTTGTACGTGATAAAATTTCAGGTAAAGCATCCGATAAAATGAATCAAAAATTGCTTAATCTATCTAGGACTTTAGAAGCAAAAGATGCTCAAGCATTGCCGTCACAATTATTACTCAGTATAAACATTAAGTATATGTTAACCGTAAATCTTGATGTAAAAATGGTCTTGTTAATGGTGCAGTAGGGATATTGAAAGGGTATGAGTCAAATAATGAAGGAAATATTTTTCGTTTGTGATTGGACTTTTTCGATGATCAAATAGGAAAAAAAAGAAGAAAAGAAATTTTGAAAGATGAAAAAAATAATTGGACAGCAATCGAAAAAATAATTAAAAATATTCAACCTACCAAAAATATTGTAACAATTATTCGTCATCAATTCCCTTTGGTACCGGCTGAAGCAATAACTATATATAAAAGTCAGGGTGGAATGTACGACAAAATAGTAGTACATTTGGAAAAAGGAATGAAGAAAAATGAACGTAACTTGAAATGAATAACTATACGTAACTTTTAGCCAGTGTACAAAATTGAATGGTTTATATCTAATAGGGGAATTACAAATTCCTTCCACGCAGAACCAAAATGAAGAAATCAAAATAGAAATTAAACGCATCTTGAATTGTAAAATTAGTCCATCCTGTCTCTTTATTAATCGTGAAGATGAAGATACAATAGTATATCAAAATATACAAAGCTTAAATAAAACATCTCATTGGCTTGACCTGAAGAATTCCATCAAACTATATAAACCGTGTATTTTTATAGCAGCAGAAACATGGATTAAAACTGAAGATAATGTTGAGCTACCTAATTATTCAATAGTACATCGTGTAAATGTGTCACAAAGTAGTAACAGACATGCTTATGGATTAATTGTATATTGTAGAGAAGACAAAAAATTTGAAGTTATTTTTAGTCATAATGATGAAAATAAAACCACATCGTGTTCTCTTGTAACAGGGCTGTACAATAATGAATTAGTGATATGTATAGGTTACAAACCTCCATCAACACTTTATTCAAATATTTCAAAAAGTATTATCGATATGCTAGAAACTATTAAAAAAGATAAAAAAAAATAATATTTTTAGGAGATTTTAATATCGATTTAAATAATAATTTTTCACATCCCCTTATTAGTTTGTACATCGTACTGTAAGCATCGTTCGTACACTGCTAAAACTAAAGTGCATTTTTCTGTAGTTAGGTACTAAGTATTTGTCTATGTTCGGTTATAATACCGGCACCTTCTCTCAAACTTGGGTAGGTTTTCTTACAATTGCAATTATTTGGTTTATATTTTCAAAGTTTAGCCCTTAAAAGAGCTGTTTAGATGATGCTCAATCGTAGCTGATATGACTTGAGCTACCAGGTAATTGAGTTGATGATAGACAAGCCTTGCGCGCTTGGTATCCGAATTACTGCACTGTAGATGTAAGCCTTGCTCGCTTACTGTAGATCCTTGATTTACTTCTTCTTCTTCTTCTTCTTCTTCTTCTTCGCTCAGTGGTTTAAAGTGGACTGTTTCGGTAGCTCTCCTCGCTGCCTCTTTTAAACAGTCTGGTGATTCGAGAGGGGATTGGATTATGTGAATGCATTGGCTCGCTAGCTCCGATGGACTGTGTGGGGGTTTCGGAGGTAGCGGCCCAATGATAACTTAGAATAATTTCCCACTATGACTAGAGTGATTTTCCACTGGCTCTCTCGTCATGGTCCGTGCGTTTGTTAATACCTGATGAAGATCTTAGTTATGACTGGCTTTCTAGTCATGATCAGTACGATTGTTAGTACTTTATGAAGATCTTGACCATGACTAGCTCTCTAGTCATGGTCCGCGCGATTGTCAGTACCATGACTAGCTCTCTAGTCATGGTCCGTGCGATTGTTGATGCCAAATGATGAGTTTGAGGGTTTTTCAACAGTCTAGTTTTTGGAACCTTCTTGACTCAGAAATCTTGGGCTTCAAATTGATCTATAAAACGTACTGGTTGAAGTCTCATTATATAAAGTTTTCAGTGATTAAAATTCGGAAAGACTTTGACGAAAGTGTTAGGTTGGGTTGTGCTGTTGTCTAGCGCAACTATTTAGCGCATTCTTTATGAGTATTGGTAGCAGCATTTTGGCTATTTGTGAGGTATCCGCTGTATTAGTTACTAGTGTTTGTATAAAGTGAAGGACTATTTGGTGTGCTGATATTTAGGTTATGTGAGTTATCAATAGAGTTGGCCATTTACACATTGTTAAACTGTTAACCTTCACTACCAACTCTCTACTTACTTTGTGTTTACATGTGTAAGCTTAAGTATTTTGCTGTGTCATCGAGTTTATTTACTTTGAATTTCTATGAATGATTTTCCTAAATCCTTAAGTGTCATGTTTAGATACAGTGATAATTTAATAAAACTATTATGTCATTACACAGGGACATGTGTTATAGATGTAAATCTATAGTTAGAACACCGTTCACTTGTGACACTTGCAATAAAACGTTCCATAGAAGCTGCCTGTGTGGTTATATTAAGTCAAGACCAAGGGATGACTGTTGTCGATCACAGTTTGCGTACCTATTAGATCAAGTTAATAGTACATCTACGATCAAAAGTGTACTCACTCGTAACGAGTCGTTGAAATCAGTTACATCTAATAAGTCGTCATCCTCGAGTTTCAAATCAGAAAAATCAACAAATAAATCAACAAGCGCATCGACAAATTGTGGATCATTATCAAAATTGAGTATCCCGTCACCGGTAACTCCTATGGGCCTGTTGTCTCCTAATAGTGACTCAGTGTTTTTTCCCGATCTTGAAAACACTGTTGAAGTCGCTATGAGTAAAGATACACAAAGTAATTGCGGCACTGATGATGCAGCTACTTCCAGTTCTTCAACTGTCAGTTCTCTTCCCGATGGCTGGTCAATTCTGTCCTTAGATGATAAATTGACAATGGTCATGCAATCAGTGGCGAAAATTCCCTCACTTACAACTGAGTTCCAAGTATCATCGTCAAAAATTGATAATTTTAGTAAGCGTTTGGACACTCTTCAAGAGGAACAGTGCAATACTAATGCGAAGCTAATGAATATGAGTAGCAATGTAACCTCAAACTCAAATGAAATTGCAAAGCTAACTACTGAATTAAGAAAACTCAAAGAAGAAACTGCTTCAAATTCTTCTACTGCAAATTCTCTAATCGATCGAATTGCTCAACTTAAACTGAGCACCTCTACTCATTCTTCAACTGCAACAACGCTCTCTCGAGTATCATCTGAGTTAGTAATTACTGGTATTCCTGAAGTGGTCACTGAACGTCTGTCATCGTTGGAGATTGCTGCTAATGTTTTCAAAGTGCTTAATGTACCTGAATTAAAGACTGATATTTTAACTATCCGTAAAATAGATAAAAAACGAAAACCTAGTAGTAGTAGTAGTAGTAGTAGTAGTAGTAGTAGTAGTAATAGAAGTGGAAATAATGTTAGAGCTAGACCTGTTCTGCATTCATTCATACTTAAGATGAAATCGAATCATGTCCGTGATCATATTATTGAAGTTCGAAGGAAGCAAAAAATTTTACAGGTTAAAGATGCTTTTCCGGGAATTGTTAATGAATCTATTAGGGGTAACATTTTTATTAATGAATTTTTGGATCATGAGATGCACAAATTATTGCTGGATACTAAGCTTAAAGCCAAAAATTTGCATTTTAAGTATGTATGGGTACAGAATGGATCTATTTTCATAAAAAAAGATGAGAGCTCTGAAAAAATTAAAATTTGCTCCGATTTAGATTTAATAAAATTATATCAAATTAATACTGATTAACGCTATACCGATTTAACTAATATCTATAGTCATAAGTCCTCGTCTTTAAGACTTGTAAGTCTCAATATAAATAGTTTTAATGGCCATATTGCTGAATTCCTAGATTTGGTTGCTGATACAAAACCTCATGTTATTGCTTTAACAGAAACCTGGCTCAGATCTATCCATGATAACTCAATTTTCAATTTAGATAATTATGCGATTTTTAGGAAGGATCGTGATTTAGTACATTCAGAGTCTGGTCGACCCGTTATGGGTGGTGGTGTTGCATGCTTGATCCACAAGTCACTAAAAGCAAAAATTTTGCGCGTTTCGAACACAGATCACATAAATCAACCGGAATTTATAATTCTCGATGTTATCTCTCCCTCCGGTGCTCATTTATTGTTGTCAGTTATCTATCGAAGACCTAAAGGAAATCTTTTAAATGAATTTTTTACTATTATTATGAATTTGATGTCAAATTATAAAAATCTGATTATTACTGGTGACCTAAATTGCGACTTATTAGAGTCCTCGTATTCTTCAAATCATTTGAAAGCGTTTATTTCTGAGCTGTCGCTATACTGTATTCCTCATGGGGCTACTCATCATTCGAATAATAAAGCCACCTGGTTGGATGTTGTTATTCTTGATAACAAATGCAAATTGGGTCAATTTTATAAGTCCAATCAACCATTCATTAATGAACATCACTATCTGGTATGCGAATATTTGTTTGATTCACCGAAAATTACGGATAAATTTGTAACTTTCAGGAATTTTACTAATGATAATCATGATGCGCTATGTAGTTCAATCTTGCACTCCCTCGATATTGAAGAAAAGGTCCTCGATGAGCATCCCCTTGATGAGCATGCACCATTAAGATCGAAAAGAATTGCTAGGGCACCAAATCCGTGGATAACTAAAGAACTCAAAGCAAAATGTAGAGAACGTGATTCTATATATAAGTGTGCGAAAAGAAATAATGATGCAATACTTCTTCAACGCTATAAAACAATTCGAAAAGACTTGAAAATTTGGTTAAATTGTGCACGTGAAAATTATCTGAAGAATGTATTAGTAAACCTTCCTCAAGGAAGCAATGTTTGGAGTAAATTAAAGCATTTAGGCTTAATTAAAAACTCTGCCTCGTCTGCTTTGAATTTTTTCAATGCTTCCGACTTAAACGAGTATTTTGCGTATATAGTAAGACGGCATCCCTCTTGCGACCTGGACTTTATTAAATCATTAGAATTATCGTGTAATAGTCAAGTGACATGCTCTTTTACATGGTCCAAGATTGATATTGTAGATGTTACAAAAGCTTTGCAGTTAACTCTCAGCAAATCCAAAGGCAAGAGTCCGGATGGGTTGGACCTTCGCTGGCTGAAAAATCACATCTCTCAAATCGCCATTTTTCTTACTAATCTCTTTAATAAATCGTTAGATACCGGTATTTTCCCTCAGGTATGGAAAAAATTTTTTATTATTCCGTTAAATAAAGTGTCTCCACCGCGCTCATTATCGGATACGCGCCCAATAGCAAACACCTCCCATCTAAGTAAAGTTTTTGAGCGTATAATTGCTAATCAAGTAATGAGTTACTTAGAGAACAATAACTTGTTAGATAAGTACCAGTCTGGATTTAGAAAACATCATGGTACTCAACCTGCTGTATTGAATCTTGTAAATGACATCAGTAAAGCTATGGACAGCAACATGCTAACACTTTTGGTTCTATTTGATTTAACAAAGGCTTTTGATCACGTTGATTCTAGAGTTATTCTGAAAACCTTGGTTGAACTGGGCTTTTCGTTTGAGTCAATAAATTGGTTCTTCTCCTATCTGAATAATAGGAGCCAGTCAGTGGTGGATGAACAAGGTGTACCGGTGGGTTTCCTAGAAACCACATCTGGCGTTCCTCAAGGGTCGGTTCTTGGACCAATTCTGTTCTTAATAGTAATGAATCTAGTTGGAAAGCGGCTCATTCACAGTCGATACGGTTTATTTGCGGATGATACCTATATCTACCTACACTTCTTTTCATATCAACTTCATGATGCAGTTGGATTGATTAATGTCGATGCTCAAGCTGTGGTAAATTGGGCCAAAGAAAATGGTCTAGAAATAAATCTTCTCAAGACCAAAGCTTTGTTATTAGGATCTCATATGAAAATAAAATCGCTTATGCGGGAAGGCTTGCCTCCCATAATCATTAATGGTGTAGCTATTCCATATACGGAGTTGGCCAAATGCTTAGGATTACATCTATCTTATAATCTATCCTGGAATGTTCACATTTCCAAAACAGTCAGTAAAATAAATTCAGCATTATACAGCTTGAAATTACGCAAAAATATATTTTCTATTAATATCAAAAAACTTCTTGTATCAGCAACAATCCTACCGTTGATTGATTATTGTTCGATTGTTTTAACCAACTCATCTTATGAGAATGATAAGAAACTTCAGCGTGCCTTAAACTCAGCGATACGCTTTATCTATGGCTTGAAGCATGATGAGCACATTACACCTTACAGGCGTGAACTAGGCTGGCTATCTGTTAAAAGTCGTCGTTTGTATTTTGCATCTTGTTATTTTTACAAGTTACTTGATTTAGCAAAGCCTAGCTATCTTCGTGATTTATTTGTTGAAGATAATTTGGTCAGACGCTCTGATAGATTGGCGGTAAAGAAAAATAATATAAACTTTAAAATGCCTAATTTTACTACATCTCATTATGAAAATTCATTTGTTGTAATAGTCATACGTATGTGGGAGGAATTACCGGCAGACATTGTAAATTCTCATAGTCTTGAAGTTTTCAAAAATAAACTTTTCGATCACTTGTTTAGTTTGGACATTTAATGAGCTATTATATAAATTCTTAGTTAAATCGCGTTAATTTAAATTTAATCTAAATTATTTTTATAAAATAGCAGGTCTTGTTTTGTAATTTTTAATTATTTTAATTATTTTGTAAGATACTATAACTGTTTATTTCTATTATCTTCTTATATATTTTGTTAAGATACTATGTTTTATTTCATTGTAGTACATTCTACTCTATTTTTTAATGTATCGATTGATTTGTACTCTAAAATATTTTCTTATGTTTTTTGTACTTATAAATTGCCATCTGGCCGTTAGGCTTTGGCATAAATAAAATGAATCTAATCTGATCCTTTTTTCACAACATTGCGATCGGAAGGATTAAATTCTGCTTTAAAAAGCAAGGAGATTTCCACAAACTTAAATACAGTCATCGATATAATTTTTTCCAATTTTCAATTACATTGTAGGATTTCCGAAACAATTTTTGAATATCATAAGCAATTAATTTGCATTTTAAAAAAAGGAAAATACATTGATAATAATAACGATAAAAGTTTATGTCATCTTTCTGCCATAGAAGCTATTAAAGAAGGTAAATGGTTGAAAAGTCGATTAATGCAAACAAAATGTATCCAGAAGAGCGATAAAAAAATAATACAAGAATTACATCATTTTGTTAGAGAAAAAATTCATAAATTCAAAAACGTCAACCAAAAAAATAATAGTAACGGAATAGAAATTCCATTCAAAATACTAAAATGTTTTCTACCAATTTACACAAAAAGAGATGGTAATTGTTTTTATAATGCTGTTTCTATTTTATTAACTGGAGATGAAAAATTAACGTTGTGCTTGAGAGCATTAGAAGCTGCTCATGTCATTATGAATAAAGAATTTATAAAAAATCTACCAGAAGAAATCTCAAAAAAAATAAATTTTGAGAAAATTTCAAGAAATGGTACACGCGCAGAAATTGGAGATATAATAATTATTTCAGCAATATTTCAACGTTCAATTAATATTTATTTTAACAATAATAAAGCTAATAAACAAATTCCTTCAATTAAAAATAATGGAAAGTTACATCTTTATTTTGACAAAAAATCTGAACATTATCTGCCACTAATTAAAAAAGATGAAAAAGAAAATTTACCTATCCTAGATCCTCTGAAAGATATTAATTTCAACAATTTTTATTTCATCAATACTCCGTATGATCAACATGAACATAAACAACATGGAATGAATGCAGATAACGATAGTTCAAATGTTCAGAAGAATTCAGTAAATCAGAAAACGAATAAAATTGTGAAAAAAAAATTGTTATTCAATCTAGTAAAAAAAGTTTCTATTAATATTCATAATTTTAATATGCAAAGAGCAGTTCTTGAAATTGAAAATATAAAAAAGAAATTCGAAAAAAAAAAAAATATTTGAAGATAATGATTTCAAAACTATGTCTAAAATCTGTCATTTTATAAGAAAAAATAGTTCATAAATTTGAATTTCAAAATTATAATTCGAATGTTTCGATTCCACAATCGTTAGGTAATTATTTCACTCCAATTAAAACCAGTGGTCATGGAAATTGTTTTTATAATGCAATATCTATTTTGTTAAGTGGTAACGAAAATTTAATGAATTGTTTAAGAATTTTAGGAGCAGCTCATATGGTAATTAATCAAGAATTTATCAATAATTTACCAACCGGTATTAAAGAAACAATTTCTATAAATCATATTATAACAGATGGAATATATGCAGAAATAGGTGATATGATCTTTATTTCAGCACTGTTACAAATATCAATAAATATATATACCGGAAATAAAAATTCGAGCATAAGAATAGCTCCGGTAAAAAATGAAAAGGAATTTCATCTTTATTGGGATTTGAAGATTCCACATTATACAGTTTTAATTCAAAATAATGAAAATAATTCCTTTCCTCCAATTGACACAATGGTTCTTGAATTAAAAAATTTTATTTGTTTAAAATAAAAAAAATTTCATCATAATAACATTATCTTCTCGTGACATAAGATTTTTCTGTAATTTCAAAAATCATTCCCATCCCTGTTGAAAAACTCCAATAAGATCCCATCAAAAGCGACAAAAGCCACTTAGAAACCAATAAAATTTATGGGTTTCTAAATGGCTTTTGTCGCTTTTGATGGGATCCTATTGGAAATTTTAAACAGGGATGTAAGTATGGACACTTTTTAAATCATCTTGCAACATGAAATGAAAATAAAATTAAAAGAAATTGAAAAAGCAAACGAAAATGTAAAACTGTTCAATAATTGTAACAAAAGTTAAAAGTTGAAAAAAAAAAATCAAAAAAGCAAACTATAATATCTATTATGAAAAAAAAAATAAATATTCACACAATTATACTCTAACATATAATTATTTTTCATTTTCTTCCTTTACAGAGAATTAAAGATGGTAAAGCTTGAAGAAACTCCTAGATCTTTCTAAGTTATTTCAAAGTTGTCTATTGTCAATGGATACCCCAGACTAATCAACTAAATCATTTCGTGAAATTAATATAAAAATATCAAAGACAGGAAGATTCAACCTGAGTACTAATTATAGAATTTGTTTTAATGTGAATGTAATTTACAAAAATAACGAAAAATATGAAAACATACGATGGTTCGATTTGAAAATAATTAAAAGAAACTATACTTTTATTAATAAAAGTTTAAGTATTAATTATTCGACAAATTTTTTTTAGAATTATTTATAATTACAAAAAATTGAAATCTACCTTCCTTCTCGGGCGGAGCCGAATGGTTTACTTTTTTTTATAAAAAAAGGTATAAATTAATTAAATAATTCGTTAAGATCATGAATTTTGGGCTTAATTTATTCCTTGATTAATAAAGAACAAGTAAGTCTTGACTTTTTTTTATCGTATTGCAATTAGTTAACAAGATATAATTAGTTTAAACATGAAAAATCAGATGAGTCTAATGGAGTATAGACGGCAATAATTTTTAAAATTCAATAAAAAATATAAATAAATTTTTTTTATGAAAGAAAAGTAGTTAGTTGTTTGTGTTTCATAGTGTACAGTAAGAAAAAAATATACCGAAAAAATTTAATTGTTTATAACAAATTGTTTATTTAATAAACAATGAAAATTAAAAAAAAATCAGATTTTTTTTTTAGCTATCAAAGAGAAACATAAATTATGATTTAAAAATAAAATGGTTCCTTAATATTGAATGCAAGTGGTAAAAAAAAATTATTAATTAACAAAAGCGTTTTTAAGCAACAAAAAAATTTTTTTAAGAAACGATTTTTTTTTTAAAAATCATAATTTGCATTGAAGATTATGAATCCAAAAAGAATTTTTCAAATTACTGATAATTAACACATTTGTATATAACAATTTTTTTTAACAATAAATGATAAAAATTATAAAAAATCATTTTTAAGTCGCTTATGTTAATAGGAAAACGAATCAAAGTAATTGTCTGAAAAAAAAAATTTTTTTTACAGGATTTATTTAACTTTTTAATTTGTCACGGACGTAAATTGTTAATAACAATGTGGGGATTAACAATTATTTAGTTCTACCGATAGGAATCTATTCTGTGGTCATTGAAAAACAGCTCAGCGAAGTAAAAAAAATTTGAGATTCATAGTTTAACAATTATCTCACTTGCAATGTGGATGTACAAGCTATACGAAATTGTTAATTAACTAATGCATAAATTAATGAAAAATCGCGATAAAAAATTTTTGATGGCATATTATTATTTATTTGTCTATTCTATAAGTGCCTGAATTTTTTCAATTTTTAATATTAATATTTTATATGTTTAAATAATATTTTTTGTTAAAAGGTACCAAGGGGGCGTGGCTTCGCGATACCCGAGCGCCCGTTTTCGGGCGTATTTTCAGCCCTCTGTAAAAATTATAAATATTTATCCTGAAATTCCGGGAGTCGAGACTTTTTTTTAAGAAATTATTCCTCTTTTTGGAACTTTTTTCAAATTTTGGATATCTCAAAAAGTTTTTGAGATATAAGCAAAAAACTGAACCCCCCCCCTTTTTTTAGTTAATTATTTATAACTTTTGTAATTTTTGCGAGCGCATCTTCAAATTTTTCAAAAACTTTCTAAATGTGATAACGAATCAAATGACACCTCAATCATATTTTTCCGAGCCTTCGAAAAAATTTTGACCTAAAAGGCACTTGTTGACTAGACTAGAACTTGAAAAATGATTCCAAATTTGAAGATCGCTATACTGTTCATTGGGATGACAAAATTCTACCTGATATAACTGGTTAAGATTCTGTAGATAGAATTGCAATTATACTATCAACTTCTAAAACGAATTAACTTCTCGGCGTTCCAAAAATTTTGGACGGATCTGCAGAATGTCATTCTGTAGCTATTATAGATACATTGGAAGAATGGAAAGTTTCGGCTCATATTAAGGCGATGTGCTTCGATATTCCAGCAGTTAATACTGGTATAATATGATTTTTTTGCTTGCAAGAATATTTTTTAACTAATTAATAATTAATACTATTTTAACTTATTAATAAAATTTTATTTTCAATTTACATTCCCTGATAAGAAAAAAAATTCAAAACAATCTTAATTCTCTATAAGAGAAAGAATTCAAAAGAATTGAAAATATTCAGATGTATTCAAATTTCGTTACGTTCAATGCTTTTTAATCCATTTTTTTAATCAGGCTTATGTTTATTAATAGATTTAAATAGAAAATCTGTATGGTTTTATTTATTTCTATTCAGGGCTTATTTGTATATTTCTTTTACAATCAAAGCCTATTTTTTTTATATTCAGCTTGATTTCTACACTATTTTTACACGGCACAGCAGCAATAATTGAAAGGAAATTGAACCGTAAATTAATTTGGTTGCCTTGTCGTCATCACATCTTTGAAATCATCCTGGAAGCTGTTTTTGAACTGTTCTGGAAGACAACTTCGGGTCCTAATGTACCAATTTTCAAACGATTTCAATCTTTTTGGGATAAAATTGATAAATCTAAATATGAAAGTGGTATAAAAGACGAAATTGTAGCAAATGCGGTGGAAGCAGATAGACTAGAATTAAATAATTTTATTACTCATCATTTGCCTGATAGAGTTTCCTGAAGTGGTATCTGACCGGGCATCGGTCTCCTCTAAGAGTTAGAGTCTCCTTGAAGTCCTCCACCTTCAGGATTCTTGCATGCCCGTGTGATGCCTTTCTCCATAGTCCTCCAAATTGCAGTCTGAGCGCCGTTTTGATAGCCGCTGATTCTGTGTATAGATTCGGGGGCCTTCCATTTAGTAATACTCCCATTGCTAGGGTAGGTGTCGTTTTCATTGACCCCGTTATACCCAGCATGGCTTGTCTGTAGACCTTGTTCAGCGCCTTAGTGTTTGTGGCCCGCTTTAGTGCCGGCCACCAAACCACCGAGGCATATATGATCTGTGGGACTAGAATGGCTTCATATATCCACTTAACCATTCTAGGTTTCAGACCCCACGTGTTTCCGAACATTCTCCTGCAAGCCCAAAAGGTGGCAGTGGCCTTTTATGCTTGACTGGCGATGTGCGATCTCCAGCTCAGTTTCTTATCCAAGGTGACGCTAAGTAGCGTATCTCCTCAGTGAATTTGAGCTATTCATTAAAGAGGAATGGCACCTTAACAGCGAATTTCCTTTTCCTTGTGAATAGTACTAGTCCTGTCTTGCTAGGGTTTACCTTTAAGGACCTGACTGTACACCATTCTCAGATGTGATCGAGAGTGCCCTGCATCCTCGATCTCAATTCTTCCGGATGAGAGTCTTTGACGAGAATTGCCACATCGTCGGCGTAGCCAACGGCATGTATCTTCTTGTCATTTAGCTCTCTCAGAAGACTGTTGACTACCAGTAGCCACATCAAAGGTGATGAGACTCCGCCCTGTGGAGTCAGAGTTATTCCAAAATAACTCTGAGTCTAATAATCTCAATTTTCAATTCCAATTTCCGATTTAAAATTCTTAACTAATTGATTGCCGTGGTCTTAATAATACAACAATAAATATTTAATTCCAAGAGGTCTTCGTATCTTCAATTAATAGATTAAGATATGACGACAGAGGTCTTAAAAATCTATCGACATAATGTTTGTGTCCGAGATTTTATAAAAGTTATTTTCTCGGCGAATTAATTTGATCTCAATAGAAAATTTTAATAATTAAATTCAAAATTGTCAACTTGAAATCAATTTTGCGTACAATCCATTAGCTTAATCGCAATTATAATTTACGCGTTTTAAAACAATAAATTCGCAATTGATAAAATTAATAATTCGCAATTGGCGTCGTAATATTATAAATTCGTAATAAATTATTTTGTAATATAAAATCAATTCAATTATATAATCCCCAACATAATTTTCAACAATTTCTATGTAAAAATGTCAATCATAAAAATCGACAAAAGTCGACATACTCAAATTGACGCTAGAACTGCACAGCTCACCTACAATAACCCAAAATTACCCCCTCCTCTTCTCTCTTCGGATCCGAAGATCGAGACGTGCCAGTGCCGCGTCGAATAATTATAGATATCCGGCGACTTATTGACTCAGGGTGATTTTACCCTGTTACAAGCTCGATTCCAAGAGACCGAGCAGTTTTCTAACTTTACAAACTTTTGATGGAATCTAGGAACATCTTCTGGTGCGAGACATTAAACTTTTGGCCAGGAGGTCACTTTACCTGAGCCAGGGGTTTTTTTGTTTTGGTACTGGTTTGCACGGCTCATAATGCGAAGCATCAGAGAATGCTTCACGATCGAAACTTTGTATGGCCGCACTAGGGCTTAATTTTTGTAATTTTAAGACTAAGCCTGTTGCAGCAATAAAATTAGTCTCGTTGCAGCTCCAGGTTTATCTTTCTGCTGCTACTAAGCTAGTTTTGTGGCAACTACAGTGCTATCCTCGTACCAGTAACATATATACCCTTTCGCTGCTACTAGATTATGCCTCAGGCCTAAAATCTTTGGCATCTACAGTTTTTTGTGTGTATTCTAAACATTGAAAAGAATGCCGAGCAAAAATATTGTAACACGGATTAAAAATTTCGTTGGCATTCTATGTTAGAATTCAACAATTTTCGGAAACGTGGAATATCAAAGATTTATACTAATAAATAAATATATTTTTCAGGGGCCCATATGGAGTTTGGACTTTAGAACGAAAAGGCTTAAAGCCTGAAAAAAATATGGCTTTTGATAAAGCAGTACCAACCAAAACTCATATGGCATTGAAAAAGCTAATTGAAATTGGTAAGTGATTATTAAGACTTTAAGTTTTTTCTCATAGATTCAATCAACCCTGTATTTAAAACAATTTCTACTAGAGAGTAGATGAACATTTCAAAAAATGGGCAGAAAAATTATGTTTAATATATGAAGTGATCAGGTCATACCCTAGTTTGAATTAATGAATATTTGAATTATCTAAACAAGTTCTTTGAGATACGATTGGGAATTAAGTAGCCTGGTTATATCATATAAACTAGCTGGAATACTCGGCTTCACTAAGGGGGGAAGGGGGTTAACATAAGATATATCTAAGTTATTATTAAATTGTGTGGTTACTTGAATAAAAGATAAACTTTAAAAATAAAAGGTGGAAAGATTTTTTTTGGAAACATATTTTAACTATTCACAATATATGTTTATTAACAATATTCTTCATTTTGTTATTCGGGGAATGTAATTGGTCATTCCAAGCACGGAAAAAATTTTCTTTAAAAACTACCGTTAAATTTTCTATAATCGTGGGTTCTATAATAGTTCAACCGCGACATTTCAACCGACGACTTTTCAACCGAAGGAAATTGAAGCCAAAGGACAATTCAACCGAAGAACGTTTCAACCGCAAGACAATTCAACCGATGACAGTTTAACAGCAGTTTTCCTGATAAATTAACTACGAAATCCATAACGAAAGGGCACAATAATCATCTTTTTAACTTCCCGCTAAGAAAATTAAAAATTTTCAAAAGTTGGGAAGTTATTGGTTTCACTACGTTTTTGGAAAATCAAGTTTTCAACGAATGTTGACGTTTTGAGGTCCTAAAAAGTTTTGCTAAATGTTTCCGCGATGATGTCCGTATTTATTTATTTATTTATTTATTTATTTATTTATTTATTTATGTATGCATGTATGTATGTATGTATATATATTTATATATATATATATATATATATATATATATATATATATATATATATATATATATATATATATATACTGATATGTTTATGTTTACTTTTTTTTGTTTTTTACATATTTTGTGTTATTAATTTTGTATTTAATAATTATGTACAGTGTAAGTGTATAAATTATTCGTGTGTAAATTATTTGTGTCCTTTTCGTGTTTTTTTCCTTGATAATAGTAAATTTTCAATTTTAAAATGAAGGGAAATCGGTATTGTGGTAGTGAAAATGAAAAAGTAATTAACCGAAAAAGAAGAAAGATTGAAAATCAAATATGTCGTAGAAGACTTAAATCTTTATTGAAGAATATTACCATAGACAAGATATTTCATGATGTTGAAATAAAAAATCGTGATGTCATTATTGATTGTAATTTTGATGAGCATTATGGTGGTACAATGGACGAGTTGTGTATACATTGTTCTGCAAAACATTTTAGATGTGAAATGGTGTCAAATAAACCCAATTTTTTTCATGATCGTTGTAGCCCTGGTAAAGTTAAATTAGATTTGTTCCCGATAATGCCTACTGTTTCAAGATCATTATTTGAACGTACCCATGTAAAATTTAATACATTTTTCAAAAATATCCGTAGTTACAATAGTTCTTTTTCATATGCATAATTTAATGCTAATTTATTCAAGTTTAGTAAAGTTGGGCCTTATTGTTATAAGGTTCAAGGACAAATTTATCATCAGATTAGTACTACACTATATCCCATTAATAATGATTTTCCATCTTATGGACAATTATTTATCATCGATTGTGATGAAGCTGTTGATTACAGTAAACAAAAAATTCTTCTCTCGATTATGATTTGTTATATTGTTGCGAAAATGTTATGCGTAAATATAATGTATTTGCTCAATCATTTCAAATGTAATAGTCAACACAGTAATGATAATGTTAATGAATTACAATTGTCTTTTGTGGTAAAACCAGGATATAATGTACGTAGATACAATCCTCAACGATCAAATGAAGTTGCTGCTATTTTTTCTACATCTGATGATGGAAGTATACCCGAATCTTATGTAACAATACGTGATCGCACGACAAAAGAATTAAAATTCGTCAGTTCAATGGATCCAAATGTTGAACCATGGATATATCCTTTATTTTATCCATTTGGTACGAAAAGGTGGAGTAAAGAATGGTTAATACTGACAAACGAGTTTCCAGACAAGCTTATATCAGATACCGAATGGCTGTTCGAAATGTTGATAAAAGAAATGATGTTTTATTTGGTGGTCATCTTTTTCAACAATGGGTAGTGGATTAACATGTAAAAGTTGAATAAGATAGAATGAATTTTATTTGATTTCATCAAGTTAAATTGCGGTCTGAAATATATTCTGGTGTAGTAGATTATTTAGAAACTAAAATTAACAGTAAATGTCCTGATCCTGATAATATAAAAAAAATTGGCAAAATCATTATTTTACCATCCACTTATACTGGTTCTCCACGTAATCAAGTTCAAAATTATCAAGATGCCATGGCTATCGTTCGAAAATTCGAAATATCGGATTTATTTATAATAATGACCTCAAACCCACATTGGCGTGAAGTAAAAGAGAATTTATACCCTGGTCAACAGCATTACGACAGGCCTGATCTTGTATCTAGAGTTTTTGACATGAAGAAGGAAAAATTGATAAATTTAATAACTCAAGATGAAGCGGCATGATGGCCGAGCGGACTAAGTCATTATCCCGTTAGTTCGGTCGCACATCATGCCGTGAAGCGAGGGTTCGAGCCCCGACGGTTGTTAGAATAGTTCCAACACCTACCGTCGGGGATCGCTCCGGTAGCTGAACTGTACTGGCATGGGTTTTCTCTGTGGTTTCCCCATCGCCACTATTCCAACAACCGATCGAAAGGGGTGAGGAATAGGGTAAATGCAGTACAGAAAGCACAAGTCGGTCCACAGCCGCATCGAGAGTAATAAAAGATATGTGTAAGAATAATATATTGATAATCGAAAGAGAGAGCAGATAAGTTGATAATAAAAAGTGGAGAACATATTGAAATATGTTGATAATAAAAGTGGATGAGGGTTGAAAGATTGTGTTGATAATATAAAAAAAAGCGAAGAGCATACGATGATAATAGAGAGAAAAACTATATGTGGACCTATCAGAGGTACGAATGTCGATAACGTGTTACACATGTACTCACCAAGTGTCTGGTACGTGTCGCACTTGTACCGGTCAAGTTGCATTAGTATTTCTCCAATGCTAGGTTAGGGTTCAAATTTTATCTATCTTGTGTTTAGCATTCAAAGGAATTGGTTAATTTTAGATTTTACATTAATCTAGTCCTAATGAAATTTACAAAACTAATAAAATTGTTTTTAAGTTATGCAATTTTAGCTCCCCTAGCGGTTTTGATGACCCGGCAAAAACGCGGAGTAACCGCGGAGTTTCTACGGAATATACTCCTTAATAGAGTTTTCTCCGTGTATCGACAGAGTTTACGCGGCGTTTTAGCGGAGAAAACGCGAAGTATGGTGTGCACTTGTGACACCAGTCTTTACCGGCACTCTATCAGAGTATCTGTGGACTATAACCGGTGTGGCTCCGGAATATTCACGGAGTATCTGTAGAGTGCTGCCAAGGTTTCAGGGGAGTATTCGTGGAGTACTGCTGGAGTTTTCGTGGAGTAATCGCGGAATATTCGTGAAGTACTGTTAGAGTTATAGGGGAGTATTTGCGGAATATTCGTGGAGTACCGCTAGAGTTTTTGTGGAGTAATCGCGGAATATCCGTGGAGTACAGACGGGGTTTTTAAGGAGTAATCGCGGAGTATCCGTAATCTTTTTTAAAATATGTTTTCTCAATGTTTTAACGAATTTTTTAGCAAGTTGTACTGGCATCTTAGCAAAGTTTATGCAAAAGTTTTACAGCATAATTATGATCCTGAAATTCGCCGATACTTGATCGTTTTTGGATTTTATTTTTAAATGAAAAGTTTAGTTCTGAAAAAAAATAAATATTTGCACACTCAAAAAATCAAAGAGATTGTAGATGTATTTTTTTTTATTAAGTTCAATGTTATGTAAATTATTAATTACAAAAAAATCGAAAAATTGTCTGCTAATTTGACAATTTATATTGTTGTCGTGATTTACAATAATTTAATTATTTACATCTATAATGTTGGGAAGAACAAGTATCACTTTCGTCAATGTTACAAGTTAAAATAGAATAATTATGAAAATACATTCTAGGAAGTTTTTATTTAATAATTTATCCAAAAACTGAAAGGATTACAAATAACTTAAGATTACCAATAATTGATCTTGATCATTTTCGAGTATTTAATTTCTCAATTTGAAAAAATACAAATGTTTGTAATAAAAATTATAAATTTACAAATATACCAATATGTGTATTGTATTTTTTTACCACTAAAGCTACAATTTTGTTTGTATTTAATTTTTTTTTCAAAAAGTTTCCTTGACAAGATTAATGATGAAGCAGTTAAATCCCTAATCGGTTTCCCAACTGTTTGCTAGTTTTACACCATATACAGCATTATCTGTTACCATTCGGATCGCTGGTCTTATTACAGTACTTTCTTGCTCAAATCGAATAGTTTCCGATGGTTTGATCTCACGGATGTGACGCGTATCAAATCCATTCATAACATCTACAAAATATTCAATAATTATACTTTGCCTCGAACACAAAGGCATTATGTGCCCAACATGGCCCCCAGTTACGTATGGTTTCTACTAAATGCGTAAGCAGGTGAATATTTGAAGTCATCCTCGATTCTCCAAAATACTTTTCAAAGATTTTTACGTAACTCACAAGTAAATCAGCTGCACGATCTAGTTGTGATAGTGTAATTGAATCACTATTCAAATAGTGAATAGCTTCGGATAACATGGCAAGATGATTAACGTATTTTTCTTGTAGTACATACTTCAGGCAGACTGGAGCGTACTCCAACCAATTACGCCACTCTGAAGCTTTCCACTGAAGATATGATTGAATAGATCTAGGTTTGCGAGATCGACGAGAAGGCGGTTTAATTGATAACAAATAATTATCAATTACTTTTAACGTATTCGGATCTCCAATATAATAAGAGCTCTTAGTTGTTGTCAAAAGTATTGTTGTATGTAGTTTTACAACTCCTAAGAACACTGCGTGCATTGTTTCAACAATAACACCTCTTCGTATATTAAATACTGGTAAAGCTACTAATGGAGAAATTCCTTTTATTCCATTTCTTTTTTCACTTGTTTTATAAGCATATTTCATATCTGCTCTGATTTGAGAATCAAAGCGTAATCGGGCAAAACCCTGTTTAAGAGGATAAACGAGTTTTCCTCGTTTTAAACTTTTTCCAGGTATATAGCAATACAGACAACTGAAATAACCATTAAACCGAGTCATACAAGTAACATCGGCTCTGGCTGGAAAATCTAGGCTACTTGTTACAACAATAATTTTCAAAGTGATCTTAGTGGTGTCAGTCAGTTTCCAGGTAATTCCTACTTTGAAGAGTTTTCTCATCTCAACAATAAATGGTCGCAAAAAAGCATTCATCGACGGATGACGATCATCGACGTATATTCCAGCAAGAAGAATATATTTCTTGCGCAGATGCGGTGGTAATTCATTTATTGGTACGAAGATGGGCCATGCGCTCGTTCCAGAAGATTTGGCAACACTACAACCATCAGTATTAAAAGTAAGCGATAAATTGTACCAATTGTCTAGTAATTTTCCAGGGCTATATAGTTCTTTATATTTTTGTCCATCGTATATGTCTTCTAAAGAGTGAATGTTTGTTTTTTTTGTATGAAACCTGTACTTTAACGACTCAGCAATATTAGGTTTCTTCAATAGCTGTGTGATTTGAGAAGTTATTCCAATGTACAGAAAATAACCTAAGTAAGACTCTTTCTGTTTCGGGCCGCATTTTTTATAAGTACATTGAGATTTCAGTTGTTTTGTTCGTTTATTTCTTACTCCTAAGTACTCAGTACATGATTTGCAATAATAATGCCGAGATTGTTCTAAATTTTTGCGACCCAACATTTTCCATAGTGCAGCTTTATCTGCTGGTAATAAATTAGTGGTATGTGAGGAATTAATCCACTGAAAAATGTCAAGAGTGGCTTCGTATGACAGATGATTTTTAACTGAAATCCCAAAAACGGAGAGTAATTGATCTTGTACGTTAATATTTTTTTTTATATATAAATGGAAAATTTGCCACAAGATTATGATTAATTTCAAAATACGGATCATCATCATCATCATCATCATCATCATCATCGTCTTCTTCTTCTTCTTTGTCTTCTTTTTCTTTTGTATCATCAACCTTTTTATTAACACAATCAGAATCAATATGATGATAATTTTTGTCATTGTCTTTCGTCAAATTGAAGTTTCCATGGTGATTTATAACATCAACGTCAACAGCACCGTTATTAATATTAATAGAAAGAGTTTCCCAATCATCATTATCTTCATTATTATTCCGATCCTCGTCGTTTTTGTCATCGTTTCCACCCTCATGGATATGATTAATATTAATAATAGCATCAGTATTCATCCTAGAGTTTTCATTGTTATCGCTTTGAATATTGAAAGAATCATGTGTAACAGTTTTACCTGCTCAGGTTGGCCCCTAATCAATTTTATAAATAAACAACAAAACTAACAACAATATAATTATCAGGGCGCCACCAGGATTTTTATTCACGGTTCCTGGAACCGGTCCAGAGCTGAGAAACTTAATCTTAGGGTAGAGAGAGTGGAGGAAGGTGCTGTTAAATAATAAATAATTAATTAACAAGATCGATCGATATTTATTAACAATAAAAAAAATTAACAAACTTTGACTTAAAACTAGTTAACAAAATTCATTCACTCACACACTAACCACACTCAACAACTTCCTTATTCTCGACGAGCCCCTTTCGGCGTCTACCCGTCGATTTCTAACTTATTCTCGACGAGCCCCTTTCGGCGTCTACTCGTCGATTTCTAACTTATTCTCGACGAGCCCCTTTCGGCGTCTACCCGTCGATTTCTAACTTATTCTCGACGAGCCCCTTTCGGCGTCTACCCGTCGATTTCTAACACGTGCCCCTTTCGGCGTCTACACGTGACGGGCCCCTTTCGGCGTCTAACCGATTTCTAAACCTACAATCACCCGCACAGAGACGAATTATATACCGGGCTCGTTGACTCGGCTCACAGGAGTAACAGCCCAGCGACGAAACATAGACCTAGATACTCCTGCAGCTTATACACACTTCACTACAGAACAACAGCCCAGCGACGAAACATAGACCTAGATGTTCTGCAGCACACTCTCATAACCCACCCCAGCTACAGCAGTAACGGCCCAGCGACGAAACATAGACCTAATCACTCTGCAACTCACACATAACCCACACTTGTCTCACACTCACACTACTAACTTGACTTTAACTGATTTTACTTTATAAATTTTACTTTAATAAAATTGACTGTAACTAATTCTAATTAAATATTTTAAATCAATTATTCAATCATTAGTAATTAATAAAACGACAATTTTCAATTAACAATCAACTTCCAAATAGCTATTACAATATTAGACGGATTAAAATTCCTCAGTAATCTATTGTCATAGTCTTAACAATATAACAATAACTATTTAGACAATAGGTCTTAATATCCTGAATTAACTTTTGATAATTAAACAAATCACAATATAACTTCTACGATCACGTTCAAAATTATTAACATAAGTTTAATTAATTAATTCTGACTAAATTTTTACTGTGACAAATTTTAACTCACTTAACTGATTCCCTGGACTTAATCCAAACCGATAATTATCAAATTAGAATAAAAATTTATTTAATTAATTCACGGACTTAATCCCAAAATTATTAAATTCACACTTGTCGGAATAATTTTATAATATAATATTCTCAATAATTTTCCTAATGTAATATTCCTAATAATTTTCTAATCTATATTATTTTCAATTGATAATTTTCCTCTTATAAAATATTCTTAATAATTAACTCTTAATATAAAATCCTTAATAATTTTCCTAATATGAAATATTCTTAATAATTAATTCTTAATATACAATATTTTTACTCATTAATTCTTAATATAAACTATTGTCAATACTTTCTATTAATTTTATCTATCACAAAAAATTGACACACTTCGAGATATTCAATTTTGATTGCTAGAATATTCGCTAGCTGTTTTGCTTGACCTTGGGTATTGGAATTTACTGCGACACAAAAATTGACGCTTGACTAAAATTCCACGAATACAAATTTGTCGATCTTTTTTCAAGGACAAAAATCAATCAATTTCACTAAGTTAATTTGTTATAAAAATTACAACAATAAAATTAACGAAATTTTCGGATGTTAAATAATTAATTGATTGTTTCTAGTTATTAAATTTTCCCACAAGGGTTATGTTAATAACATTGAAAAACCTAAAGTTATTGTTGAAACTAAAATGATTTGCTTAAAAGTAGGTAAAAACTACTATGAAATCAGTTCACGCGACTATCAAAGCAATAATCTATTCATTGTCAATTGTGGCATCCATAACGGCAATATCAAAATATTTGACATCGATGGTAAGTAATTAATGAAAAATATCACACAGTCGGTAGTAGTTAAAGTTTTCTCTTAAAAATAATTAAATTTAGAAAGAATGAAAAATAAATTACATTCATTGCTTATAAAATTTTCTTTTTCAATCGTTATATATATATATATATATATATATATATATATATATATATATATATATATATATTATGATGGCTTTTTCGCTGCGCTGGCGTCGACAGCGCCGACGAGGTCCACCTAAATGTTTGGCTTACCTGGTTCGTTGAAGGTTGGGCGCCAGGAACTTTCGTTCCACTGTTCGTTGATTCACGTGGATCGTCGTTGGGCGGCGGGTCGAGGCCGAAGAGATTCAAGAGTATATACGAAGCTTACAAGGAAATCGGTTCGGAGAATAATTAAAATTAGGTAAAATAAAATTAATGGCGCAGGTACGATTACGAGTTAATTATTTATTTAATAACTAGCGAGGTCTAATAACATTCATAGGTTCAGTTCATACAAAAAAAAATTTAACAGAAGAAGGAATAAGATCAATAAAAAATTGTTATAAATGATTTATAATTAAATAATTTTCGTGAAATCTCCCAATTAACAAACCAATCGGAATTTAGACCGCAGTCAATCACAAACACGAACGCAAGTTATTATTATTGCACGCAAGGCAATAAAATCAAATCGACAGTCGTTTCGCAGGGACAAAGAAATTAACAACAAAATTATAATAACAAGAAAATAATTAATTCGCTGGTCTCGTCTGAGCTCCAAATCAGGAGTTCATTAACAATAAATAAGGAAATTATTTATCTCGCTTTGTTCATCTTAACAATAATTACGAATTGATTAATCAAAAAAAATATTTGTTCGCCGTGCTCGTTTAGCAACAATCTACAAATTCGTTAACAAAAAAAAATTATGTAGTTCGCCGGGTTCGATTAACAACAATTGGCGAATTTATTAACAAAAAAAAATATTACGCCGGTTTCGAGTAACAGTAAATTTGCGAATTAAAAAAAAATGTTTTTTTAACAACACAGAAAATTATTGTATTTCGCCGGTTTCGATTATCAGCCATGTGCAAATTTACAAACAAAAAGTATTTATTTCGCCGGTTTCGATCAACAGCAAAAAATAAATAAATAACTAATCAGTAATTTCTATGGGATCGCTGTTACCCGTCGAGTAATTCGCGGGAACAAAGCTCGAGTTGTGACAAAATGTTTCAAACGTACACTCCAACTCAAACAACTGTACACAATATCATTAGCCACTTATTATAATAGAATTTGGCACCGGGTACCTAGCTGACGTCACCGAAGCCGGAATTTAACAACGCAATTGTTGAATTCCGGTACACAATTAATTTCGGCCTTAATTCCGAAGTCGTGAGCAAATCTCAATTAACAAAATAACTTTTAATAAGATTATCGATAATAATCCAATTTAATTGCGATTCGTGGTGAAGTCACCCAGGTAAAATATCAACTGCGACCGCACTTACCCCACTCAGTCGACCTCTCGGTATGGGTATCAATCAGAAAAATCCGATGTCGGCGGTGCTGATGAACGTGATTCCTTGACGATGGCGTTTCCCCACGGGAACGGCGAGATCAGAACGTCACAAACGTAGTTGTCGTCCTTGACTCTGGTACAACACTCTCTACAGTATTCACTTAAATTATACTTCGACAACAAAACGGCGAAACTTCCACGAACAATTTCCCGTGTCGATTTTTCAAGTAAATGTAACAGTACTTTTCCTCGACAAAACAAAACAAAAAAAGAAACGGTTAAATTTTGGTAGCGATAGCAAAAAGTATTGCGTTTTTATTAATTAATTCCGTATTTTCTGTAGCACGTGGCATATATGCGTTCCAGGTCAGAATTATTACTGGCTTTTCCGTTTTCCTTTGCCAACACGTGGTCTTTCTCTTCAGCACCGCTAATGAGCTGCGCGTCCAATCAGCCGTCGTACGATAAATATCCGTGATCGATGATTGGTCGATTTACCAATTTAGTTCGAAATTCGGCGTTCAGATGGAGCCTCGACGTTTCTCCCGCCGTTTCAACTTCCAGTCGTTCGTGGAGTCCGATTCCGTGCCTTCCTAGTCACTCGTTGCTCCTCCCAGATGTCTCCTGGGTCGTTGATATCGACTGAAATGCGGGTTCGCCCGGTCGCTTTTCTCATTCATACTATATCACTCACTCTATATCCGATACATAGAAATTTAGTTCGGACGCATCCATTCCTCATTATTACTAATTGGCGCGGTTCGGCTTAAATATTACCTCGAGCTTTGTTTTATGACCGGGACCACTTGGGGCGACACAGTCGCGTCGAATCTCAGCATTTCATCAGCTTGGCCAACACACAAGGCTAAATAATACCAAAAAAAAAATATTCTCTAGTTGGATTCTAGGTGGGAAATTTCCCATGTCACAATATATATATATATATATATATATATATATATATATATATATATATATATATATATATATATATATGTGTGTGTGTGTGTGTGTGTGTGTGTGTGTGTGTGTGTGTGTGTGTGTGTGTGTGTGTGTGTGTGTGTGTGTGTGTGTGTGTGTGTGTGTGTGTGTGTGTGTGTGTGTGTGTGTGTGTGTGTGTTGTGTGTGTGTGTGTGTGTGTGTGTGTGTGTGTGTGTGTGTGCATGTGCGTGTGCGTGTGTGTGTGTGCGCGCGCGCGCGTGTGTGTGTGAGTGACTATGTAACTCGTTTATAACTTTTGAACGACTGAACCGATCGGAACGAACTAAACGGTGTTTTAAAGAGTTCCCTCGAACTTAGATTTCCTGAGAATTTGAACCTATTCGGACCGATAGATTTTAAGAAATCTTGAAAAATCTCAAAAAAAATAAGAAAAAAATCATTTTTGAAAGTGGTTTCTTCTCGGATCTTCGTCATTTCTTCTCGGATCGTTTTTGATGATGTAGAATAATTTTAGACCTAAAAAAATCGCGTCGATCGCCGCCAAAAACGGGAAAATTGGTTGATTGGTTCGAGAGATATCCTCGATAAAATTTTTGGAAACAAGTGTTTTTTTAACATAACTCCGACATTTTTTAGAATAACTTTTAAACGGCTGCACTGATCGATTTCAAAAACTAATCAGCTATTAGCATGAAAAAATTACGTCGATCGCCGTCAAGCCGGTCAAAATTGGTCAATTCGTTCAAGAAATATCATGAACAAAAAAAACAAAAAAAAGTGTTTTTTTTGGAATTACTCCAAATTTCATAGTTTTATCAATTTAAACTTGAAGATCCATCATGAAACTAAAAAAATTGCGTCAAATTCTGCCAACCACGTGAAAATCGGTTGATTTATTGAAAAGTTAGTGCGGTTTCAAAATTTAAAGAATATTGTTCTATGATACTTCTATCAGTCTTTTAAGCTCGAAGAGCTCAAAATAACACATAAATTGTATTTTTGAGCTCGAAGAGCTTAAAAACATCATTAGTGCAGTTTTATGCACCTAGGCATGGAATTAGCGGGAAGTTGCACCGATGGCCTTCATGGTCTACCGTATTCCTAATCTTTTATGCTTGATTTTGTTTACAGAAGTGCAAGGTTATATTAATTGATTTAAGACTGTTTTCGCTGTTAAAGAAAACTATAACTATAATTTTCAAGGTTGTGGAACAATTACAGATGGGACCTTTCAATTAAACGTTCTAATACATACATTTAAAAATCACATATATGAAAAAGGAGACCATGTCGAATTGTATGGTTCATTTATGGTGCAAGGTGATTGTACCATTTATAATATTTTTTAATTAAAATCTATCGCATTTATTTATATATAATTGTATTAATCTAACGGTTCATATTATTTTTAGTATCTACTTTTTATACTCTAAATAAAATTGACTATACCAATAAAATAGACAATCAAAAACAATCAATTAATTGGCTTCTGAAAGGATCAACGAAAATCAGTATAAATTAAATGAAAATTTTATCAATTATGAAAATGATTTTCGATGCTTAAATTTATAATTTATATTTATGATTTGTAATATTTGTAATTTTTTTTATTAAAATTTTAATTCACTGTGAACACTACGCGTATTATATGTGGTTGCAAACATATAACGCGCGCGAAGCGCGCGGTGCATGCTAGTATCTTTAAAAACGTCAATTGTTAAGAAAATACAGTGCAATTTATCGGACACCATTATTTAATGAAGCAAAACTTTATTTATTTGTAGTTCACATGTCACGGCAGTCATATAGCGACTGCAAAGTTGCTAGTATTACTTAAGGACTTTATGTGTATCAAAAAATTTATCGAATTGATTTCATTTTCAAAATCATTTTCATGCAAATACCCAATTGATAAAAAAAAACAGTGATTGCCAAATATATACTTAAACTCACGTCTGAGCTAAACGTTGTATGGTTAGTCATATACCACTTGGCGTAACAGTCACTCTAAATATTTTGTATTGCATCACCTTTCTTTCTTTGCTTACAGGAAAAGTGAAGTTTATCATTAGCCAGAACATTGATGGACTTCATTTGAGATCAGGGGTTCCACGATCTAATCTTGCAGAATTGCATGGTAATATATTTATCGAACAATGCAATAAATGTAATAGGTAAAGTATAAACAAGTCGCAAATATTATCATTGCAGGTACTGATTCTTACGCTTATGCAGATATATAATTTTCATCTTTTATTCCACAGTCGTTTTTTACAAGGATAGGGATGCGAAAGGTCTAAATGTATAAAAAATGTATTTTTGTGCTCGAAGATCTCATAACATTGTAATACAACATTTTTTGAATATTTTAAGTTTGAATACAGAGGGAAGTTCTAGCGATGGCCTTGAGTCAACCGTTCTTTAGATTTCTTCATTTACAGAGATCTACTCGCCAGTTTTCGAGATCTATGTAAAACTGTAGGGGGTACTTCATGCCAAATGAACCACTTTTAAATCCAATTATATTTATTATTCTGATCATTATTTTTATTTTCATAATTTTAATTTTATAATATAATTTACCTTAAATATTTTTATATATATATATATATATATATATATATATATATATATATATATATATATATATTTAATAACATGTTTTCTCATGTTTTCTTAACGAGCTTGAGATGAGTTAGAGAATTGTAATATTTTTCAAAGAATGACATAAGGACAAATGCAATAGTTAAATTTTTTTGATAACTGCTAAGAAATATCATGATATCTATTTTTAGTAGAAAAAAGTTATATATTACTTGAGGTTGACTAAAAGTAAAATCTTTTTATTTTGATTAATAATCAATGCAATATACAATAACTACAAAGCCCAATCTTGATTATGTATTTCAAAACAATACGAAAGTAGAGAAATTCGGAACGAAAGTGGAATCTAAAGAACTAATAAATTTCATTCATAAAGCTAAAAAAAAAAATAGCTTTGAACTTAGTATTCAAGAGTGACAGAAAGTTTAGGGTTGATGCTTCATAATTTTTAGAATAATAAACACCAGATAACCATTAAAGATTATTTTCATTATATGACATATAAATAACGAAAAAAGAAATTAAAATACGTTCTAACTTATGAAAATTATCTGTTCTAATAAAATGTAAAAATTAACTTAAATAGTGGAAGTAAGTGATTTGTTTAGAAAAAAAAAGTAAATGAAGAATATAAATTTATACACATTTAAATAATTTGAAAAAAATTAATTTTATCATTTCAAAAGATCTAAGTAATGGAAAGAAAAAATACATTAAAACTCAATTGGAAATGTTAAAAAAAATTGACCAATCAATTAATTACTTCAAAAAAAGTCTAATGTTAATATATTTCTTATATTTTATAATTATAATTATAATTCATATAATTATAAGTGATAAATAGTAAAAAGTGCTTACCAGAAAGCAGAGTGAATCCTTACTTATACTTGAAAAAGATACTTCGTCGATGCTCTTCACATTCTTCGCAATCACTTGCGCGATTACCGAAAATGTATGATTTGATATATCCATTTTCGGGATATATTTTATATACATAAAACCAAGCAACGAATGGATTAAGACAATAGCACAATTTTAGTTATATATTAAAAAAACAGAAAAAATGAAAAAAACACAAGCACCACAACTGTATCTATTAATAAACAACGTTAAAATTAGTAAGCTTAAAAAGTTAGAGCTTACATTAAATCATGCATAATAAATTGCATGAATAATTCGGCAGCCAAATTAATAAATTAATAGTTTTTAACACAATTCTTAAAAAAAACAATAAACTTATTTAAGACAGAAAACAAAAAAAAAATAATTGAATAAAATCACAAACACGATAGGGTTAAGGAACACAATAAAATTTGTCACGATGCAACTCAATGGTCTTCCTTCTGAATATTGATAACTTTTCTATTAAAAAAAAAACAATCAAGTGTGAAGGGGAGCGGGTCATTTTGGTAATAGAATTGAGCTTGCACGTCTGCAAAAACAGTTGATTGATGCTTGGTACGCGCCAATCTTGTCTATCTAGGTAAAAACATTGTAAGTGTAAATAACATTAGTAAGCGACCGCTCAGATACTCGGAGTTGTTTGATTTTTCATCTTCTCTTGTAATTTTTTTTTTCAAAGTCTTAATTATCTTTTAAAAAATTAATTCCACAATATAAGTATGAAAAGATTCAGAATTTCATGAATCGTAAAGATATCCTATTGTATGGAGAACTTTTTTTATAAACAATTTTTTCTATTTGTTTAGAAAATTGTTAGTTAACAAAAATAATTTGTCCCTGCAATGTGGGTATCAACATTTCCAAATTTCATGAATCGTAAAGATATTCTATATTGTGTGAAGAACTTTTTTTATAAACAGATTTTTTTTTGTTAATTAACAATTTTTTTAAACAAATAGAAAAAATTATTTATAAAAAAAGTTCTCCACACGATAGAATATCTTTACGATTCATAAAATTCTGAATCTATCCATACCTATATTATGGAATCAATTTTTTAAAAGATAATTAAGACTTAGAAAAAAAAAATTACAAAAAAGATGAAAAAACAAATAACTCCGAGTATCTGAGCGGCCGCTTACTATTGTTATCTACACACTTACAATGTTTTATGTCAATAACAAATTAAAACTTTCATCAAAGAAATAAAAAAACAACATTATTTTCAGAATTCAATTTCGAATCGAATGAATAATTGTCCATATTTCTATCGCAATATTAGCCCATAGAAATTAGCCAAATCGGTTGTGCCAACTGGAAGTAGATCGAAAAATTATAATTTCTTAAAATTTTGATATCAAGTAGGTTAATATGAAATTCTAACAAGTATCTAATGGTGGCCTCAATTTGTTCATAAATAATAGACAAACAAAAAAAACGTAAATTAAAAATTAAATATCTCTGAAGTTATTAATCTGGCGGGTTAAGTTTTCACATAAAATTTGTAGAGCTTAAAAAAATCTACAATTTTGCTTTTAGGTAAATTCCTGTCAGACTCATAGTTTATTAGTTATTGACAATCGAAATTTTATAAACAAATTGAGCTAGCAAGCTGAAAAATCAACTGATTTCATTTTTTATTTTTTACATATTTCTGGTAATAAAAGGAACATTTTTATTACTAAACTAAAGTACTTAATAAAGTACTTTTTGGTACTCGCACCTACTCTAAAAAATCTAGAATTTAATTGCGAAAAACTTGGCTATTTTGAAAAAAATTAATTTTTGATTGAGGTCAAATGATAGCGAGTTGAACGCGAGCGGATTTTCGATAAAGCGAGCGTGTTCCCTACCCGGACTAATGGTAGTTTTTCGCAATTAAATTCTAGATTTTTTAGAGTAGGTGCGAGTGCTGTAGTAAAGTTAGTTTCGCAGATATTGGCTTCCAAAATAAAGCGGTTTTTTGATTTGTAAAAATCAAATTTTTGAGATAAAAATTTTGAAAAATATTAAAAATGTTCCTTTTATTACTAGAAATATGTAAAAAATAAAAAATGAAATCGGTTGATTTTTCAGCTTGCTAGCTCAATTTGTTTATAAAATTTCGATTGTTAATAACTAATAAACTATCAGTTTGACGGGAATTTACCTAAAAGGAAAATTGTAGATTTTTTTAAGCTCTACAAATTTTATGTGAAAACTTAACTCGTCAAATTAATAATTTCAGAGATATTTAATTTTTAATTTACGTTTTTTTTTTGTTTGCCTATTATTTATAAACAAATTGAGACCGCCATTAGATACTTGTAAGAATTTCATATTTACCTACTTGATATCAAAATTTTAAGAAATTATAATTTTTCGATCTACTTCCAGTTAGCATAACCAAACTGGGTAAAACTGACTAATTTTTATGGGCTATATCTAAAGTTTTTCGCGGTAATTTTACATAGAATTTTAACGAAAATTTTCATCATGATGGTTACCATTCTACCTGGAAATAAGATTAATTCTTTTCTCTCTGCGATAGAGTTTTCCTTATGTCATAATATAATTAATAGAATATACTTACCATAAATAACAAATATCAGCTGTAACAAATGGTAAAAATATGATCATTGATTCTTTACATAGAAGTAAATGTACATAGAAAAAAAAATCTGTAAAATAAATTTAAAATATTAAAAATATAATTTTAATTGTCCGATCTTTTTAGTTCTACAAAAAAAAAAAAAAATGCGGGCGTACAAAGTACACATGTCAGGAGTGAAAGTTCTTTGGCAAACGAATTATTAAAAATCTCATCTATGTTTATACTAATATAAAGCTCTAGATTCCCGAGACTTAGAGGGAGGAAAAAAGGAAAATCGTTTCATTAATAATATTATTATTGCATTTCGTCCGTAAAACTTCTACTCTCACACGTGCAAAGAAGTTCCACTTCAAAAATTGCTGAATCTTAAGTACAAATTATATTTCATTGATTGAATAACTTAGGGTGAGGATTATTCAGCAATAATTATTACAAAAAAAAAAATAATCCACTGGTAAAAAAATGGTATGTTATGACCTGATAAGTGCATGTATTGGCTTTTGATATAATCATTTATATATCGATAGATTTTCTGAAATGTTTATTTATAAATGGGACTACCGTGAGTTAAAATTAACATAGTTAACGGTAAAAAATACGACTAAATATTCTAAGGGTGGGTCTTAGAGATGGTTCCGAAACTTGGGAATAGTCGGAGTGGGTTTTTGAACACCGGAGTAGTTTACATGAATTTTTAGAAAATTTTAAAAAATTGTTAATGGTGATAAACATGGCTTAACAGATTAAGGGTGGGTCAGGGGTGGTTCCGAAACTTGAGAATAGTTGGAATGGTTTCTTAAACACCGAACTAGTTTAAACGAATTTTTAGAAAATTTTTTAAAATTGTTAATGGTGAGAAACCCGGCTTAATAATTTAAGGGAGGGTCAAGGGTGGTTCCGAAATTTGAAAATGGTCGGAATGGTTTCTTAGAAAACCGAAATAGTTTACATTAATTTTTAGAAAATTTTTTAAAATTGTTAATGGTAAGAAACACGGATTAATAGTTTAAGGGTGGGTCAGGGGTGGTTCCGAAATTTGAAAATGGTCGGAATGGTTTCTTAGAAAACCGAAATAGTTTACATTAATTTTTAGAAAATTTTTTAACATTGTTAACGGTAAAAAATACGACTCAGAATCCAAGGGTGGGTCGTAGGGGTGGTTTTTCTGTAGGAAAATATCGAAAATCACTTACACATTATTTTCAAGGAATTCGACTATTTTTTAACGTATTTTATTCTAGGCTTAAATGTTTTATTCAAAATAACTTTCCTAAATTACATGGTATAGGAGGGTGAGTTTTTTATTGGCGTGACAAACTAAAACAGGGGTTAAATATTTTTTACATTATTTCATGATTACCGATGAGTACCTCTATGTCAGTCTGAAGGTTATTCCGATCTGAGTTGTGACCAGATCATTTTTTTTACAATTTATATAATTCGTTCAGTTGAACGTTTGAAACTTCAAGTACATCACATATTTAATTACGGGTAATGACATATAATTTAATGTTGTTACATGTAGTTATATATGAGTATATAAAATTATATATAACTTATATATGATTATATATAATTAGAGCTGGCCAATTTTTAGGTCTAATTATATATAAGTTATATTATATATAACCATATATAATTAGGCAAAATCATTTTTTCCCGGGAGATATTTTTCAATCGTAATTTAACTTTATTCACTATCCCATTTTCGTTCAAAAATGATAGTTGTCACGTGATAGGTTATATTTTTTATATCATGAAGTAAATTTTATCTCCGAATAATTGAAACTTCAATTGTCCAGATCACAAGTAATAGATCGAGTCTTGTTCAAATTTGAAATTTTTTTTGTTGTAACGATTTTGATAATCAATTATTAATCGATTTTTCAGGCAATTCATTCGAGATTCGCCCACTCCTAGCGTGGGTAAAAAAAACTTGGCAAAGTTGTGCAGCCGCGAACAAATCGGTAAAAGGCCATGTCGGGGACAGATGCACGATACCATTCTCGATTGGGAACATCAACTGCCTGATGGAGATCTCGCTTTGTCTGATTATCATTCTAGGTAATTTCGATAACTATTATTATAATCTTCGAACACTTTTTCATAATACATTGATATGGTCATGTTTGTCGAAAGAGTTAAGTGAGATAAAGACACTCTCTCAGGTAAATCATACTGACTGAACAGTACTTCATATCAATTTAGATCGTTTGTCGAAAATATTTTATTGTAGCTGGTACAATTTTTTTTTTTTCACTAAAAGGTATAAAATTAATAAAAACATCTAGAAATCGGTTGACTGTTCAGGCTAAACCTACAATTTCCCGCTAGGTTTGAAATTGAAGCTTGAAATTGCACTTATAACGTTTTTGAGTTCTTTGAGCTCAAAAATACAATTTGTGTGTTATTTTGAGCTCTCCGTGCTAAAAGAAATAACTTTTGTATGCTTTTGAGCTCTTCGAGCCGTCGAAACTTGGTTTAATAAACACCACTTGAAACTCGCCAAGCACAAAACCGAGATGGTCGTCCAGACACGTCAAAAAGGGTTCCCAAAACCACTTGCTGTGGATATGGGAGAAATAACACTGACGTCAACAAGGGCCCTGCGCTATCTAAGGGTAATGATAGACGAGAAACTATCTTTCCGCAAACACCTCGATAATTCTTGCAGAGAAGCCAGCAAGACGGTATCTAGCCTATCAAGGATCATAGCGAACACGATGGGACCACGAACTAAAAAGAGAAGAGTTCTTTTGGAAGTAGTCCATTTAGTACTGCTTTATGGAGCGAAGATATGGGCAGATATATTAAAGCAGACCTACCGGCGGATAATGGCAGCAATGCAACGGCGAGGCGCTATCAGGGTTGCTTGCTCCTACCGCACGGTTTTTAAAGCGGGTGTATTGGTCATTGCGGGAGCCGCCCCCATCGACTTACTAGCGTTCGAAAGAGTAAAACTCTATGATGCTAAAACCAGTGGTGAAAACATGGAGGAGGCAAGAGCAAGGATAAAGGCGGAAACGCAGCAAGAGTGGCAGAACCGATGGGCATCAGGAGAGACGGGCCGGTAGACGGCGCGCTTGATCCCAAACATCAACGTCTGGCTTTCTCGGAAGCACGGGGACACGGACTTCTTCCTTACCCAGCTATTGACGAGACACGCGCAGTTTAACGCCTATCTCTTCAAGATGGGGCTGCACCGCATGCAAACGTGCAAATACGGCCCGGACTAAATCGACGACGCCGAACATACATTCTTCGAGTGTATACGGTGGAAGGACTACAGAAGCAGCACCGAAGAAACTATTGGCACCACGCTCTCCCTTAAGAGCTTGGTAACCTGCATACTCAAAAAAGAAGATAACTGGTCAGCTGTCGAAACCTACGAGCAGCGCCTTTTGAAAGAAAAAATCGCAGAAAAAGACCAGTAACCAAAAGTAGGCGTCGTGAAATGTAACACAGACTGGATTGAAGTAATGCTAACGCATTTTTTTTTTTTTTTAGTGGGTAAGAATCCCACACTACCGACTATCATCCTTCAATAATAACGCTGTCTTTGGAAGATTTTTTTGTTTCTCTACGAAAAAAAAAAAAAAAAAAAAAAAAAAAGAGCGTGTGTACAGAGTACACATGTTAGAAGTGAAACTTCTTTGGCAAAATTAATTTATAATTCATTAATTAATAGTTAATAGATGTCAAAGACAGGTACATAAAGGATTTATGCATATATAGTATTGAAAGGATTAAATGAGAAAAATTTACACTATTAATATCACATATTCTTTCAATTTATTTCTTCAATATGTACAACATCATCTGATGGTATTTGTAATGATATAGTTGTCACTAAAGCCTTATATGGTAACTAAAATATGAAACATAAGTTCTTGTTTCAATATTTTCTAAATTTCTCGGCAAAAGAGCAATTTCTTCCTCTCATCGCCTATCAATAGACTGATTAATGCTTGTAATTTTGTAGTCCAACATGACAATAATATTGACCTCCTGGACTACACATTGCAATGCCAATGCCCTCGCATCTATTATAACTAACTCTAGATAATTTAATCATTGCAGAATATCATTCTCCGGTACCAACATAATCTCACAAATTATATCGAATAATTAAAATTACTATACTTTTTTATTATATTGTGCAATGTGTTTTAATATTAAACACCCTAAACTGATAGCCTAAAAATTTCTTCCTTTCTTTTTTTTTTATTTTTGTTTTGTTTTTCTTTTATATTGTTTTTACATGCAACATGTGTTAATACATATCAACATACATCTTTGTATATTTTTGTAACCTCATAACTGGCCGTACAGGCTGTCAGGTTTTGTTAAATAAATAAATAAATATCGTGTAAAAATGGCATCTATTGTGGTTCCGTATTTAGTTGTCAACATGTTAGGATTATTATTTAATTGCAGACTAAATTTTTCATATAAAAAGTTAACTAATGGTGTCGAATATTAAAATATCTGAATAAAAACGTTAATAAAACAGTATAAACAAACACGAGGTTATAAAATACATAATAATAATAACATTTAAGAGCAGTGTACCTACAATCTAAAATACAACGCATGTGCACATGAAAATAACATTTCTACAGTGTAAAAGTATAGAATTCCTTTATATCTTTATCTTTTTCTCTCCGACTACGTATATATATGCGTCTTTTAATGTGACGCTCATATTATGATTATTGTGACGCTCATATTATCATTATTGTGACGCGACCTTGAAATTTTACCCTCAACGCGCGCAAAGAAGTTTCACTTAAAAAAAAAAGCAACAAACACTCAGCCACATACCTCGGCGGGAATAGTCAGAATGGCTTCGTGGGACCTCAAAACGTGGAAATCCGATAAAAACTCGACTTTCGAAAATTGGTCCGAAATCAATAACTTCTCCTCAGTGGAAAATTTTCAATTATCTCAGCGAAAAGTTAAAAAAACAAGTAATAGTTGTGATATTTAATAATTGAATGAAATTTTGTTGCAAGTTTAAGGATTGATGAAAAAATTTTTGAATATACTTGGTGTGCGTTAGTGAGTACCCCAAATTTTTTGTCCACTTACACAGATTCACAAAAAAAAGTGGTCTGTGCTGGGTGTTCGACAAAGATTTTCTGATATATTTTTTACCGCTGAACACAAATCTAAGGTCAAAATTGGGGGTACAACTGCAAAAAACAAAAAAATAAAAAAAAAACGATAATGATAATGATAATGATAATTGTAATCTCATAATTTTAGTCGTTTCCTGATCCTTTTCTCTTCAAATTACCTGCGCAACAGATATCTGCTACGTTTCTCTCTACTGTTTCTCTTTGTAGCATCCAGCAGTAATCTGTAAGCATATTTACTCCCCACTGTCCCTGAAATCGCCGTTCAAATTCTTCGAGATCTTGATGAAATCTCTCTCCTTTCTCTTCACGAAAGTCTCCCTTGCTCTCCGAAGAAAGTGAAGTTTTAAATTCATTAGGCAATCTGAACGCTGAAAGTTTGCAATCATATTAGCCATGATATTTTCGTAATCAACATCCTTAATGTTACCTAAAAACTTTGTTCACACTTCCTTGATACTTAGCCATGATGCCTTGTCTTGTTCATCCATTCATAACTGAAACAAATATTTTTTTTGAATAACGTCCGGATTTTCGGTCTATCAAAGATGCCTTTTCTCAATTTCGCATCTGATTGGTGAGAGGCTTCTTCCATATAGCTGGAGTTTTAAATTCAAGTTTCTCCTTGTTCTGATCTTTCTCAAATCGGTTAACCATATTATAGCATGAACCACAAACACCATTAGGCATCCAATTTTTTAAATTGAGAGAAACTTCCATAATAAAACACTTTTGATAAAAAGTCATAAACCTATCTGGGAGTTTCTTTGTATTTTTCATCCCAATATATTTTGCACAAACGTAACAAAAGGTATCAGGATTCTTAGAACATTCATGATCGTCATGAGTACTAAAAGATACAGCTAAATTTTGAGTAGAAGCATTACAATCCATTAAAATAAAGAAATCCCGCACGCTAGAATGCCTGGCCCGATCGCAGGTGAGTCAGTTACCCCAGGGGTGATAACCCTCATACCTTCCCAGGTATGTGCCTAAGTCTGAGGGTTTTCTCACTTTGAAGAGGACAATGTCAACTTGTCGTTGAACACACTACGGCATCATTCTCATATTCTAGCGCTTCCCTGTAAGACAGCGTGCCTCCGCTGGCTTCGATACCACGAACTGTTGGCTAGTGAATCATTCTACACATCCCGTTAAAGGGCGGTTGTCGTCGTAGTCTAAATAGTCTGTGGTAGGAGGTTTTTGCCGGTAAATATATCGGTATCATTCGATAAAAGATATTAATAAAACACAATAAGTGGCAAATAAACATATTTACAAATCACTGATGTATGCTACAGAGAGAAACGAAGCAGAAACTGAAATTTAATCATAACATGCTAAAAATACTATTAGATCATGGATTTTATGGGTTTTTTTTATTTTTCTCCGTTTTTTGCAGTTTGACCCCCAATTTTGGCTTCATATTCGTGTTCAGCGGTAGAAAATACGTCGGAAAATCTTTGTTATGCATGCAGCACAGACCAATTTTTTTAAGTAGATTTCATAGAAATCTAACTATTGCATTTATCCTCATGGTAGAATTTTCGAAAAATATTACTATTTCCTGACTCAATTCATCGAGCTGGTTAAGAAAATACATACAGTTCAAAACTTTATATACATATTATGATGGCTTTTTCACGGCACTGGCGTCGACAGCGCCGAAGAGGTCCACTTAAATGTTTGGCTTACCTGGGTCGTTGATTGTTGGGCGCCAGGAACTTCCGTTCCGCGGTTCGGTGGTTCACGTTCGATCGTCGTTGGGCGGCAGGTCGAGGCCGAAGAGATTCAAAAATTTATACGACGCGAGCAAGGAAATCGGTTCGGAATAATAATTAAATAAAATAAAATAAAATAAAAATAAAAAAATAAATGCGCAGGGACGGTTACGAGTCACTTTATTTATGTAATAATTAAAGAGATCGAATAACAATCGCAAGTTCAATTAAAAAAAAATAACAAAAGAACAAATAAGATCAATACAAAAAAAATCTTTAGAAACAATTTATTGTTGAATAATTTCGTGAAATCGCCAAAATAACAAAGCCAATCGGAATTGGGACCGCAGTCAATCGCAAACAAGGAAGCAAAAATTAATATTTTGCACGCAAGGCAATAAAACCAAATCGACAATAGTTTCGCAGACAAAGAAATTAACAAAAAAAATTCCTTAGTTAAAACAACAACAAAAAAAAATATGTTTATCCGTTCTCCTCTTAACAACAAATTTGCGCAGGTCTCTAAAAAAATTTTAATTGTTCGCCCTTCTCGTCTTAACAACAATTCGTGAATTTATTAACAAAACAAAATAAAAAAATAATTGTTTCGCTTGTCTCGTCGTAGCTATAAATTAGGGGTTTATTAATAATAATAAAGAAATTATTTGTTTCGCCTTGTTCGTATTAACAACAATTTACAAATTTATTAATAAAAAAAAATTATTTGTTTCGCCGTGTTCGTCTTAACAACAATTTACGAATTTGTTAATAAAAAAAAAATCATTTGTTTCGCCGTGCTCGTCTTAACAACAAATCATGAATTTATCCACAATGATAACAAAACAAATAGTACCAAATGAATTTATCAATGGGATCGCTCTGCAATAGATCGATTATCGATTGTACAATATCTCTCAGTTACCCTTCGCGGCGGATAACAGAACCGTCGGTAACTGTTGTTACCCGTCGGGCAATACGCGGGAACAAGCTCGAGGTATAGTGCCTAGTGTCGCTCTCAGATGGCCCTCTCGTCGAGCCAATTTTATTGCGGCAGGTAATCTCAAACTTTACCACACAAAACGACAACTGTACACAAGATTCATTAACAACGTATTACAAAAAAAAACTTGGCACCGGGCACCTGGTTGACGTCACCCCGAAGCCGGAATTCAACAACGCAATTGTTGAATGTCGGTACACAGTTAATTTCGGACTTAATTCCGAAATCGTAATTAATTATTAGTTCAACAAAAAAAATTAAGTAAGCACTTATCGCTTGGAATTCGGATTAATCGCGGATCGCGCTGAAGTCACCCAGGTACTCTAACAAACTGCGACCGCACTTACCCCGTTCAGTCGACTTCTCGGCACGGTGTGAAAAATCCAGGAAGTCGGTATCGGCTGTGCTGACGGCGGCAAAGGTCCTCGGCGATGGCGTCCCCACGGAACTGGCGTTGTCGGAAGACCAAAAAAAAATTTTTGATTTTGTCCTTGACTGTCTGGTGTACGGCAATGACACAATACAATTAACTTCGGCGGGATCGACACTCTCAATTTACAAAAATAATTAAATTTAACAACAAAGCGGCTTAATTTGCAATATAATGAGTATTTTCGAATTTCGATTAGCAACAAAAAATTTTTCAGCGTATCAAAGTGGCTTGAACAAGATCCAGATCAGAATTGCATTCCTTTCTCTTTCGTTTTCCAGCAACATGTGGTTTTTCTCTAGCGCAGCTAAAAAAGCTGCGCGTCCAATCAGCCGTTGTCGGATAATTTTCCATGGTCGATGGTTGGTCGATTTCCCACTTTAGTCCTTCATTCGGCGTTCAGGTGGAGCCTCGATGTGCTCCCGTCGCTTCAACGTCCAGTCGTTCGTGGATTCCGATTCCGGGTTTCCCTCGTTGATCGCTGTTACTCCCAGATGTCTCCCTGGTCGTTGATTTCGAACTGAACTGCGGGTTCGCCCGGTCGCTTTTCTCATTTACTCTCTCTCTCTCTCTCACTCTATATAATATACATCGTAATTTTCGTTCGGACGCATCCATCCATACTTAGTATAATTCAATTGGCGCGGTTCGGCTTAATTTTTACCTCGAGCTTCACATTCTGATCGGAAACCACTTGGGGCGACACAGTCGCGTCGAATCTCAGCATTCCATCAGCTTGGCCAACACTCAAGACTAAATAATACTCAAAAAAAAAATAATCTCTATTTTGAAATCTAGATGGGAAAATTTCCCTGTCACAATATATAGGTTTAATTATAGGGAGGTTTAATTGGGCACTTCCGGCGAAAATTTGAATTTTCAGCGGAAGTGCCCTAACTAAGCTCCAGTTAAAAAATTCTATGAAAATAAAATCTATCGTCTTACCCCAAAATATCTTAGGAAAGGCCTAAACACAGCTGGTTTCAAAAGCGGAACTGAAAATTCCAATTTTATAAGGTCCATCAAGGAAGTTACATTTTGGCACACCCTAATATATATATATATTGAAACACTATAATTTTTACTTCTATGAAAAATCTTAGTTTCCAGGTCACTAACCCTCGCGGATAAGAAATAGTCACCTGGATTTCGTTTATAATTTTGGTCCACTGCCCTGGGATATTCCGCTCCCGTATTTATGATTGTCTTTTGTTTAAAGAGAGCTCGATTAGATAGATTATGGGACAGAAGTTACCACGTGTGCCAGTTAAATTTATTTTACTTACTTACAAAGTTACTGTGCAGATGGTCCTTCTTCCGTGTTTGGTGTTGTTGTTAATTAGATTGAATTACGCAGTGTGAATGTTGTGATGGATAAATTAACTCGATTGATGACAAAATTACAGTAAACTTAATTTTATTTCACTAACTCAGCACTTGGAATATATTTATTATATTCGGTGACGAAATACAATAAATTTATAGGATGATTATTTATAATAACACAATGAGGGTTCAATACAAAGTAGTAGTACTAGTGATGATATAAACTTATTAATTAATTAGTAAATTTAGTAGTTATTAATAATTATTTGGTTTTGGTGAGTAATCAACTAATAGTAGTAATAGTGGTATAGTGGTAAAAATGACTTTAGAATCTAGCGAGGTGGTTGACACCGGGGGATAGATCGAAGTGTCGATCACCGCTCAAGTATCGGGGTTTGTTACCTTTTTTCCCCTCCTCGTGCCGTCTTGTGACGTCACGGGACTACTTATTATTTTAGCTAGTGTCGGTAACGGAAATTTCGGGTGGTAGTTCGCCAGGCTGATAAAGTCGGGACATTTTGTAGTGTCTCAATCCTCCCTGCCAAGCCAAGACTACCCCGTCAATTTTTGGACCGAGCTAGCTCTTTTAAAAGAATCGGTGAATCGTCACCAGGTTTGAGGGTAATAGGATGATAGGAATTAGTGGTGAGTGATCACCTAGGAAGGTTAGTTCGATGGAATGATAGTGAGAAAAGTTTGGTTTGGTGAGTGGTCATCTATAGTAGTATGATGAGTTGGTGAGTAGTCACCTAATAGTAGTATGATAAGTTGGTGAGTAGTCACCTAATAGTAGTATGATGAGTTGGTGAGTAGTCACCTAATAGAGGTATGATGAGAGTAGGGAGTTTGAGGAATTTTGAGTTGGTGAGTAGTCACCTGAGGAATAGATGTGTTGGTAGACTGATGAGTCATCACCTGTAAAGAGAGAAAAAAAATTATTAATTAAAATTTTAAAATTATTTTTAAATAAAGAATTTGTTGTTGGTGAATTCCTTGAGCGAATGTCGAAACTCCGGTCTAGACTTCGATCTATTGAATTAAAAGAGAAATAAATTAAAAATTTTATAATGAAAAAATTTTTTGGTTATAGTTGGTTGATTTTTTTTTTTGGACTGCAGCTGTAAATAAAACAAATTAACTGGCAGATAAAATTTTAGATGATATGAATGATGTTGCGATTATATAGAAATTAATATGAATAATTATTTGAATTTTATTTTATAATAATAAATACACAATTTTTAGAGTATATAATGAACTGACTTATTGTCAGTAATGAACAAACAACAAAAAGAAATTAAAATAATAAGAAAATAATGTAATAAAAATTATTAAAGTATTAATGAAAGAGTGATGAATGAGGATGAAAATTGCCTGAACCGTAAGGGGGGGGGGTTTATTTCCTCATGGCACGAAGATGGGCCTCGTGGAAGAGTCTCATGTCCTCTTGAGTGTATTTGGTACTGATCCAGTCTTTGTATTTTGGCCAGCGCTGGTTACAAGCCCGGCACATGGGGTCGAAAAATTGATTTGCCACTCCGCATCCTGAACAGCGTCCACGGAAGTGGTCTTTTAATTCTTTCTCGTGATGGCGGAAACACGTTTCCGTTGTCACTTGGTCCTGGTAACAGACGTGACACATATCTGGTCTCCATGGTAGACGGCATTCGGCAATTTTATGTGTTCGTTGCCGGCAATTCTGGCATCCTGTGGAGAAGAACAGTGATTAGGCCTGGGTAGTCACTGTCTGGGTCCAGGACTCCTGGAGCTCTTGGTGTCGGATTCTTGGCCGAACGGCAGCACAAGTGCTGCGGATTGCTTTACAGAAGGTGTTGTAATCTATAAAGCGGATTCCGTTATGCACGCATACCTGGTTAGCGTCTGTGGTAGTTGTTGATGGAGTTGCTGAGTCAGTGTCAGCCAGAAACTGTTGATATGCAGCCTCTGGTGATATCGGCGCACTGTACTCAGGTGCTGGCGTAGTCTGGGAGTACGGTAACGAATGAGCGTATGTTACCATAACCGTTTTTGCCGGTGCGCCCTTCTTGATGGCTCCCGTTGCTTGGAGGAGGTTTGATTGCTCCTGGGTGAGCTCTCCTCGAGCCGCTCTGTGGGCCAATAATGGAGATGGAGGGAATTGAGAACCCTCTCGGATGGGCCTGGACGTTGATGAGTGAGGTTTCAGTCCAGCATTCGGTCCACATGCTGTCGCTGGCTGGCTGGCGAGGACTGGAACTACCGCCTTGTTGGTTGGCGTAGTCCCGATGTTGTAGACCGTCCTGATGGTCTGCTCTTCGGTGACTTGGAAGGTTATGGGTCCCTCCTGTTGTGCTTTTTGATGAAGGTCGTCACCCAGCTGTTTGATGGAGGGTTCCATCGCCTCGAGCCGGTGGTTGACGGCAACGACTTCTTCGGCTACATCGCGAAGACTCCGACGCTGCTGGTTAGTTGTCTCGGCTAAGTTGGTGACATCGCGCTGTAAAGACTGGATGTCACGTGTGTTTCTTTGCAGCTGCATGCGCAGATGCTCAATGCCATCCAATATGTCATTGACCCAGAAAGGTCGTTCATTGGTGAGTCTAGCTGTTGGCTGAGCTAGCGAGTCTAGTCGGCTCACGAATGCTGAGGCAACTGTTTGTTGACTCGCATCAGTGACTTGTGGCTGCTCTGTAACTGCCTTGCTGCTCGTGGATGTCAAAGTATCCTCTGGCTGGTTAACATTACTGACTGGACCTGCAATCAGACTGCTGGCCACTGGTATCGATGTGGCTGCTACTGGAGTAGTTACTGCGGTAACTACGGTGACTGTGCCGGGCTGGACTGCGAAGGGCCTGGGAATTCGGCCGAAGGTGAGCTGGGTAGCTTCCTCTGGAGTCAGGCTAGGCTTAGCCATGGTCGGTGACGATGCAGGGATTACAGCTAATAGTTCAGGTGATGGTGGTGATACAGTGTCGTTCAGATGAGATGAAATGACGTCGGAAGCTAGCGTTTCGGTCAGCGGGTCGAGAATCAATGACTCCAAACTCGCATGCGAACTAGCTTTCGACTCGCTGCTGGTGATAGACGACATTGTAGTATTCTCAGTAGTTTCTTTCTGTAATGAAATTTGTCTATTAGACCTTCGTGGAATTTTCAAATCATTTAAATAATGTGTGCCGAGGCCATTGCCATTTAAATCTGATAATTTCACGACCATCGGACTTATTATATCGGTAACTACTGCGGGTCCTGCGTATTTAGGTGCTAACTTCGCGCTATAGCCATCGACTTTTTTACTTAATTTTTTATCCAAATAATAAACGCGATCCCCGACCTATAAATAGATTGAGTGGAGAACCGTTTTTCGTGTTGTTTTCGTGTTCGTTCCCGAGCTTTTAACATGTAGTGTTCTGTAAAATGGCGAAGTTTGTCTATTCTACTTATGCGGGATTTCCAAACAGTTATATCAGTCTCGTCAAAGTTTTCAGTAACAGGTGTATCTGATATCGGGTGTGGGTCACGACCATGATTTAAATAAAATGGGGACACACCTAGTGCGGTGTGGACTGCAGTATTGTAGGCAAATTTTAGGTCTGGTATGTGAAGGTCCCAGTCTCGTTGGTTTTGTCCAGTAAATGAAATAATCATGGGTTTTATTATGCGATTACAACGTTCTACGGGGTTCGCACATGGGTGTCCTATTGGAGTAGGCGTAAGTAAGATATTGTACTGTTTTATAAGGGCCAGAACGTCTTTATTTATAAACTCTTTACCATTATCTGAAATAATTTGTTTAACTGGACCCCAGTGGGTTAATACTCCGCGTAAATGCTTGATTATTTCTTTGCCCGTTTGTTGTCTTAATGGGAAAATTTCCAGGTATCGGGTATAAATGTCTTCAATTACTAATGCATATTGGAAACCAGATGAGGATTTAGTATAAGGGCCTATGGTGTCCATGGAGATAATAGTCCATGGCTGAGTTGGCGGTCTAGTACCAATATAGCCTTGCGGTTTAGCCTGATTACTTTTTGTTTTAAGGCAACTCTCGCAAGAATTGACATAGGAAACAACATCTCGGAACATACCGGGCCAGTAATGGGTCTCGCGGATACGCCAGTAGGTTTTATCGATACCTAAATGTCCTGATTGAACATCGCAATGGGCTTTCTCGAGTTGTGGCTTGATTTCAGGTTCTGTGAGGACGATTTTCCACGCGGTAATGTCACCTAGAATTTCCTTGACTGCTGTTGGGCGGTAATAGTATAGTCTTTCATCTTCGTATTTCCATTCGGGGTATTTTTTCGGGAATTTTTGGACTACTCGGACTTTTTCGTTGTACCATGAAATTTCAGGTTCAGTGATGGTACGATTTTGAATTGCTGAGAGTTCTGTTGATCCAGGATCTTCATAAAGGCGTGATAGAGCGTCTGGGGCTTCGTTTTGAGTTCCTCTGTAATGGATAATGTCCAACCTGTATGCTGATAAGTCAATAGCCCACCTAGCTAAACGACCTGCTGGATCTTTTAAATTGTAGAGCCATTTTAACGCGGAATGGTCAGTATAAACTGTACTGGAGACCTTCTACGTATCCACGTAATTTCCGTAAGGCCCAAACTACCGCGAGGCATTCTTTTTTGTCGTTGTGTAATTAATTTCAGCTTTATTCAGAGGCCTGCTCAGACACATAATTAAATTCTCGCGATCTTCTTTAGAGTCGTACTGAGTAAAATTGCGCCTAGTCCAGTGTTACTCGCGTCAGTGTATAAGCGATAGGGGCGATCTGGCTCAGGCAGAGCTAATGTGGCTGCTTGTAATAAGGATTTCTTAGTCTCGACAAATGCTTTTTCTTCTACATCAGTCCATCTCCAGTCTACACGCGTGCTTGTTAATTTATTTAAAGGACCTTGAACTTGTGCAATATTTTTAAGGTGTTTGTGATACCAATTTACAAGACCGTTAAATCTACGAAGTTCCTTGCGGTTAGTAGGTCGCGGATAATCGGCTATTGGTTCGAGTCGCGCTGGATCCGGGCTCATACCTTCTTCATTAATTATGAAACCTAGGAATTTAACTTCGGAACGTCCGAATTGACTTTTTTCTTCGTTCATTTTGAGGCCCGCGATTCGAAAAGCTTCAAAAACAGCTTGTAAATACGTCATGTGTTCCTCTAGAGTATTACTGATAATAATCCAATCATCTAAGTAGGCAAAAATTTTTTCTTGCGCGCTGGGTAAATATTTCCGAGCCTTTTTCCAAAGAATTTGCATTACGATTCGGCGAACTTGATCAGTGAGAGCTTGATAAGTACTAGGAGCGTTAATAAGCCCGAATGGCATACGAATCCATTCGAATTGGCCACGGCCATCGACACAGAATGCTGTATAGTGTCGACTACTCTCTTTAACTAATACTTGATGAAAAGCGTCGCTGAGATCAATAGTAGAAATAATTTTTGCGCCTCGAAGGCTGGATAAAATTCGATGCATGATTGGTAATGGGTACGCTGATTGTTTGGTCTTTTTATTTAAAGGCCGATAGTCGATACACATGCGCTAGGTATTATTCTTCTTCGCGACCATAACTGGTGAGCAAGCCCAGCTACTATTTGAAGGTCGAATATATCCTTTCTCGAGTAATTGGTCAACTTTTTCGTGCAATGCTTTCATTACGGGCTGACTGCGTCTGTATGGTTTACAGCGTACTGGAGTTTCGTCAGTTACTTCGATACGATGTTTTACTAAATTAGTGACTCCTAACGTGGTAGATTTATTTTTATTAAATTCTGTCTCGAGAAAATTACTTAATTCAGATCGTTCTGATGAAGATAGGGCATTCAATGTCAGGGGTTTCGTTTTATTTGTACGGGAACGAAATTGATGTTTGATGGAATTACCGCCTAGGTACCAAGTAGCAGTTTTTGATTCTACATGAACGTCTGCAGACTGCCAGAAATCTAAACCGAGGATAATTGGGGTTGATAGACCAGGTAATACGCTCAACCAAGTTAAGATAGTCTTTCCATCGAGTTCTACTTTGAATGGAGCGCCTCCGCGAGTATATATTGAAGCAGAGTCGGCTAATGTTACTCCTACAGTACTGGTGGGATCTGGGCTAAGTTCTTGAAGTTCATTGCCTTGGATTCGATTGTACGCGGTCTCAGAGATGTAACTTCGTTCGCTTCCGCTGTCTAACATGGCTTCAATATTGAAAGGTCCGATTGTAATATCTGTAATCATGCGACTTACGAGCGTTGGTGCCTGCGTATGCGATAGATATGTCAGATCTTGATGATTGGGACCACGTATTTGCATAAGACAGTCGGGTGTTTCATCATGGTCTGCTTTGATTTTTAATTCCGGTGAATCTATTGGAAATTCTGATTCTGAATCTGATTCATAGTCGTAATCGTCATAATCCTCATATTCCGAATCTGAGATGTATAATTGTGGAGGATCAAATGGGAAATCCGAGGTTTGGGAAGTACTAGCTTTACAGTTGTCAATTTTTAGCTCTACCAAGGTGTTAGCTGGAGAGATAGATGATACGTGGGTTTGACTGGCTGATTTAGTAGTATTATTTGTCTCTACTGCAACGGTTTTGGCCCTGGCTGCTGTAGAGGGATACACCAGGGCACCTACTCGTTTTTTGGATCCGGGTTTCTCGGCAACGGTGGTAAACCAGCTCTGGCCCGAATCTCGTCGGTGGTTTTTGCGCAGCATTTGTCTGATGTATGTCCATAACGTCCACAGCGTATACAGGCCGCGGAAGGTGGTGGTGGAGAGAGTCTTTTGCAAGTTTTCGAACATGCCCTGCATTGCTATCTGAAGATTACTTATTGACGATACTATTGTGTCTGTAGTGTCGTCTTTTGGCTTCTCTTTACGGAAATTGGGTTGTTTGTTAGTTAATACCGCGTCTAGGGTAGTTTGTTCGTTGTTTTCCGTATTTAACGCGTCTTGATCAGGGTCTGTGTCGGTAACGGCGTTCATTCGCGTTCTGGATTTGGAGTAGCCCTGATTCTGTACTTTTGATTTATTTGGCTGTTCTTGCTTAGGGGGATTACAAGCGTCCATAACTGACTGCCAAACGCCGACGCGTTGATAAAGCATTGAATAGGTACTGATATGTTCTTCGGCAAATTTAGGTAAGAATTTGGAATTAAATTTCTGAATAATAATTTTGATCTGTCGATTTTCCGGTAGCGGCTCTTCTAATTGGGCCAATGCACTTTGCATTCGATTAATAAATGCTACTCCAAGTTCGTCGTCAGATTGCCGATATGAGTAAATTTCTTGTAATAGGGTCTCGTCTGTTTGGTGGGTTTGCCATACTTTAAAGTGTGTTTTGAAAATCGACCAGTCTGTGAATAGGTGTTCGTTTTGATAATACCAGTCTAGAATATTACCGGTTAAGGTTGAAGCAACTACTGGCCTAAAGCTATCTAGTGGTATATCATTACTGATCATTCTCTGTTCTAAGGTTTTGATAAATTTTTTAGCGTCTAGTTTTGCAGATGGATCACGTGAAGGAAAAATTATATTCCACGATTTTGCAGTCCGGCAAATGTCATTAGTCCGTAAGGGTGCAACTGTACTCGGGTATGTATAAGAGTGGGCAGCGCTTGGGACCATGCCTGGGATAGTGTGTGTGTATTGCTGTGTCTGCGATGCGGGTACGTGAAAAGAAGTTATCGGTGCTGTGTAGGTATGCGTCACGTGCGGTACAGTCGTGTGGGGCTGTATGTGTGTGGCTGGTACGTAGTATGGCATCGACGGTGCTGTGTAAGTTTGTGTTACTTGGGATACCGTGGTGTATGTTTGTGTGTGTGTAGCTGGCACGTACTGAGACACTGGCGGTACGAGTGGTAGGATACATGGGTGCGCGTACGGTGAGTTTTGTACCGTGGTAGCGGGAGGTAAGCGGGGTGCGGGTGGTGCGAGATGACTTCCCGCCGAGGGGTTTGAATTCGGGAATAATTCCCGCGGCTGAAATGCATACGTAGTATTGGCCAGATTGTTGTTGTTATTTACAGCGTCAGACGTTGTACGGACTAGGATGCTGGCAAAGGGTGGTATTAATTGATAATACGCGGCTTTCCAGGCTTCGTTTTCCGATCTGAGCTGTCTAACTGCTTCCTCGAGAGCATGTAACGCAACATGAGTATTCCCAGGATTTGGTATTGCGTTTGTTGGGTCTAGTGGGTCTTGTACACTATTTATCTCGTTACCGCTTAAATTTGCGGGATTCGCTAAGTCCTGTATTCCGCTCATGTTGTTTTGAATTGTCTGAGCGGGGTCAGTATTATTATTGTAGCCTGTACTGTTATGCAAGTCGTTTTGTGAGTTGTCTAGTCTAAGTAAGTCGTCTGATAATTGTGGATATAGACTTGAACTGGGAACTTGAGTCGGGTTAAAATTTAGTAGATTCTGGCTTGATGCGATTACAGGGGGATCTTGTGGGATCTGGTTTGCATTATTGTTTACAGGTACCGGGAATCGGTTTACTGGCGTACGGGGAAACATTTTTAAAATTTTCTGATATTAAAATTTTTCTTAATTATTTTACTTAATTACTTTTCGGTTGGATTAAATTTTTGGGATTTTATTTTATGGTGACACACCTGATAGAAAATTTTAATCTTAGATTTTTGAAATGGTTTTCCTCGGTAACGTACTCAAGCTAAATCGCTACAATCCCGGATTTATTTAATAATTATCCGATACTCGGGGTTATTATTTAATCACTAAATTTTACTTCGACAATGAGCTTATTGATTTATGATAACTAATTCGAACGTTATTTTTCTGAAATTCGAGCTGTGAAGTTAAATAAAATAATTTATTTTAACGGCAATGTTTAATTTTAGTCTTAAAATATTTTCTACTAAGAGTTTATTTTGAGTAATAAAGTTAAATAAGGATTTAGTTTCGACTTAGCTAGACAAAAGAAATTCTTGTGTAGAAATAAAACTTAAAGATTTTAATTTTATTTCGAACGTTGCAATACTTAGTATATGACGACCGATTCTTCGAAGGACGTTTGAGTGAAGCGACCTTGTGTCGTGTTTACTTTAGCCCGAGCGTGCAGCGTGTTTATGGCTTACGACCCGGCACACAAAATATAATAGACAATGGATTTGTGAGATTTATATACGAACAAAATTTTGTCGAAATTATTTTTACTGGAATTTTACTGAGAGTACTTCTCAGTTATCGTGAAATAAATGACATCAGCATAAATCTATATAAAAATCGGATTGTAGTTTGACAATATTACAATTTATGCACACAATATAATTTTTTTTCAGTTTATTATACTCAAGATTAAATGAGATTGTATGAAAACGTGGCAATTTTTGTCAAGGTAGAGATTAATTTCGTAAGTTTAGAATTTGTTACTAAATTTTCAGCAAAATTTTTGCTATTTAAATAAATTTTTATAATGATTTATGACGAAAATTCTATCAATAAATCGTATTTGTTAGATTTTCTTGTCTGTAAAGTATCGAATTCTTAAAGTAAAAATGAATTTATGAATTTTTGTAATTTTTGGAACAAGGACATTCATTAATGAGGGCAGCGTCCCTGTTCGAGCGCCATTGAAACACTACAATTTTTACTTCTATGAAAAATCTTAGTTTCCAGGCCACTAACCCTCGCGGATAAGAAATAGTCACCTGGATTTCGTTTATAATTTTGGTCCACTGCCCTGGGATATTCCGCTCCCGTATTTATGATTGTCTTTTGTTTAAAGAGAGCTCGATTAGATAGATTATGGGACAGAAGTTACCACGTGTGCCAGTTAAATTTATTTTACTTACTTACAAAGTTACTGTGTAGATGGTCCTTCTTCCGTGTTTGGTGTTGTTGTTAATTAGATTGAATTACGCAGTGTGAATGTTGTGATGGATAAATTAACTCGATTGATGACAAAATTACAGTAAACTTGATTTTATTTCACTAACTCAGCACTTGGAATATATTTATTACATTCGGTGACGAAATACAATAAATTTATAGGATGATTATTTATAATAACACAATGAGGGTTCAATACAAAGTAGTAGTACTAGTGATGATATAAACCTATTAATTAATTAGTAAATTTAGTAGTTATTAATAATTATTTGGTTTTGGTGAGTAATCACCTAATAGTAGTAATAGTGGTATAGTGGTAAAAATGACTTTAGAATCTAGCGAGGTGGTTGACACCGGGGGATAGATCGAAGTGTCGATCACCGCTCAAGTATCGGGGTTTGTTACCTTTTTTCCCCTCCTCGTGCCGTCTTGTGACGTCACGGGACTACCTATTATTTTAGCTAGTGTCGGTAACGGAAATTTCGGGTGGTAGTTCGCCAGGCTGATAAAGTCGGGACATTTTGTAGTGTCTCAATATATATATATATATATATATATATATATATATATATATATATATATATATATATATATATTATATATATATATATATATATATATTTATATATATATATATATATATATATTTATATTTATATTTATATATATATATATTTATATATATATATATATATATATATATATATATTTATATATTAGGGTGTGCTAAAATTCAATTTCCGTGAAGAACCTTTTAAAATTGGAATTTTGAGCTCCGCTTTTAGCAGGAGTTGTGTTTAGGCATTTTCCAAGATATTTTGGGGTGAGACCATTTATTTGATTTTCATAGAATTTTTAACAGGAGATTTAGTTGGGCACTTCCGGCCAAAATTTGAAATTTCAGCGGAAATACCCAAACTAAACTTGTGTTAAAAAATTTTAATAAAATCAAATAAATTGTCTCACCCCAAAATATCGTAGGAAATGTCCAAACACAGCTCCTGCCAAAATCGGAACTCAAAATTCTAATAGGTTCTTCATGAAAATTGAATTTTGGCACACCCTAATATATATATTGTGACGTTATTTTAACGACCGGGGTCTATTTAAAATGAACATCACTAGCGCCAACGGATTTTTGTAGTTTTAAGCCGATATTTCAAGGCCAAATACCATAGAAAATATAATTTTAAGGATTAAAGATAAATATTTTGTGAATTAAGTGAGTGTTGATGCCGAGTAACAAAGTTTATAGTTTTAGAGTGAATTTAGAGAATTAATGTTACAGTTGAGATTTTAGAATTTTTAAGAGTAGAGTCAGTTCTTAGAGTCAAGTTGTGAAAAATATTAAGGTCAAGTCATTTAAGGGTTTTATTGAGTTATTTTGAGTTTTGTGTTTCGAATTGTGAGTTTTGAGTTTTGAGTTCTGGATTTTTAGTTTTGGGTTTTGGGGTTGCAGAGGACGTGGGTAAGTCAGCGCTACCGTGCAGCGGGACTATAAGTCACCCGGTTTCGTTTGACGTTAGACATCAGCCTAACCCTTTGAGACTTCCAGGTGGAATGCCAAAGTCTGGTTGAGATGCCAGCGTTCCAACGTAGAGGAACATGACGAAAGCATATGGGATCAATTTAAGTTTTCGGTCAAGTTTACGTTTTAGCTAGTTTTGATAATTTCTAGCGAATAAAAATTATCCACCTTTGTTTAATGTTACGTTTACGTTTTGAGTTTTTGAGTTTCGATCCCTGCCGTAGTCAGTTCCTGGAGAGCATCCACCAAAAGAATATCCGTACTCAGAACCTCAACTGTTGGATTAAAGATTAAAATATTTGGGAATTAATTGTTTACAAAGATTTTAGTTGTGAGTGAGTCACGTTTAACAGTCGAGTTTTGGACTTCGTAGAGGATAGTCGTGTCTGAGAGTTGCCGCTGGTCACTTCAGGTGATCGGCCGTGCGTAGCGTTTCAGTTTCAGTTTAAGGTTTCAGTCTTTTGCGTTTTATTTTGGGCTCCAGATAAAATTACATAGTTATGAAGTTGTTTAAAAATAAAATAACAAGTTACTCAGCATCGACATTGTTTCTAAAACGTATGAGATCGCTTTATTTATTGTAATTCGAGCGTTAATAATTGAGTTCTTGGTCATAGGATATTAGATAACCAATTCTATAGAATACTTTTGTGTGTAAATAATTCAGAATACGTTGACAGATTTATTTGAGAATATTGTTCAAGTTGTTTAGATTCATTTATTTATTTTAAATGATTATTTTAAGATTTATTTATTCATTTATTTAGTATTATAAGAGTTAAAGTCTGTAGCCTAACTATAGCATTACCTATTATTAGCTGTACCGTTCCGATAATTTTGTCGCGTGTGTGTGTGTGTTTTTTTTTTTTTTTTTTTTCGAAGGGGGGAAATACTTTTACGTATTCAACAAGCTTAGATGTTTCACTTGGATATGTCGGACTCGAACATTGACTAGTGACATGTCAATGCTAATATCGACTAAAACCTTTCCTTCGTTTCTCTTGCCTCTGATCCTCATGGAAACCGCCGTTAGGCATTACTTCATGAGGGGAAGATCTAGTTATTGCTCTTCCTCCTGGTGGCTAAGGTGTTATCTTCCTTCCTTCTATCTTCTGTCATTAGCTCTTCTTCTTTCGATGGACCGCAAGTCTGTGAGGACTTCTGTTGCAAACGTGTTGTTAGCGTTCCAGGTAGCTTCTGATGACAACATTGCTTCCACTAGTGAATCTGGTTGTATTCTCTGGTTCAGGATTCTCTCCAACTCTTCACGCTGTGCATCGAAACGAGGACATACAAAGAAGACGTGCTCTGCGTCTTCTACGACACCTGAGCAGGACGGGCACTCTGAAGAAATATCTTGCTTAAAGCGGTGTAGATACTCTCGAAAGCAGCCATGCCCTGACAACATCTGTGTAAGGTAGTAGTTGACCTCGCCGTGATTTGGGTACAGCCATATGTCAATCCTTGGTATAAGACGATGAGTCCATCTGCCTTTTTCTGCAGCATTACATTGTTGTTGCCAACGCGTGATACTGTTCTGTCGCTCTTCTATCCGAATCTCGTCAGCACTTAATGTGGTATTTGACTTTCTTCGTTGGTAAAGGGCTCGTCTCTCCTCAGCTAAAACTCTAAGAGGCAGAGTTCCGGAAATAACACACACTGCCTCCTCAGATATTGTGCGGAAGGCGCAAGCTACTCGTAGGGCACTCAGTCGATATACCGTTCCAGCCTTTCTCCATGCTTCCTGTAAGTCAAGTACATCAGCCCAAATAGATATGCCGTATGTGAGCACTGATGTGACGACAGATGACAGTAATAGTCGTCTGCTCTGCTTTGGGCCTCCAATATTAGGCATCAATCGTGCGAGACTAGCCCTCACTACCGATGCTTTCGCACTGACATGTTCCACCTGCTGCTTGAAGTTAAGTCGGGCGTCGAGCATCACTCCCAAATATCGGATATAAGGTTGTGATGTGATTTCTTGTTCACCAGCTCTTAACTTGATGGTCTCTATCACTTGCCTGCTGGTGATGAGCACTGCCTCGGTTTTCTGCTGGGCAAGTTGCAAGTTCACCGTGTCCATCCACAAGTTGACTCGTCTGAATGTGATATTGAACGCCAGTTGTATCTCTTCGAGGTACTTTGCGACGATCACGACAGCTACATCATCCGCATAAGCCACAAGTTTGACTTCTGTCGGCAATACTATTCTCAGGAGTCTATCATACATGATGTTCCATAGCAAAGGGCCTAGAAACGAGCCCTGTGGCACTCCCCCAGTGATTTTGTACTCTTTCGGACCATTCTTCGTGTCATATATCAGGATCCTATCCGTAAAGTAACTTGCTACGATTCTACGGAGGTACCCTGGCACATTTTTCTCTTCGAGAGATCTCATTACACAGTCCCAGTTAGCGGAGTTGAAGGCGTTCTTAATGTCTAAATCAGCCACTAAGCAGTATTTCTTCTTTCCACCCTTCCATCTAGTTCCTGCAATAGCATCCTTGGCTGTGTTGACAACCAGGTTGATTGCATCCAGGGTGTGTGTGTGTGTGTGTGTGAAAATCTCTTATAACTTTTGAACAGTTGAACCGATTTTATCGCGGTTGGTGCCATTCGGAAGGGTTTCACTAAACTTAGATTTCCTGGAAATTTAAACTGATTCGGACCGATAGATTTTGAGAAATTTAGAGAAATCTAAAAAAAAAATAGGAAAAAAATTTTTTTCAGAAGTGGTTTTTTGGAATAACTTTTAAACGGCTTTACCGATCGATTTCAAAAACTAATCAACTTTCAGTTAAAAAAAAACTACGTAGATTGCCGCCAATCCAGTCAAAATCGGTTTATTAGTTCAAGAGATATCGTGAACGAAAAAAAACCAAAAAAAATGTTTTTTTCACATAACTTCGATATTTCTTTTCGGATCGTTTTTGGTAAAATAGAATAATTTTCAGAGCTTAAAAAACTGAGTCGATCGCCGTCAAGAACTTAAAAATCAGTTGATTGGTTCGAGAGATATCCACGACGAAATATTTGGATACAAGGGTTTTTTCAACATTACTCCGACATTTTTTGGAATAACTTACAAACAGCTCGACCGATCGATTCCAAAAACTAATCAACTTTTAACATTAAAAAATTTCGTCGATCGCCATCGGTCCAGTCGAATTCGGTTCATTCATTCGTGAGTTATCGTTAACGAAAGAAAACCGAAAAAAGTGTTTTTCCAGAATTACTCCGAAATTCTTGGTTCGATTAAACAACACGGAAAAAAAATATATAAAAAATTACATTAGTAATATCGTAATCCAGGACTAGACCTTTATTATCTTGATTTTTACGATGCTGCCGTCTACAGAATGTAATTTGAATTATTGAAAATTACGATGTTATTTAGTAAATTTTTTTTCTGTAAGAGCAAGTGAATAAAGACGCATACTATATGTTTTAATAAAAGAAAGACAGAGTCCCGTAGTTTGCGGTGCCACCACCAAAAGATGACTTACTGTACTTGCTACAGTATAAAGGGTCTTGTGACTTACTACTGTATAAAGGGTCTTATTATGTGACTGAACAGTGAGTTAAGATATTCTCTCCGAAGCGTTAGGGGATAAACCTTGAACTTGTGGAGGAGAGGACTCCGGGTTCGATTCCTCGGTAATGCAGAGTTATTTTTTTCGGTGACCTAAGCTTCTTTTTAATTTGAGTGATAGAAATTTACGATGTTGCATCGTAAAAATTACGATGTTTGAGTTTAGGTCCAGCACTACAATATTCTATACTAAAAATTACGATGTTTTCACCGTAATTTTTCATACAGTTTTCTTTCCGTGTAAACTTACAGATTCTTTATAGAGCTTAAAAAATTGCGCCGAATGCTGCCAACCGCGTAAAAATCAATTCATTTATTCAAAAGTTACTGCAGTTTGAAAATTTGAAAAATTGTGTTTTATCGAAGTTTTATCAGACTTTTGAGCCCGAAGAGCTCAAAAGCATAGAAAAGTTGTCTCTCTAAGCTTAGGGAGCTTAAAATAACACATAAGTTGTATTTTAGAGCTCGGAGAGCTCAACAACATCATTAGTGCAGTTTTAAGCGCTTGATATAAATTAACGGGAAGTTGCACGGATGGCCTTCAGGGTCTACCGTTTTTCTAATTTTTTATTATCGAAAATCATGACAGTTATTTTATTAAAAATAATCTTATGAACGTGATCTTGGCGCGATTTTTCATAGTAAAACTGTTTTTTCTAGGATGTAGATATGTAACAGTCGACTTTAGTTTTTTATTAATTTAAATTAAACGAGACCGAGTAATACAGCTATCTGTAGTACGAAATCACTTTCTGTAATTCTGAAGCTATAAGAAACAAAATTCGATTTCGATACGTAAATTTTTTCGGTAGTTATCATGACTACATACAAAAATCTAGGTACATACAGACATTTGGACGTTTATGAAGTATTATTTTCGAACAGTTTTTTCTCAAAATAGCAACATAAGATAATCTTTCAGAATTTATGAGCTAGATTTTTTAGGATGTTTTCTTAAAGTACGTCCACTTATATTTTTCAATGAGTACAAAATATGCTTGGAGAGCTTCAAAACGTGATAATAAATGAAATTTCGAACGCTTTGCATTTGAAATTAGTAGGAAGTTGCAGGAATGGCCTGTCGGGTCAACCGTTTTACTAGTTTTGTTTCCAAATGTAAAATTGAATCTAATATTAATGTTGTGTTACAGCATTGCAGATTTGAGTATTTGTTTAGGCACTTCGTTACAGATAGTTCCAAGTGCAAATCTACCTTTATTTACGAAAAATCATGGCGGTCGTCTCGTTATCTGTAATCTACAATCAACTAAACATGTCAGTATAATTTAATATCTCTAATTTTGAAATGTATCACAGCTTATTAATGTATTTGTATTTTAGGATAAACAAGCTGATCTGGTAATTAATGGTAATGTGGATGATATATTTTCCATTATAATGGAAAACTTACAATTGCAAATTCCCAATTATGACAGTAGTTTTGATAAGACGAAAAACATAAATGCACTGCCGACAAATATGGAATGGTCAATTTCATTACACCAAATAAAAAAAATGAAAGAACTCTATAAATCAATCCGTAAAACTCATAGTCGAAAAAAAAATATCAACATAGTAAAAAAAAATAAAATTTTTTAGAAATCAACTATTTCAAGTTATCATAAATTTTCAAGCTTTTAAAAAATTTTCGGTAATTAATGCATGAATAATCTTTATCACTTTAAATGATAAAAAAAAATAATAAAATTAACATTATGATTTTTTGTTTTCTTAAAGGTTTTCTTTAAATAAATAAATCATCAATTATTTAAACTGTTTTAATAGTATAAGTAATTTTCAACATTGAAAAGTTCCTTAACCCTTTTATTTTGTTACTTTCACATCGATAAATAAGACAGATAATTAAAAAAACAAAAATAAAAAATGATCAACAAATTTTCGAAGGTCGAAATTTTTTTTACATTTTTTTCTATAAGAAAATTTTTAGCCTTTTTTTCTTCTGGTACCTTTACTATTTATCGATATAAAAGTAACAAATCAAAAAAGAAAAAATTTTTTTAGCCATTTCTGAAAACTTGAAAAAAGATTTGATTAAAGGTGTACTCTAGTAGGTTACTTTTAAATATTCATTTTGGTCACTTTTGATTACTTTTTTTCTCAATTTTTTGAATGTATATGTACCTAAGAATTCCCGAAGATTTGTCAACTGTTTCAGGCGACTGCTTGCAGATTTAATTTTGGTAAGACTTTCGATGATTTTTTATTAAAAAAACTATTGGCAAAACCAACTTGGATTTTAAAAAACCTGTGTGCCAATGCAAATGCGAAAATAAGGCAAGAACGAGCTTTCTCGAAACACATTTTCATTAGTGAATGTGTACTACAAAGCGGCTAAATCCACTGCTATTTATTTTATTTATGTCAAATATTGAAGAGTTTTTCAGAGGAAATCGTTGTAAAGGACTTAATATAAATGGATTGATTGATATCCTCATGTCGTTATTTGCTGATGATTTGGTTTTCTGGAAAAAAAACTGTTGTATATCAAGAAGAAATTGCTGCTACTGAAAAGATACTGTGAAATGTATGGACCTATCATTAACATATGAAAAACTAAGATTTTACAGCTTAACATTAACAGTAAAAATATAAAATTAAAAAAGAACTTCACATTGAATGGAAAACAGATCAAACTAGTAAGTTCTTGAAAACACTTGAGTTCAGTTTTCTCTGGCTTCCTATCAGGACAGAAAGGAGTCGAATCTGTGCTGTCTAAAACAAATATTGCCAGCTCGCCATCATTGTCTATCCTCGTTAAAAGTGAAGCTGACTCTTCGAAATCAATTATTAAACTTTATGACACTACTATTGCAATCATTTTCTTGTGCGATTCATACAGTACAGTTGGGAACTTTTACACACATGAATCCTTGAAAAAGCAGAAAAAAACTTTTTCAAGAAATTATTTCAACTAACTTGGTGCATATCTGGCTATGCTATAATGTATTGTCGCAAATTCTCCAATAAGGAGAATTTCCGTAATTCTTCTATATGTAGTTGATTGGTTAGGAATTGGTTCAGGATCTATCTATTTTGAAATAAAAGACTCGGTGTTGGGGTGAATAATTATGAAATAATTTATTCCCCAATGGGAGAAAACTCTAGCAATTGCTAGAGAAAAAACTCCTCGAAGATGTTACAGTTGATAAATGTGAATGTATAAATGTGTGTTGATATAAATATGTAGATGTGTATTGATGTGAATATGTAATTGATAATTGCACTGGTGTGCAATAAGGGGTGAGAATTGATCTCAGCCGCCGTTAGGTTATTGAGGTTAACCGTCAACCGTAAAATTTATGACAAGATGTAATATGTGACTATGATAAAAAAAAAAGAACTGTGTGTTTGTAATCGAAAGAGAATTGACTATGGTTGTAATGGTCAGAAATGACCTGTAATGATAAGTAATAATTTGATCGCTGGGATCAGTTGTATAGAGATCCGAGAGGATCGTTTAATTTTGATCGCTGGGATCAGTTGTATAGAGATCCGAGAGGATCGTTTAATTTTGATCGCTGGGATCAGTTGTATATCAATCCGAGAGGATTGTTGGTTTTTGATCGCTGGGATCAGGTGTTATAATTTTTAAATTGATCTTTGAGGATCTGTTTTGTTTTTTTTTTAATTACAATGAATTGAATATTTGATTAAATTAGCAATTGAATAGAATTTTTAATTGACGCGAGAATTTACTGTTTTATTTAAATTATTTTTTATATGATTCAAAAATTATTTAATATATGACTTCCTTGATTTCAATAAATAAACGATTAAAATTAATTAAATAATGCACATTAACTGAAGTTAAATTACTAATTAACACTGATAAAAATTCAATTAAACTTTGCAAACGTAATTAAATAACAATAACCTTGATTATAATCAAATCTTAAAAGAACTGAAGTGAAGATATTATTAATATTAAAAATTGAATTGAAGATTCTTAACAAATTGAATGATGCTAATTTACTGCGTCTAATTTCTTCACACAAAGAACAATGGCCGCGAGGCTGTATATCAAGTACGCAGTAATTCTAATTCGCGTCTTAAATATTTAACTAAGAATTTATGTGAATCTAATATGATGAGTAAAAATGAATAAATGACTTTAATTAAGCACGAAAACTGATGATTTGACAATAATTAATTATTTTAGCAAATAATAAAACACAATGAAAGAAATTTTATGTCAGAGAGATCGCAGGTATATTGTACTAGTCACGGGTTCCAGTACAACTGCCCGCACATGGCGTCCCTTCGGGCCTCGTGCCCCGGGCTTACCGGTCTTCTTCCCGCTAAGTCATGGTGCGCATGTGCAGCAGCCATTTTGTCATTGCGTTCATGAGAACGATAGTAAGAGTTGCCATGAGAATGACCCATGTTAAATATTAAGTATAGATGTTTAAGTTTGAATATACTCATGAGAGCAATCCAGTCAATCTCCTTTTTACCGACATCAAACATATAAGACTCGATTTAAGATTATTACCTGTGAAATATACAGTTTTTAAACAAGCGCGGAAATGGAAATTAAAATTGCTTAACATGCTCGGACACAGATATCCACGAACATCTTTCACAAGCTATCCTCAAAGCCTGAATGTGACCTAAAATTTAACTAGACCACACAATTTTACCTGTTTTTAAAAGAAGCAAGAGGTGACCATCTCTAGAGAAATCTAAGCAGCCAATACTGGAAAGCGAGGGAGTTCAGGATATTCCATAGATACGCTGTCGAGCTACGAAGTGAGGATATATTGATATGGAACCCTTCAACGCTATGTCAAAACAAATATCAACACAAACTTAGTTTAGAGCCAGTTAAATATATTAAGATAATATGTCTAATGAACTGTTTGAGGGTCTGTATCAACCTAATGCTGGAAAATAACTTTAGGATTAGACTCAAAAATGATAATAAACTTTTCACTTTTGACCCAAGTCAGATATGCATGAGCTGCAACAGCCAAAAAAAAAAAGAAAGCATCCAATATGTATTAAAAGAATGCCCAACATATTCTCCCTTCAGAAAAAATTTTTAACTCAAAAACTGAGTGATTTGAGGATAAAGCAAACTTTCTAAAGAAAAATTTCTACCTTTTTATGACTAACATATCTATTATATTTACACTATGTGATAATTATGATAAACTAGAAAAACTTTAAATCTATCGGATTATTATTCTATAATAAGTCGGCGAAGTTGACCGAGCAGTCTGAATGCACAGACTTAGCCTGCCCGTACAACGAGTTGATAGGATAGGGTTCGAATTTCGGTGGTTATATCTGTAGATTGGGCACAAAGTAACTACGGTACAGTACAATAATAACAATTATGATTATTGACTATCCTACAATAACCATTATCTATATGATACACCTAAATTACCTGAATCCATACTTACTTTACTTCTGAAGTTAATAGCCGTGGAATTCAATGTCTTGATTTAAAACTGTGTTAGCTTTATGAAACTGTGAAATTAATTTAATGTAATTTTGATTGCAAATTGAAATCCTATCGAGAAGAAGGATATTCTTAAGAAGGCAAAATCATTTTTGACAATTGTTAAAAATTAATACTAATAGTATATTTTGTACTTTCACATAAAACCTAGAACACATATGTTTTCTTGTTTCGGACAAGCCGTTGTTGAGATATCGGGTAAGAGCCGATCTGTTTCAAAATTATGGCATTCTATTGAACTGCAAGTTTTGCATGAAAAAATTGAGAAAAAATGATGAAAAAGATTTTTGTTTTTGTAATTTAAGACTTTATTTAACAACTGTTATAATCATACCCGCTTTTTGATTATTGAGATGATAGCTCCATTAAGAGAGATTGAGATTCGTGACAAGACAGCGCCGTGGATTACATGGGATATTAAAGTTCTTCAGCGTCGTCGGTCAAAACTCTACAGGATTTATAGAAGATCAGGATTTACCTTCAAGGAAAATGTGGAAATGCGTAAAGTGATTAAGCGAAAAATATTAGATGCTAAGAAGTGTTATTTTGATCTTCAATTTCGAGATTGTAAAAATGCGAGATCATTATGGAATGATTTTCGAAACTTAGGCTTGGTAAAACGTACAGATTCGACTACTGAACTTAATCTCAATTTAAATAATTTAAACGATTTCTTTGTTTCGGCGGCTGGTCCACCGTTGCAAAACATCGACAGTGAATACTTGAATGCTTGTGTGGTAAAATGTGATATTTCGTTTACTTTCAAGACACTTACTCCCGCCGTTGTTAGAAAGGCATGCATGAGATTACCTTCCGGGTCTGTGGGTTCGGATGGCTTTCAAATAAAAACTTATTAAGTTCTAATGTCCTATTTTCTGCCATACTTAACTATGTTATTTCATTTATCACTTTCGGAGGGTTGTTTTCCTTCAGTTTGGAAGAAATCCTATGTATTGGCTTTGCCAAAAGTTCGTAGTCCAACTGAATATTCTAATTAAAGACCGATTTCATTACTTTGTACGTTATCAAAAGCTCTTGAGAGATGCGTCCATGACCAGATCTTGAAGCATCTACTATTAAATGGGATAGTTGACCAGTTTCAAACGGCTTTTCGGGTGGGTCTGAACACGCAAGATGCTATTTTAAAATTTTACGATGATGTTAGGTTAAGTATAGATGAATCGAAGGTAACAACAGTGGTTTTCTTTGATTTCAGTAAGGCCTTTGACTCGGTAGTCTTTGATGTATTGATACTTAAGTTAATAGATACTTAAGAGCAATAGATTTTAGTAATACAGTAATTAATTGGATTATCTCTTACTTAAAGGGTAGATTACAGGTAGTGTGTGGTAGCAATGGTATGATTTCAGCATGAAAAGATGTTTTGTGTGGGGTACCGCAGAGAAGTATTCTGGGTCCACTGCTCTACTCTATTTATGTGACAGATCTTGGTCGTCTTCTTTAACGTTGTTAACACTTATTTCATGCTGATACTTTGGTCATTTACCGGCAATGTAAAGTCAGTGATATTGTAAACTGTGTGAGTATTTTGAACGGAGAGATATCTAAAATATCCGAATGGTGCACTAAAAACGGGTTAAAAATGAATCATAACAAAATGAAAGCGACGATATTTGGAACAGTGTTTAAATTAGCGGACTTGAATTATGTTTATGTACCTAATATTGTAATAGATAACACTATAATTAATTATTATAAATCGGTAAAATATTTAAGAGTGATGTTTGAGGATACTTTGACCTGGTCTTTGCAGGTAACTGAGATTTGCAAAAGTATTATGAGCAGGGCATGAAAGTTGAGGCCAACAATTAAACTTGAAAATAAAGCAAACCTAAAATAATAATCACAAGCGAAATGACGATCGCGAGCACGTTCAAGCGCTTAAACTAATACTATATTTTAAACGTAGAATATATCAAAATAAAAGTGAGGTTGGCAACAGAACACGTGGGCTTGGAAAACACAACCTGACATCAAGGACAAAACTAATATGAAAAACTTTAATTTAAAAACGTGTATTTTGCTGGGTGATTGAATTTTAAGTTTTTTAAACTTTTTGTTTTAGGCTCAATTTATTCTGGTAATTATAGGAAGAAATACTCTCTACAAAATAGTATAAAATTATTTTTCCCCACACAAGCTCAAAAAAATTTACTGAATGATCTGGGTCGAGAACTTCAATTTTCCGGAAAAATATGGTTCTAAATGGTCATACCATTTGGTTGACTGATTGAAGCTTAACTCTTAGCTGGCAATTATACCCTGGTTAAAAAAAGTATTGAGAACAATGGAAACGGAATTGAAAATAATTACTTTTATGATAAATCGAATTTTTTCGAATTCCGTTTCTATTGTTGTCAATACTTTTTTCAATCAGGGTAGAGACAAAACATTCTCTACAAAAAAGTATGGATGTATTTCACGTCTAGTCATGCCCAAAAAAAAATTACAAAATGATCTTGGTCAAAAAAATTAAAATTTACAAGAAATATAATTTAAATTTTTTTACACTTTTTCGTTAAGCTCAACTTTTTGCTAGTAAATATGAAAAAACATATTCTATACAAGAGAATCTAGAAGTATTTTTTGCTTAGACAAGCACAAAAAAAGTTACAAAATAATTTCGGTTAAAAAATTAAAATTTACTAAAAAATAGGGTTTTTTTTATGTCATTTTTTTCTGCTGACCTATTTAACCTTAACTCTTAGGTGATAATTAGAGAACAAAATATTCTCTTCGAATAAGTATCGAATGATTTTTTGCCTCGTAAAGGCCCAAAAAAATTTCCAAAATGATCTCGGTCAAGAACTTGAAATTTACTAAAAAATTAAGTTTTCCATGGTGATTTTTTTCTGCCAACCTACATAAGCTTAAGTCTCGGATGGTAATTATAAAACAAAATATTCTCTACGTAAAAGTATCAAATGATTTTTTGCCTAGTCTTGCCCAAAAAAAGTTGCAAAATAAATTCAGTCAAAAGCTTGAAATTTACTGAAAAATGAGCTTTTTCACTGTCATTTTTTTCTGCTGATCTATGAAATCTTAACTTTCAGGTGGTAATTATAGAACGAAATAATTTCTTCAAAAACGTATCGAATGATTTTTTGCCTAGTCTAGCCCAAAAAAAGTTACAAAATAATTTCGGTGAAAAACTTGAAATTTAGTAAAAAATTAAGTTATCCCTGATGACCCTGAATAAAAAAAAGTATTGAGACAAAGGAAAAAACATTGAAAAGTATTGGATTGACTAGAAAACCAATACTTTTCAATACTTTTTTCTTTGTCTCAATACTTTTTTTTAATCAGGGGATTTTTTTTTGCTGACCTATAAAAGCTGAAGTCTCAGATGGTAATTATAATACAAGATATTCTCTACGAAAAAGTATCAAATAACTTTTTGCCTAGCCTAGTCCAGAAAAAGACACATGTGTGACACTTGATCAACACTTAAGTGACGCCTATCTGACACATTAGCGACTGTTGTATCGATTAAGGACACCTAAGCGATTTATGAGCATAGCTAACGCGACACCTAAGTGAAACTTGTGGGACGCCTATGCGACACATGTGCAACACTTGAGCAACACCGAAGCGACACTTACGTGACACAGATACATTTGCGACACTTGAGCGACACGTGCGACATTTGAGCTACACATATACGACACATATGCGACACGTACACGACACTTGAGCAGAAAATAAGCAACATGTGCGTTACATATGCGACGGATGTGCAACACGTTTGCGGCACCTCCTCGATGCATGTGCGAAACATGTGCGACACTTGAACGACACCCAAGCGACACTTAAGCAAAACATGTGCGACACTTGAACGACGCTCAAGCGACACTTACGTGACACATCAGCGACACATGTGCGATATTTAAGCAACACAAATGCGACTCTTGAGCAAAACATGTGCGACACTTGAGTGACACATGTACGGCACTTGGGGGACACCATCTCGACACCTAAGCAACACATTAGCGATGGATGAGTCAATTAAAGGACACCTAAGCGATACATGAGTAATGCTAACGAGACACCTAAATGACACTTGTGCGACACCTACGCGGCACGTTCGAAACTTAAACGACACCTAAGCAACACTTAAGAGTCATTTGTTCAACACCGATCCGGTACTCAAAGGACCCTTTTACGAGATATGAGTGTTGCCTATGCGACACCTATGTCCCCTTCCCCTTTTTTAACTAACTTTTTATTCAATAAATTTTTTATTTAGTAATGAATCAATAGAGTGTTATGCCTTGGGAGAAAGGTTCAATTTCTTATTAAAATAACTTGCACATAATTTAATGTCTAAACTATAGTCACTTTTAATTGTTTATTTTATAACGTAAAGTTTCACTTCAACTGTTAAACTTATTAATAAGTGTTAAATTTTAACTAAATTGTTAGTAATTATTCTGGGCTTAATTTTATAACATAACTTGCTGTTACCCGCCTGCTTCGCTGGGCATTCTATAGAATTGTATTTTTCGATCTAAACTTAAAATTTGATTAGAGTATTGTTTTGACTTTCACAAATTCCAAATTTCATCGAATAAGCATATACCTTTTATCTATGAAATTATTCCAGTTAATATTTATTGTAACTTTCAATGTGCAATCACTATAATGTTTGGGTGGCCTGTTTTTCAAGAATGAATAATAATTGACACGAAGAAAAAAATTTGAAATGAGAATTTGAAGTCTATAGGAGCTTGTAACAGGGTAAAATTACCCTAAATCGATAAGTCGCCGGATATCGATAACTATTCGACGTAGCACTGGCGCGTCTCGATCTTCGGGCCTAACGGGAGAATAGGAAGGGGTAGTTTTGGGTTAATACAGGTGAGCCGTGCAGTGGAAAAAGGAGAAGTAGTGTGACCACCAGACCTAGTGCCACGGAAATCGAGAAGGACCGATCCCCGGAGTAGTGACAAGACGAAGGAAGCTAACTGCAACTAGGACTTCATCCTCAATTAGAGAGTTAGATCATCGTTTTCTTCGTCAAGGTATCAATTATTACTCTGTGGGAAAGAAGTAGACCGCGGTTTACCTAATACTCGGTCACTTCTCCTATTTAATTATCAATTGGATCGTGTAATCGATGATTATTTAATTAATCAGAATTTGATGTTCGCTAATTCAACTAATTTTTTTTTTTTCAAAAAGTTCTAGAAATTCCGTTTGAAGATACCAAAATGAAGTTTCAGTCAAAATTTGAGCCCTTAATATCAATATTTAGAGGTCGCGAACTGAATTTTTCAATTTTTCATTTAATTAACACGGAAAAAAATTAGAAAAACGGTAGACCCTGAAGACCATCCGTGCAACTTCCCGCTAATTTAATATCAAGTGCTTAAAACTGCACTAATGATGTTTTTGAGCTCTTCGAGGTCAAAAGTACAATTTATATGTTATTCTAAGCTCCCTAAGCTTAGAGGGACAATTTTTCTATGCTTTTGAGCTCTTTGAGCTCTTTGGAAAAACACAATTTTTCAAATTTTCAAACTGCAGTAACTTTTGAATAAATAAATTGATTATTACGTGGTTGGCAGCATTCGGCGCAATTTTTTAAGCTCTATAGAGAATTTGTAAGTTTAGTTTGATCAAACCAAGAATTTCGGAGTAATTCTGGAAAAACACTTTTTTCGGTTTTCTTTCGCCAAGGATAACTCACGAATGACTGAACCGATTTCGACCGGACCGACGGCGATCGACGTGATTTTTTGATGTTAAGAGTTGATTAGTTTTTGGAATCGATCGGTAAAGCCGTTTTAAAGTTATTCCAAAAGAACCACTTCTGAAAAAAATTTTTTTCCTATTTTTTTTTAGATTTCTCTAAATTTCTCAAAATCTATCGGTCCGAATCGGTCCAAATTTTCAGGAAATCTAAGTTTAGTAAAGCCCTTTCGAATGGCACCAACCGCGATGAAATCGGTTTAACCGTTCAAAAGTCATAAAAGGGTCACACACACACACACACACGCATGCACACACACACACACACACACACACACACACACACGCGCGCGCACACGCACATATATATATATATATATATATATATATATATATATATATATATATATATATATATATATATATATATATATATATATATATGTGTGTGTGTGTGTGTGTGTGTGTGTGTGTGTGTGTGTGTGTGTGTGTGTGTGTGTGTGTGTGTGTGTGTGTGTGTGTGTGTGTGTGTGTGTGTGTGTGTGTGTGTGTGTGTGTGTGTGTGTGTGTGTGTGTGTGTGTGTGTGTGAAAAACCCTCAAAATCATCATTTGGCATCAAAAATCGCAAGAACCATGACTAAGGAGCTAGCCATAGTCAAAGTCTTCACTAAGTACTAACAATCGTACTGATCATGACTAGAAAGCCAGTCATAGCTAAGATCTTCATCAGGTACTAACAAACGCACGGACCATAACGAGAGAGCTAGTAGAAAATCATTCCAATCATAGTGGGAAATTATTCTGAGCCATTATTGGGCCGCTACCTCCGAAACCCCCACTCAGTCCATCGGAGCTAGCGAGCCAATGCATTAACCTAATCCAATCCCCTCTCAAATCACAAGACTGTTTAAAAGAGGCAGCGAGGAGAGCTACCGACACAGTCCACTTTAAACCACTGAGCGAAGAAGAAGAAGAAGAAGCAAGTCAAGGATCTACAGTAAGCGAGCAAGGCTTACAACAATAGTGCAGTACTTCGGATACCAAGCGTGCAAGGCTTGTTTATCCTCGACTTAATCACCAGGCCAACTCAGATCATATCGGCTACGTTGAATCAGTCTGAACGACAACTACGATTGAGCATCATCGAAACAGTTCTTTTCAAAACTAATTATTTATCACTCTCATACAGAGAGTGAGAGAAAGTCATCTCAAGACTACTACATAGTCTTAACTACAACGGTCTTTTTCAAGACCAAACTTAATTAAGGCTCTTATTTAAGAGCGTGTGACTAATAAGTCATCTCAAGACTACTACGTAGTCCTAATTACAACGGTCTTTTTCAAGACCACTAAATAATTCCATTTGTAAGAAAACCTACCCAAGTTTGAGAGAAGGTTCCGGTATTATAATCGAACATTTTTATGGTCCCTCGAGCCGGATCTTCTCTCGGCTTGGGTAGTAATCAGCGACATCTCAAGACATATCTCTGAGAGTGCGTAACATTTCTTGAGATTGGGTTTCACTACTTTGCGCATTGCTGAGCACTAAGTGCTGCGGGAAGTTTTGTCATTCAAATCCTCAAGGATGTCGGCACTTCAGGCAAGACTGTCGCTGCAGCAGTCCAAGTACGCATTCATCATGTCTCTTCAGAAGGAAGTTCAGGCAGAAACTCACCAAAATTTCAACATTCACGTGGCCAAAGCAAAACTACTAATGCTCAAGACTAACTGGGAGAAGTTTGAAGCAGAACATGAAAAGATCATCCTGTCCAAGGTCGAGATCCCACCAGACGATCCTTATATCAAGAATAACGCTTACGAAACAGCTATGCAGTGCGTTGTTAATATCCAAGCTGCCCTGGAAGAGAGAATCTCAGAGTCAGAAGCAGCTAATCCTCCTAGTGGAACTAGCCTTGCCAACGTAAGTCTAACCGGAGGTACAGCAGTCAGACCATCATCATTGCCCAAGATTCCGATTCCACCATTTTCTGGTAACTTCGGAGATTGGAGAGCCTTCTCAGACTTGTTCGTTTCACTAATTGGTGAAAATACAGCCATCTCAAATGCAGAAAAGTTTGTCCATCTCCGAAATAGTCTCTCTGGAAATGCTGCTAGTCTCATCTCAAACATCAAAATCTCAGCTGATTCATTCCAAGTAGCCTGGGATATGCTTGTCAAGAGGTATGAAAACAAGAGACTTCTCATCGCAGCTCAACTGGATAAGCTTCTGCGCTTGAAGACGCCAGGAGTTCGGTCATCAGCTACTCTAAACGCACTTCTCAACGTGGTTTCTAAGTCCACGAATTCACTGAAAGCCCTTGGACTTCCAGTTGACCAATGGGATTCAATCATCGTCCATCTCATGACACACCATCTAGACCCCAAGACTCGTGAAGATTGGGAAATGCACCTTGGGTCAGCAACGGAGTATCCATCTCTAGAACAGTTAACTGGTTTTCTAACTGGTGCTGCTAGAGCTCTAGAAAGTATAGAAGAACAGTCCAAAACAGCTTTGAGAAAGATAAAACCAGACACAAGGCCATCTCAACCAGCAAAGGTTCATCACGTCATCTCAGACCAACCTGGAACGTCATCTCAAGCTGAAACCAAGCCATGGGTAAAGGATTTGAACAACACCTGCAAGTACTGTGGCAAGAATCATTATCTTGCCTTCTGTCCAGACTTCTCAACAAAGTCACATGCTGAGAAGCTTCAATTTGTGAAAACCGAACGGTTGTGCTACAACTGCCTAGGTAGGCACAACTTGTATAAGTGCAGCAACACTCAGACTTGTAAACTGTGTAAAGAGCGCCATCATTCATTGTTACACGGCTTGTTCACAACATCTAAAGAAAAACCATCCTAATTACGACGGTCTTTTTCAAGACCACCAAATAATTCCATTTGTAAGAAAACCTACCCAAGTTTGAGAGAAGGTTCCGGTATTATAATCGAACATTTTTATGGTCCCTCGAGCCGGATATTTTGTAACGGGGTTGACAGCTCAGATTGGCTCCTTAATTGATTACTTAACTAAACAAAACTAAAATTTTTAACAAAAGGGCGCCACCAGGATTTTTAATCACAGTTCCTGGAACCAGTCCAGAATAGAGAGCTTATCTGACAGGAAGAGAGAGTGAGGAAGGTGATCTGAAATAAATAAATTTTTTATTTAACAAAATTAACCAGTATTTATTTATAACAAATCAACTTAACAACTTGTGCACTCGCACCTACACTACTCACTTACAACTAACTTAACACTATCACTTACAACTACCGGAGGATTGCGGGCTAAAACCGGCGACTCCGACTTAGTGCTAGTCTTCTACTCGGCAAACCATCAACAAGCAGAAAACTTCGCACCAAGATTTGATTACCCTACTCGGCAAATCATCAACAAGTAGAGGTCGTCCAAAAATTTACTAAATCGCGCTGTTCACCGGACTCTCACGCTGTAAGATTTGGATCGCTCTACTCGGCAAACCATCAACAAGTAGAGTTCGTTTTACACTCTCTATCACACATTACCCACACTAATCTTCACACACATATCCCACACTCCTTCACACACACTGATTTACCTTATTTTATGTTTTTCGAATATTAAAAAGAAATTGACAAAAATTTACTTTTGCAAATTACTACATTGACTCAACTATTCAGTCATTAGCTAATAATTAAATTTACCGAATATTTTCAATTAACAATTTAATTCTCTAAAAACCGAATTTAATCCGACTTATAAATTTATTCAAAATTAGTCGAGAGTTTAATTCTCAACATTGAAATAATCAATTTCTTGTAGAATTTCTAACACTTTTAATAAACGAATCTCGGACTTAATAAGCCACGTTGCTAAATGATTGCTTAGGAATTTTTTCACGATGACGAAATAAAATTAACAAGATGAATTTTTCCAGAACTTAAATTCAATATAAAATTTCCTTGTGGGAGTTTCCGATTAGTTGATTAAAATTTATTAAATAATAGACAAAATTCTCAGTTAATTAAAATCATAAATTTTTGGCCAGGTTTAATGAAACAATTTCTTAATAATTAAAATTTGATAAAATATTTGCGCGCTCAAAATAGACGCCAATTTTTATGCTAGCGCGTAGTGAATTTTGTGCTCTTGGGTATACGTTGTAACAGGATAAAATTACCCTAAATCGATAAGTCACCGGATATCGATAACTATTCGACATAGCACTGGCGCGTCTCGATCTTCAGGCTTAAAGGGAGAATAGGAGGGGGTAGTTTTGGGTTAAAATAGGTGAGCCGTGCAGTGGAAAAAGGAGAAGTAGTGTGACCGCCAGACACAGTTCCACCGAAATCAAGAAGGACCGTTCCCGAGAGTAGTGACGAGACGAAGGAAGCCAACTACAACTAGGACTTCATCCTCAACGAGTGAGTTAGATCATCGTTTTGTTCGTCAAGGTATCAATTATTACTCTGTGGGAAAGAAATGGACCGCGGTTTGCACTCGGTCTACTTTGCCTCTTCTCAATTTATTTTATATAAAAATTTATTAATAAATAATAGTTAAACATTTGCTAGTTTTAACTGAGTGATTTTCATGGGGGCTTATACCCGAGAATCACTCAATTGACCTTGCGGGAAAAATTTACCAACTAAAAATTTATCAATTAAATAATTAACATCCGAAAAAATTCGTTAATAAATTGTTATAATTTCTATAACAATTAACTTAAGAAAAATTGATTAATTTTGTCGCTTGAAAAATAATCAACAAACTTTTTACTCGTGGAATTTTGGTCGAGCGTCAGTACATTTCGTGTCGCAGTAAATTCCAACACCCAAGGTCAAATACAACTAAGCTAGCGAATGTTCTAGCAAATAAATTTGAATGCTTCGACTTGTGTCGAATTTTTTATAATTTATAAAACTATTAGAAAGTTATTAAGAATATTTTACATTAGGAATTTGTAACAGTTTTACCTGCTCAGGTTGGCCCCTAATCAATTTTATAAATAAATAAACAAAACTAACAACAATATAATTATTAGGGCGCCACCAGGATTTTTAATCACGGTTCCTGGAACCGGTCCAGAGCTGAGAAAACTTAATCTTAGGGTAGAGAGAGTGGAGGAAGGTGCTGTTGAATAATAAATAATTAATTAACAAGATCGATCGATATTTGTTAACAATAAAAAATTAACAAACTTAACAAGGTTTGACTTAAAACTAGTTAACAAAAGTCACTCACGCACACACTAACCACACTTAACAATATCTTAATCTCGACGAGCCCCTCCCGGCGTCTACCCGTCGATTTCTAACTTATTCTTGACGAGCCCCTCCCGGCGTCTACCCGTCGATTTCTAACACGTGCCCCTCCCGGCGTCTACTCGATTTCTAAACCTACGATCACCCGCACAGAAACGAATCATATACCGGGCTCGTTGACTCGGCTCACAGGAGTAACAGCCCAGCGACGAAACATAGACCTAGATACTCCTGCAGCTTATACACACTTTACTACAGAACAACAGCCCAGCGACGAAACATAGACCTAGATGTTCTGCAGCACACTCTCATAACCCACTCCAGCTACAGCAGTAACGGCCCAGCGACGAAACATAGACTTAATCACTCTGCAACTCACACATAACCCACACTTGTCTCACACTCACACTACTAACTTGACTTTTATTATTTTTTACTTTATAAATTTTATTTTAATAAAAATTGACTGTAACTAATTTTAATTAAATATTTTAAATTAAATTATTCAATCATTAGTAAATTAATAAAATGACAATTTTCAACTTACAATCAATTTCCAAATAACTATTACAATTATCTCTCAAACAAAGTTCTCAAATTCCAATTGTTAATTTCAATTCTATTAAAATATTAGACGGATTAAAATTCCTCAGTAACCTATTGTCATAGTCTTAACAATATAACAATAACTATTTAAAACAAAAGGTCTTAATATCCTGAATTAACTTTTGATAATTAAATCAATCACAATATAACTTTTTCAATCACATTCAAAATTATTAACACAAGTTTAATTAACTAATTCTGACTAAATTTTTACTGTGACAATTTTTGACTCCATTAACTAATTCCTAGGACTTAATGTCCACGCCGATAATGATCAGATTCAGCAATTTTAATTTAACTACTCCACGGACTCAATCCCAAAATTATTAAATTCACACTTGACGGAATAATTTTATAATATAATATTCTTAATAAATAATTCCTAATATAATATTCTTAATAATTTCCGCTCTATAATATTTTCAATTAATAATTTTCCTAATATAAAATATTCAATAATTTTCCAATCCTTATTATCCTCAATAATTAACTCTTAATAATTTTCGTAATATAAAATATTCTTAATAATTAATTCTTAATAAAAATATTATCAATAATTTTCTTCTAGTTTTATCACTTATAAAAATTTGACACAATTCGGGATATTCTAAATTTATTTGCTAGAATATTCGCTAGCTGTTCTGCTTGACCTTGGGTATTGGAATTTACTACGACACAAAATTGACGCTTGACTAAAATTCCACGAATATAATTTTGTCGATTTTTTCCAACGACAAAAAAAAACGAAATTTTCGGATGTTAAATAATTAATTGATAATTTCTAGTTATTAAATTTTCCCACAAGGTCGGTTAAGTGATCTCCGGGTATAAACCCCCATGAAAATCACCAAATTCAAACCAGCAATTATTCCACAATTAATTTATCAGTAAAAATTTTCGTCGATTGACGATCCAATTGATTAAATAGGAGATGTAACTGGGTATTCGGTAAACCGCGGTCCACTTCTCTCCCACAGAGCAACAATTGATACCTTGACGAACAAAACGATGATCCAACTCACTCGTTGAGGATGAAGTCCTAGTTGTAGTTGGCTTCCTTCATCTCGTCACTACTCTCGGGAACGGTCCTTTTTGATTTCCGTGGCACTCAGTCTGGTGGTCACACTACTTCTCCCTTTTCTACTGCACGGCTCACCTATTTCAACCCAAACTCACCCCCTCCTATTCTCCCTTTAGGCCCGAAGATCGAGACGCGCCAGTGCTATGTCGAATAATTATCGATATCCAGTGACTTATCGATTAAGGGTAATTTTACCCTGTTACACTCCCCCTCACCAGACCAGCACTTGGGCGTTTCGTTCTTCAGGACTCCAGGACCTTATGGAGACAAAATTACCAAAGGATGAGGTTTATTGAAAAATTTACCAGTCCTCCTCGAGGTCCAATGGACGTAGCTGTTGGGTTTCTTCTCGTAGCCGTGTATTGTATCTTGTGAACTAACCACCCACCTGGAAGACACTAGTGGCCTTGGTTTAATCGACGTGTTTACAGGAACAAAAGAAAAAATTTCTGACAAGGACAAGCACCCTCGGACACCTCTTGAACGTGTCCGGGTATAACGCTTGGACATCCTGTCGACATAGTATACTTAAAAGAAAAAAAATCAGACCTCTAGGTGCTATTGGTACAGGCCAAGGTGGATTTAGGCTGGGCTTTGGCGCAATTAAAAGCTCATGTGATGACTCAGCGTTGGTTGAAGTCGCAACTGACTTAAAAGACGTCTCCGACCCCGCCTCCGTTCGAACAGTTTGGACTCCATAGGTCATCAGCTCCGTGAGCTTGAGATAGCATCTCAGCCTCCCCCTCACCAAACTGCAGCTAGGTGTTCCTACTGTAGTTGCAAATCTCATTTTTGTACCACGGAGCTGACAATAGAGGCAACCATCAAATACTTATTGTCTTTTCCAGGTTCTTTTTTTTTTTTTTTGCACCTTAATCTCGTCGTGAGGTCCATCCCCAGGACCAAGGAATAACCTAGGTCGGGTATAATACTCAAATATTGTTTTCCAGCGACAGATCTGACTTCAATTATGAAAGGCGCTCCACCCTTGCTTTTGCAAGTAGAGTGATTAGCAAGAAGCATTCCTTTCTTGGTCTGATCATCTTGTAGCTCACCAGCAACTAGATGTTTGATATCTTCGTATACCTTTTCATTTATATAAGACCTCTCACTGCCTGTATCCAGTATTCCTTGGAATTTTACTCCAAATCCACACCGAAATCGGGATACGTGACGTTTTTTCAGGTGGTGACCCATTTTCAGGTTCGAAAATTCGTTGACTAGCCAGTCTGTGAATAAAAGACGCAGAGAGAGGTTTGCCTTGAAGTACTCGAGGTATAAATGAAGCTTGTGAAGGTACGCAGGCAGCTGGTGTAGTTGCTGGTTCACATATAGTCTCGATTTTTTTTTTAATTTTTTTTTTTTTTTTTAACAACATGTAAAAATTATTTATAATTCCCCGCATCTGGCCCACGAGAAAAGATTGGTATAAACCCCTCATCTTTTTTCGGGGATGAACCCAGATTGGTATTTTTCTAATATAAAATCGTTGTTTCCCAAGTCTTCAATTTATTCTGGTAAACACGTGGGAAACTGGCGTGTTACCTTTGGGCATTTTTTTGATTTGTTTGAACGACCTTCTCAACAGGAGGTTCGGTATTAACTGATCCTAATCCAGGTTGGTAAAGGACAATTTTCCTTGGTATGTCCTATCATGTAGCAAATGTTACAAACTTCTCTTCTTGGACCAGGGCAGAACTCGAATGTATGACCTGGTGTGCCACAGTTGAAACAGGGGCTCGGTCCGCGGATGTATTTTAAATTATACATGTGACCCAGGTCTTGTATAGGTGCATTCGAAAATTGTGGTCCTGGTTGTTGAAGTGTCCCATATTGTCCTGATGAGATGGTATTAGGAGTTTCAGTTTGTATATTCTGTGCAGTCTTTTGTTGGCTTCCAGGTTGAGTAGCGGTTGTTTGCTGTCTTGGATAATATCTCGAGCGAAAATATTGTTTGTTAGCTGGAAACTGGTTATTTGGACGTCTGATGACCCCATAACGGTTGTCATATTCCCCTGAATTTAATTGCATATTATTGAATTCAGGGAGTTCCACAACTTCCTCAATAAATTCTATCTCCTCGTTGGGATGTTGAATAGCTCCAAAACGAGGTTTATCCGTGTTTTTAGATTGAGAAACAGACTGGTTTTTGCTACTCGAGTCCTTGGTACACCTGGCCACCTCGTGTAATTCGTTAAGAAGGTCTTCATAAGTTGTTACTTGCCTGGAGAAAACCATGAGCCTCAGCTCATCTGTTAGGTGGTTGCGAAAATAGTTCACCTGTTCCTGGACTGGTGGGGGAATCTCCATAGATTGGTATTTTTGTTGGACATTAAGCACGAACTCCGTAGCATTGTCCCCAGGACTCATCCTCATCTCGCTTATGTCCAGGATCATTTGATGGTCGGTAACAGGGCTGCCGAAAAGCTTTTCGGAACTCCTGCTTGAACTGGGCGAAGTTTTGCCATCTATAATAGTTCGAGTCACCCAACGGCTGCTGCTCCTTTCAGGGTGTAACTGATCCACCCTAGCTTGGTTCACTCCAATTCCTCACGTCTCGCTCTAGCTTCCAGTGAGTTTACGAAGTCGTTAGCTGTTTTCCCTTTTGAGGAAAAGAAATGCCGGACATCGTGTGCTGTCTTTAATTTCCTTCCAGCGGTTATAGGAAATGTGTCCAGGTCTAATGTTGGTGTTCACCCCGTTGAAGTCACCTCCAGGCAATCTAGGTGCATAATTATCGGGACAATTCCCAGGATAATTAGCCAGTGGTATGTAAGTGTTACCTGGTGTGAAACCCCGGTAACGATCTTGTTGTTCAAGATTTGTTGTTTGATAATCCTGATGATTTATTGTATTAATCAATGGGCGAGAAGTCAAGCCGATTGGTCGAGTTTCTTGATTATTTAGCTGTTGGTATATAGGAGAACTCGAATTTATATCATGGGCTGTCCTGTGTAATCTCACGAGCCAGTCGTTCCGTTCACGTAGTTGACGAATTTCCTGCTCTTGTGTTGATGCAGGCGTTCGAGACGTTCTCGTGAATTTGTTCTTGTCTTAATTGGTCTCTCAATGCCTGTTCCCGTGCCTCACACTCTTTATGGCTTCTTCGACTCCTTGAGAAGTCGCGCTCGAGGTGCTTGGATGGTTGTAGGATCACCTCGGAGTCGGTTGTTGTAACCAGGAGAACTCAAGGTCCATGTCGTCTAATTCGTTCATCGTGTCGGCGACTCTCCAAAATTAATGAAGAGTTTGAAAGAACCGGTTGGAGCTGGTGTGATCGTGTTTCTTCGAATTACATCGCTGATTCTGGCCATGTTCTGATTTCCAGAGAACAACGCTGTCCCACTCGTACCTGGAGCTCGCCTATTTGATACACGTTGGTTATTTTGAACCGAAGACATTACCGCGGACCCATGTTGTCTTAACCCGGGTTTAATTGAGTCGACTCACCCATGGGTGCAGGCATGACGCCTGACCCGGGTACTTGAGCTCCTCCCAAGGGTCTCTGATCAACGTCAGAGAACAACGCTGTCCCACTCGTACCTGGAGTCTCGCCTATTGATACACGTTGGTTATTTTGAACCGAAGACATTACTCCCGCGGACCCATGTTGTCTATAACCCGGGTTTAATTGAGTCGACTCACCCATGGGTGCAGGCATGACGCCTGACCCGGGTACTTGAGCTCGCTCCCCCAAGGGTCTCTGATCAACGTTGGTTCCTGGTTTATTTGTAATAGTCGATGATGTTCTACCCCGGCCTCTACCGAAGGAAAGTCGTCGAGCCTCAACTTCAGGCTCTTCGAGTCCTTGAGACCTGGTTCTCGGTCCACTTGGGCGTATCATTGTTTTTAAAATTCACAAAATTATTTCTCGAATCTGAAGAGTCTCACTGTTGAAACACGACAATAAACTTATAATTTAGAATGTTTTAATTCAAATATCCAAGTCTGATTATTTTATATTTTAGAGAAAATAAAATAATTGATAAAGAGAAAAAATATATTGATATAAATTTCAAAAACTAAAAGAATTTATTCATAAGAAAAAGATTTTATAATTTTGCTAAATAAAATTTAATTATAATCCTCTATGAAAGAAAAGAAATTTTTGTTAAATTTAATTTAAGTAGGATAAAAATTCTTTTAAGGATTATATGTCAAAATTTCTTTTGAAAAGTACTTTACGATGTTGTAATACAATTGTCAAATTTTAATTTAGAGACAATAAAAGAAAATTTTACCTTGAAATAAATTTTAAAAACCAAAAGAAGTTGTTCAAAAGAAAAAGATTTTATAATTTTGCCAAATAAAATTTAATTATAATTCTCTATGAAAGAATTTTTTTGTTAAATTTAATTTAAGTAGGATTAAAAATTCTTTTAAAAAGTAATTGTCGAAATTTCTCAAGTAATCTCTTCAAAAATGAGGAGTAAAGTTACCCGAGGTAGTCAAAATCGATAAGTATTTTAATCCTTATTGAAAGAAAAAATATTTCAACTTATTTCGACTACCGGGTTTGAATGTATTGGTAATTATCTTCGGTACCCTGAGTAGCTGTGACTTGTAGAAGAAACTACCACAAACGACTGGGTTTAGCTGTATGATAATGATTTTTTTTTCTTTTTTTTTTTTTTTTTTTTTTTTTTTCAAGAATTAAATTAATGATGAATTTTCAATTTCAAGGAAAATTATAAGCAAGAAAATTTTATCAACACTCCTTAACGCACTTTTCTAAGTTAAAAAAAATTTTTTTTGAATAAGAATTAAATTAATGCTAAAATTTCAATTTCAAGGAAAATTAAAAGAAAGAAAATTTTATCGACACTCACTAACGCACTTTTCTAAGTTAAAAAAAAAAAAATTTTTGAATAATAGAAAAAAATATCTTCTAATGATTGAATAATATGTTTTTAATTAATTAATTAAAAATTTATTACTTAACAACTTCCATTCTCTCTCTATGGGGTTTTTAAGAAGTTGGGCGCCAATGTATGTCGAATAATTATCGATATCCGGTGACATCGATTAAGGGTAATTTTACCCTATTACAAATTACTTACTGAATTTATTTTATATCGTAAAATTATTTTATCACGTGGAAATTAATTGATTTTGGGATTAAGTCCGTGAATTAGTTATATTAAAATTTACTGAAAATTAATAATTATCGGCGTGGACATTGTCCAAGAAATTAGTTATTCTAAGTCGAAAATGTCACAGGAAAAATTAGTCAGAATCAGTTAATTTACAACATTAACTTGTGTTTAATAATTTTTTAACTTGATTGTAAAATTTATATCGTGATTAATTAGCAGAAGTTAATTCAAGGTATTAAGATCTCTCGAATTAAATAATTAATGTTATATTATTAAGACCACGACAATAAGTTACTTAGCAATTTTCATCTATATAATACGTTGATACAGAGTTAAAATTTACAATCGGAATTTGAAATCGAATGTTTGTTAAGACTTTTGGAATTTGATTGTAAATTTGGAATTATCGTTTCACTAATTTCTAATGATTGAATAATTTAATTAAAATATTTAACTAAAATTAATTACAGTCAATTTTGTTAAAATAAAATTTATAAAATAAAATTAATTAAGCAAAGTGTGGGTTATGTGTTTGAAGAATTGTACGGGTAATATATGATAGAGAGTGTTAATAGTGTTAAGTTTGGTAGTCCGGTGGACTTAATTTTAAGTTATAAAAGTGTGGAAAGTTTAGTTTGATTTGGCAGTCCGGTGGACTTATAATTTTAAGCTTAGTTTTAGGACAGGTGTTGGAGACCGTTTGTTAGAAAAAGCCCGTCTAGTCATCGTATCGTCGTTTGGGAAGGTTCGTTTGTAAATATCGTTTACCTCGCAGTTATTCTCCGCTTCGTAGATAATAAGTTAATTATAGTGTGTGTGAGTGAGCGCTTAAATTGTTAAATTTGTTATTTTATTGTTAATAAATATCGATATATTGATAATTAAGTATTTATACTTAAACAGCACTTTCCTCCACTCTCTCTACCCTAAGAATAAGATTTCTCAGCTCTGGACCGGTTCCAGGAACCGTGATTAAAAATTCTGGTGGCGCCCTGATAATTATATTGTTTGTTAGTTTTGTTAGTTATTTATAAAATTGATTAGGAGCCAACCTGAGCAGGTAAAACTGTTACAACGTTTACTGCGTTGTACGTTTTAAGAACTTTTATTCGATGTTATTTTATGAAATAAAACAGTTGTACGTGAATCAATTCTTTCGGTGTTCGGAATTAATTATAACTTATCAATTAATAAAATTTTATAACAATTAATACCACAAGGTCCTTGAGAAAAGATTATTAAAAGAGAAAAGTTAATTATTAGATTAAAATGAGAAGTAGTTGAATAAGCCGAGTACATGACCCCGCGGTAGGGATGGGCGATATATATCGATGTTTCGACTATCGATGTTTTTGGTCGATATTTTTTTTGGTCGAAACATCGATGGTCGATGGAATAATTTGAACTATCGACATCGTTGAGTGATTTACCTACAGAAGGTATACCCCCCAAAAGTATATAATTTTTTTGTATATACAAAAAAACAAAAAACAGCGTTTAAAAATTCTTAAATTCTTTTTACATTTTAATTGTTATTGTCTGACTTATATAAGTTCACACAAAATAATAATTGTTAATCTATTAAATTAACAATTGATAGTAACATTAAAGGTTAATCGACATATTACATTAAAGGTTAATTGGAGAGATGAATAACGAGAATTTCGTTGGTAAGCACTGGTATAACCTTTCATTGTTATTTGTTAAAAAATGTTTTAACATTATTGAAAAAAAAAAACGCAATTAAATAAGATAAAAGCCCCAGTAGCTACTCAGGAGCCAGTACCTGCTCACTCCATGTATTTGTGAATATAGATATACAAATACATGGAGTGAGCAAGTACTGGTTCCTGAGCAACTACTGGAGCTTTTACCTTACTTAGTATTATAAATATAATTAATATGTAATCGATTTTAATTATTATTCTTATTTTTTTCCAGATAAAGAGGATACTCGAACATTTTCTATATGGTTCAAAATCAGTGAGCCTAACGCAGATGCATATCGAGTATCTAATTTAAAAACATCTGATTATGTGCAACTTAAAGGTATGTATTAAAGAATAATTAATAATAATAATAAAAATAAAAATATTAATAATAATAATAATAATAATAATAATAATAAATGGTGTCATTAACACTATTGAGTACCGTAGCAAGGTGCTCCAGGTGCAGCTTCCGGACACTTCCTGTAGGAGGTGTAAACCACATCCGGAGACGCTTATGCACCTTTTGTCGGCATGTCCAGTGCTGGCGAGAGGTGCATATATCCAGCGTCACAATGCTGCCCTGAGAGTACTGTACTATTACTTCGTCATTGCTACGGTATTGACGTGACACCAGTGCTGCCTTATCTGCCAGGAGATATTCCCCAGGTTGTTGAGAATGACAGTTGCAAAATTTATTGGAACATGCCATTTGCAACAACCCGGCGGATAAATCACAACAAACCTGATATTGTGCTCTTCGACAAGGCCACTCGTGACATTTATGTCATTGAGTTCTCGGCCCCGGCTGAATACAACATCTCAGCCAAAGAAGAGCACAAAAGACATATATATCAGGATCTCCTGTTTGAAATTGGCAAACTTTACCCAGGTCACCGTGTCAAGCTTGTCGTCCTGATTGTTGGCGTCCTAGGAGGGATGAAACAGTCTTTTGTATCCTCACTTGCCAAAATTCCAGCTTGCTCATCAAAAGCTAAGTTCTTGGCAGTTAGGATGCAGAAGGCTGTTATACTTGGTTCTCTCCGTCTCTTAAGGGAAATGACTTTGGCCTGCTGTGATCACTAACCGCCTTGTTGTGCGGAGTGGTCCAGCAGTAACGGATGGAGCTCAGGCTGGGCCCTCGGAGAATCGGACTCCGGGGTTAACCCCCCTGAGCATTTAATAACAAAATAATAATAATAATAGTAATAATCATTGTAATGCCTAATTAAAAATTTTAATCGAATGATATTAAAAGACAATCTAATTCAATTATCTTTTGATCAAATGCAATTTACTTCAATCACAAAACAATTAAAATTTTATTGTTAATGAGATTCGATAAAAGTTTTTACTTAATAATGTATAAATACGTTAGTCTAATAATTTTTAATATCTTTTATATTTTTAGGTAACCATAAAAAGGCCTACGAATTCGTAAAAGAAATGGTTGACACAGGAAAAATATTCATTCATCCAGATAATATAATTGAATCCATTTGGAGATCCATCGATGATGTAGATTAGTATGTATATTTAACAATACGTTAAGAATATTTTCTTATTTTTTTGTGTTAGTGTTGTGTTGTGTTTGTATCTAATCATCATTTTCCTATTCTCTTTTCCCAGTGATCTTCTTGAGTATCCACCTGAATCTTACTCTAATAGTGAAGCTGAAGATTCTTCATCTAAAACACCAAGTTCCTCTGAGAAATCAAGATCAGATCCTAATCATAAATTAACCCAACCTATTGATTCCGAAATGACTACCTTATCCAACATGCACTCGTTATCTAAAAATTCTGAACAAGATTCTCAAAAATCACATACTAATACCAATACCTGTGGTGAATGTTTCACTTTGCTTTAATACATTTTACGTTATTATTGAATATTGATTAAAAATTAATTTTTCGTTGTTTATTCTTTCCTAGCTAATGATTTATCGACTTTTAATTCTGGTAATTTAACAACGTATGTCATCTTTTATTTCTACTTAATGATGCAAATTTTATTATCATTTCCTACCGTGCATGAAATATATATATATATATATATTATATATATATATATATATATTTATTTATTTATTTATTTATTTCTTTTTTTACAGTTCGAAAAATAAAAGTAAAGCTTGGGAGTATTTTACTCCAATTACTTCAAATTCGGCACGATACAAATTTTGCCAGGGCATAATTAAAACCGCAGGAAATACAACAAATCTATGCTGCCATCTTAATTCGAAACACAAACTGTTCATTCCAGTTGATCTGCAAGCAAACAATAAAAAACGTTCTGTTGCAGCAGTTGAGAAATCCTCTAACTCTACTGTTGAGAGAAAAAAATTAAAGACTCAGACTCAAATGGCGGTATGTAGAAAATCTTATACCCTGAATTAATTAACCAATTGAACATTTTATTAATACTTTTTTTTTTGTTTTCAGAAGAATCCTGTTCTTCAGTTGTATGAAAAAGCAAATTCGTATGCAGGTGGAATTTATAAATTTTAGTTCTATATTTATTTTCGATTGAATTGATCATTTATACTGATCTCATGATTTTATATTACAGATGGAGGTGTAGAAGCTGAAAAATTGACGAATTCTCTTCTGTATATGGTAGCTGTTGATTATATGCCACTCTGCTCCGTTGAAAAACAGGGATTAAGACAATTTGTGAAAACCGCAAGACCTCGTTATTCTATGCCCTGTCGTAAACTATTACTAAACTAATGAGTGATAAATATGATGTCCTGAAAATAAAAGTCATGGGCGATATAGGTAAATGCCCATTTTACTCATTGACATGCGACATTTGGACTGATATTTCCCAGAAAAGCTACTTAGGTGTAACTGTCCATTATTTATCTGCTAACAATCTGGAAGTAAAAAGCACAAATCTTTGTGTTCAGTCACTGGATTCCGCGCATACTGCAGAAAATATAGCGTGCTCTTTGAAAATGATTTTCGAAAATTACAATTTGGAAATAAACAAAATAGTAGCCGTGACTAGTGACAGTGCACCGAACATGATAAAATCGATTAATACAGTTTTTCAACCTGAAAACGATAGACGACTCCCATGCTTCGCTCATCGCTTGTCTCATGTGGTTCCTACAGCTATATCAAAAATGTCAAATATTAAAGAAATCATCGACAAAGTCAAACGTATTGTGATGGTTACCAGAAAAAGTGTTCCTGCTTCTGATGAATTGCTGAGTCTTCAGAAGCGTGATGGTAAAACGGATGGGACTGCACTTAAATTTATTCAAAGCGTTGAAACGAGATAGAACTCGACCTATGATATGCTTGAACGATTTTTACTTTTGGAAAACTATGTTTATCCTGTAACTTCGAAGTGCAATCATCCACCTCCGTTATTAAGTCATGAAGTAACTACCATTTTAAAGGATCTTGTTCATTTGATGAAACCTGTGATGATTATTATATCTAAAATAAGCGGCGATTCTTATTTGACATGCAGTATGATTATTCCAAGTGTTGCAATTATGAAAAAAGAAATCTCCTTATCGAAGCCAAAAACGGAAGAAGGGATAGCATTCAAAGCTCACCTATCTGCTTCTCTTGATAACCAATTTAAAGATATTGAGTCATTCAAAATACTGGGCATTACAACTATATTGGATCCTCGTTATAAAAATTACATTTCCAAAGTGCGATGTCCGCCGCGAATGCTGTAGACTTCATAAACAAACAAATGAAGTTGAGCTTTTCTAAAAGTTCTGGGTCTAAATCAGTTTCAACTGAAATATATTCGTAGAGGAGTTAAACGTAGATAACATTTGGCGGTACCACGATGAACTTGTAGCCAAAACTAAGGCAAAAGTTCACACGATGGATGGATTAACTTTTGAACTGAAACAGTATATATACACAGCCAATAATTGATAGATCTGAAGATCCCTTAAAACATTGGCAATTATTGAAACCGTCTCTACCTAATTTGTATGAAGTGGCTATGAAATATTTTTGCGTTGTTGGAACATCTGTTCCATGTGAGCGACTTTTTCTGAAGCTGGTAACATTAAGACTGCCGATCGTAATCGACTGACAGGAAGTAATTTAAATAAATTACTTTTTTGAGCAGTTTAAGTAGTGAAGAATGGGGATTATAGGTTATAATTTATTACTAAATCTTTACTTTATTTGTATTTTTTTTTTAATTTTAATATTTAAAACTTGTTATCAAACAATTTTTTATTGTAAAGTGTATATAAAATAAACTTAACCATTATTAAACTTAATAATAAATTTGTAGTCCTTAAATTACTCTTTTTTAAATAAAATATAGAATTTAATATGATTTTACTTTATTAAAATTTTTTTAATCATTGATTTTTAACAATAATTCAAAATTAAGAACTATGGTTTCAATTGTTCTTTTTACATTAGTTGTAGCCATAGTTTTTCGAATTTTCGCGCGTATTCTACCATCGATGTTAACAATCGATGTTCCGATGTTTTTTTTTAAAACATCGATACTCCGATGGTGAGAAATTAAATCAATCGATGTCCGATGTCGATGTTTTTTACCAATATCGCCCATCCCTACCCCGCGGTATGTGTGTGTGTGTGTGTGTGTGTGTGTGTAAACCTCTCATAACTTTGGAACGGCTTGACCGATTCTATCGCGGTTGACGCCAATCGAAAGGGCTTGACTGAACTTATATTTTGAATATTTTCAAAAAAACTACGAAAAAAAATTTTTTCAAATGTGGTTTTTTTTAATAACTTTTAAATAGCTTGACCGATCAATTCCAAAAACTATTCAGCTCTTAACATCAAAAAACCACATCGATCGCTACCGAGCCGGTCAAAATCGGTTGATTCGTTCGTGAGTTATCGTTGACGAAAAAAATCGACAAGAAGTGTTTTTTCCGGATTACACCGAAATTTCCAGTCTAATCGATTTGTGTTTGAATGTATATCATAGAATTTGAAACACTGCGTCGAATGCCGCTAACCGCGTGAAAATCGGTTTATTCATTCAAAACTTATTGCGGTTTGAAAATTAAAAAAATAGTGATTTGTTAAACTCCTATCAAACTTTTGAGCTCGGAGAGCTCGAAACTACACGAAAATTAGATTTTTAAGTTTGAAGAGCTCAAAAACATAACAAGTGCAATTTCGAGCGCTTAATTACGAAAGTAGTGGGACGTTGCAGGGATGGCCTTCAGGGTCAACCGTTTTCCTTATTTTTGTTTTTTGAATACAATATGAAATTGATATTTTGCATGCAATTATTACGTTCTCAAAAATTACGTAGATAAATTAATTGAGATTTTAAATAATGAAATACCAGGTTTTGACACTTCGGGTAGTCGATCGACCCCCGGTGTGTCGTCACAGATGAGTTTACTTTCTTATTATTATTTTATTATTGACTTACCATTATGGGCTCCATAAATCTGCCCAGATAACCCCCTGGGTTTCTAACCACTTAGCCTCGAAAGGCGGATAGATGTCGTGACCCGTCTTTCGGAAGAACTCCTCGGAATAATACCCGTACCTAGGGTCGTTGATTGGAATAACGCCCCCTGGAGGGTGAACCTCTGGAACTTCGATTGGGACCAGCTTCCAAGCCCTGGTGATGTCTGTCCAATAGGCAGGGCGGTTGTTACTGACAAAGATGGACTGACCCAGTGGCCCTCGGGTCGTGGGTGATTTAGGCGAGTCTTCCTCGGCGGTTCGAACTACCCTTACTCGGGGTTTGATTAATATCTCGTCGTCCGTTATTCGCACTACTGGTCTCGCGTTCCGCACTACCTCCATTTGCGGTTCGGCTGGAGTTTCGACGCCGATTGTCGGCAACGATAAGTAGGATAGCTGGGCCAAGCGACGACGACCTTCTTGTACCGAGCGATCCGATCGGCGTGATCGTTTTCCATGAGGCATTTACGTGCAGGAATTTGGTGCTGGCTAGCGCTCTTACCGGAGAGATTGGGACCTGGGGATACGCTGATTAAGCGCTCACCCAGCAGGAGGGTTAGGTTGGCGAAACGCTGGCTAGCGCTTTAGCCGGAAGGTTTTCTTATATGGGTTAGAACTGCTGTAAAGCGCTCCGCCCCATAATAAGTATATTGGACTATATGTTTTTGGTGTAGTTGGTTTATTAGAAAATAGGATCTGGAGAGGTTCAAGCCTGAGGATGGAGCTCTCTGCACTTGAGAGTCTCGAGATCTACTGACTTGCTCCGCTCCAGAATAAATGTTTATAAATCTTATTGTCAGCCATATTGGTAGCTCAGGTTACTCCTGAGAGAGTCGACGAGGCCCGGGCCCCATGCTGACGCAAGATGTTTTTGGTTATCCGCGGCCACGGCAACTCTCTGCTGACGCCTTATCACAAGCGATTTCCGTTACTCCGCTGTTGGTATAACCACCAGCGAAGCAACTGATATCGCTTGGTAAGCGTTCTGAGAATCATCTAAATTAAAGTAAACGCTTTTTAAATTAAATAACATAAATCTTGAGAAAAAAAAGGAACCAAATTTAGGCGGAAATTCGTGAAACGTAACACAATATTATGCCAAATGAAAAAATCTCATGTACGATTTACATATTCATCAAAAAATGTAATTTTTAGTTATTTATTCATGTCTTATTAAAATTGTTTGAAAATTTAGAAAAAAATTTAAATGAGCAATGAAATATTTACAAATCTGACCACATATTAGTTAGTTACAAAGACATTATCATGGAGCAATCACATGTTCCGTACTATGAAACTAGTATTAAAAGTCTTCGATAGATGGTGCATGGCCGCGGAATTGTTTCTTTTTTATACACTTGAATTTGAAGTATTAAGTTAATTGAGTGTTAAGAGAGTAGGATTTTCGTCAGATCTTTATGGGAAACGTCAACGCCAAATTCCTAAAATGCTCTTATAAAATTTGATCCGTCATCAATAACTGTTGCTCTGATATTTTCTGAAGTGAGACCAAATAAAGAATGAATATCAAATAATTTTTTAGCAATCGCATTGAACGAGTGAGTGCCCGGAAAACGCTTGCAAGCTACAGCAGCAGATTTTCTTGCTAAGCTTTTTTAATCAATCTAGAAATAAAAATTAAAAAATTATTTTCTTCCATACAGCGATCTAAAAAATAAAATGATTCACCTCACAGAAATAAGAATACAAATGAAAAGGTTTTGAAGAATTCAACATTGAAAATACTACTTATGAATGAAATCACTGATGTAAATACTTATAAATAATAAATCATGAATTCAATATTTAGAATGATCAACATCTAATACTAATTTTTTCATTAAAATTTTTTAATTGACTATATCTCAGCACTCTTACCAAACTCACTATGGACCCAAAAATCTTCTTTTTAAGATATTCTAAAAATGATAATCACTCTACTCATATCTGTCGATAGAATATTTATATCTATTGATCTATGCACCCCACGCTTTTTTAGTAGATTTCATAAAAATCTAACTATTGCAGCCGTCCTCATGGCGCAACTTTTAAAAAATTTAGTCATTTTCTGACTTAGTTTATCGAGCTGAGTCAGAAAATATATATAGTTCAAAAGTTTATATATGTATGTATTTATATATATATATATATATATATATATATATATATATATATATATATATATTTATACGATATAACGCGGCTTGTCAGCACGATAGCGTTCTCAATTTGTATCCGATTTTTCTCAAACTCAACATGCTTTATCTATCGATAAATACCAAGGTTAAGTTCGAAGATGAGCTTAATCGGTCGAGTAGTTTGGAAATAACAGGATTTTGAAATTTTGAAAATCGTAAAAATTGATTTTTACACTACTTTAACTTGGTATAATTATTGAACTAGATAAGATATCGAAATTCGGTAAAATGCATCTTGAAGCTCTTTTATTAAGCTTTAATTTTCACTACTCAGAAGTGGTAATAGCTTCAATATTACTTCTTTTAGAGTTCGTTGAATAAAACAGTTTTACTGTTGCAGCCGTTTTGTTAGAATTATTTACTATATTATAGTATAAATATAACAGGGATTTATAGTATAAATATTATATATACGATTTATTAACATCAAATCAATCAGTCTTTTTTGTAACTAGACTTAACACGCTCGCTTCGCTCGCCTTCATTCTTTTAAAAATCCCGCCACTATCTCAGTCGACAAATCAACAACCGAATAAAATAGTCACAGAAGTGACGTAAAACGATACGACATCCGGCCATCAACTTTTTAGAAGAGGATGTATTCGAGTAGATCGTCAGTAATTCTGTCACACAGATTTCCACATTACCTATGAGGTACTGTGTACAAGAATGCGTTCCCATTATTTTACATGGCGGGTCCCCAGTAGGCCTAAACCATGAATTAATTTTCAGTAGATTTTTTCGATATTTTATTTCTTTTTTCTAATCAAAATCATTCATCGCTTTTTTTCTTATCATGTTCTTTTCTCTTTATTTGCTCTCATTTCTTACTTTTTTAGTTGATTTCTTTATTCGTTATTTATTTATTATTCTTTATTTGTACTTAATAATGTTTTTAAATATTTCCCTAATCTATTTTATAAAAATTATTTTCACCTATTCTTGTTAATTACTTCTATAAACTTATGAAGCAATAATTTTTCAATTATTATTACTAATTTCTGATGATGTTGAAGCTCAAAAATATTTTAAAAATTAGACACTAATTAAATTTAGAGTTATAGTCGACTTTTTTTTTCAATGTATAAGAAAAATTTTTTATCCATTTAATAATTTTTGAATTGAAAAAAAAAATTACTCTTTCTGGTTCACACAATAAAAACTTATCAAAGACAAGATGTTAAATAACATAGTTTAAAGAAAATAAGAATATATATTACTGACGGAAGCAAAAAATTCACGGATGAGTCAAAAGAGTTTTGAATAATGTTTCTCTACATACATATTATTTTGAATGGTAAATAAACGACAAAATTTCGTATTTAAATAAATTTTATTACGTACCTGATTCAGATTATTTTAAGATAGTTATCCTTTTGTCAGCATTTTTAACTGGTTTTGTTATTGGAGATAAATGGCGCTTTCAATGGACTATAAGTGATGATAACTCATTTACTGAAATTGTCCCAATTGATCTATCTTTTTTTTATACTTAAAACTTTTTTTTTAATATTGCTGTTCAAAGAATTTTTTATCTGGCTATATATGATCAAAAACTTTTTCTTGCTCTCCTAGCTGAAAGTACGCTCTTCTGGGACGCACTGGACTCCAGTGCAACTTTTATGGCCTGCTCTCTACGCATGCGCGCTACGTATATTTTCTGGCCGGCTGCACAGAACGTCGCTTTCTTTCGTACTTTCGTGGTGCGATCGGCCTATCCAGCGAGTTTCAACTGTATATAACAGTTACAACATCGTCTGTATGTAATATGTCAGCGCATAAACTAACCAAAAAATGTCAAATAAATAAAAAGAATTTCTAAATAGATTATTGTTAATGAACTATTTAATAATAATACTGCGCAATTAATTTATATAAAAAGTTTAGAAAATAAAATATGAAAGTTTTGTATATTTTATTTGCTTTCTTTTATATTTTGACAGCTAGTAAAGTGATGTTTATAAAACAATTTATGTACTCTACACGCTTCTAATAATTTAATTTTTCTTAGCAGTCTAATTAAAAACTAATTTTTAATCGTCTTAAAAAAATTAATTCCGTGACGAAATCCAGTTTAAATATTTTTGACAAGTTCTGTACATGTTATCTCTTTTAATCAAAGCGTTTTTTTTTAGTAGATTTCATAAAAATCTAACTATTGCAGCCGTCCTCATGGCGCAACTTTTAAAAAATTTAGTCATTTTCTGACTTAGTTTGTCGAGCTAAGTCAGAAAATATATATAGTTCAAAAGTTTATATATGTATGTATTTATATATATATATTTATACGATATAACGCGGCTTGTTTTTTTTTTTTTTTTTTATTGTGCCCGCCCCGACCAGTAAAACCTTGGCTTTGCAAAAGTCGGGCGGCGCCCCACTAACACCCGGCAAAACTCCTTCCACGGGGTTGCGTACTTTCGGCTGGAGAGCAAGAAAAATAGTATACAACCCACGACCAAATGTTGGATGCCCTGACGTATGTGATATGATATGATATGATGTGAAATCAAACTTTCTGGCCTTGGGTCGTAATATACTATTTCTCTAATTATGTAAAAAAAATGACACTAAATATTAACAATCATATTATTAAAATAATTACACTCAAATTGATTTTCAATTTATCTCCATTGATCTTTATCGAATTAAACTATTTTTGTATATATCACTAATATTATAATCGATAGAGGGTAAATTTTCTAACTTCTTGTGATTATTTATCATAAACTGATCTATATCGCTTGTAGTATTTTTCAATCGACAAACATAAAAATGGACGTTATCCATATTTATTATTGTTAATATTTTTAATGATGTTCTAGTTATTGGCTTCGATTTCATAAATAAACTTAATTTTTGCCTGAGTCCATCAACAACAAATATAAATAATATGGTTTCAAAAGCCTGACTGAATGTAATTATTGAACCTTCATTAGCCCAAATTCCGTCAGCAGCCATCATTCTTATGTAATCATCTATGTTGGGATCATCTATTGTAATTCTTCACCATTTTTACCTTTTTTTTTAACTTCTACTGATTTCGTTTTGCATAAAATTTCGTAAAATTCAGTGTTCATCATGATATGATAGACCATCGCAATTTTAATTTCATAAAATCTTTCTTCATCATTTAAAATTAGTTCAGAAATTGATCGAAAGAAACAATTCCCATCAGGTTTAACATTGTCAATTATAAAATTATCTAGAAGAATTTTCGGAAACCTTTCTATAACTATTTTTTTTTGGGGGTATAACTTTTTTGATAGTAATTTTTATCATCGGTTATAAAATAACTTTTGATATTGTTGTAAATATCTACAATAATTTTTTCATGCTTTTTATAATTTCACTCATATCTTGAAGAGATTTACTATAATAAAATTGATCTAGAACCAATTGCGCTGTTATTCCATCAGATCCATTAAAAGTTAAAGAATTTCGTGGACTATTAATACTATCTTGTTTTTTGTTGTTGGTTATCTCAGTAGTCGGCTGTATAGCATTTGAATCTACTTTTATTTGAATCATACGAATATTTTGCCATATTTCTCCATTGAATATTGATGAATTAAGTTTCCTATGAGCTGCAATAAAGTGCCACTGAGTTTCATTAATAATTGTTAATGGTATTGAGGATATTGTGGTGTTTGGTACGTATTTATTAATCGTATCTTTTTCGTGGGTTTTTCGATCTATACCAATAATAATTATAATAACTTTTAATGCATCACTCATAGCAAATATGGAACCTTCATTTCCCCATATACGTTCACGAGCTATCATTTGTAAAAAATCATAAAGTTTAGGGTACTCTATATCAATACCGTACTTATCTTGAACCGAAAAACTTCCTCGGCTAATTAATGATTCATAATTATTTTTATTTCGATAAACAAAATTTACAATAAAAATCTTAATTTCACTGTACCTTTCCTGATCATGAAATATCAATTCCGCAAAAGTTCGGAATAAACAATTGCCGTCTAAAGCTACATTAGTTAAAGTAAATGTAGTGTTCAGGATCTTATTTATATGAGCACTAATATTAGATATATTTTCTGTTTTTAATTCATATTTATAGTAATTTTTATCATAAGCATAATTTCGATTTATTGGTTCTGTTATATTTTTTTTTACTGTTTCATAAATTTCAGAAGAAATTTGATTAATAAAGTCTTTTTCTTGATTCAAAATTAATTCAATTTCATTTAACAATGCACTTTTCTCTATTTTGACTAAAATATTTCGGAGTAATGATGTTTTTGTTTTTTGTGAGTTAATTGTTTGTACCCTATCACGAATATTTGCTCCAACTACTTTATTTATTAATTTTTTACGTTTTATTAAAGATCTTTGTTTTTTAAAATTTTTCGATCACTTAGATTATTAATTTCATATATTTTTTTGTGTCAATTATTTCGTTGTTGAAATGAATGAAGTTACTGAAATCAATATTTATAATAGTAGTTAATGGTACTTCTTTATAATTTTCTTTTTTTATCAATGCCGTATAATGTTTTAAATCTACATCAAAATAGACATAAATTTCTTCGCGATTTTCAACTGACGGTATTCTGATATTGTAAATTTTACTTTTCGTTATGATATTTATTGGGCGTTGAAGTATCGCTGATATTAATATTATATTTCCGTTTTCTGCATGTTGCTCGCCACTTAATATATTTTCTAAAGATATTTGTTGAAAAAATTCATTAGATATATTTTTTATAAATTTATCATTTATCATAAAATAAACAGCTTCTAAAGCTCGCAAGCATGGCATCAATTCACTTCCACCGCTTAATAATGTTGATATGGCATAATAAATGAATTGTAACCTTCTTTTGTCATCAGTGAATGAAATTGATTCTGTAATAGTGAATTTTCAAATAATTATTATTGTAACGTGTAGTCTTAAATTTGAAAATTTTATCTTTAACAAATTCGTGTAATTTTTCTATTATTCTAAAATCATGTTTCGTGATGAAATTTGTTTCAATCAATTTTTTCCTTAGCCATTTTCCTTCATTAATTGCTTCAACCAGCGTAAGCTCATATTTATTTTGATTTCCGTTATTGTTATTATCATTTGATCCTATTTCATTAAGAATGCAAGTTGCTTATGATATCCGAAAATCGTTTCAGTAATTCCATAATTTAATTGGAAATTTGAAAAAAGTATATCGATTGTTGTTGACGAATTTGTTGTAATATCCGTAGCATTGAATAATGAATGTAATTTTCGTGACATTAACATTTTAAAAAAAGGATGTGATGGTTCATGATTTAAATCAATATTAAAATCACCTAAAAAAATTATTTTATTACTTTTTCCTTCAGCAATATTTATCATTTCTTCTATTCTTGTTTGTATTGCTGAGTATTTCGTTGATGGAGACTTATAACCTGTACAAATGGCAACATATCATACAATCCAGTCACAAGTGAGCAAGATTGTGATTTTTCTTCATTATTATAACTGTAATGAATTGTAAATTGTTTATCTTTTCTACAATATATCACTAATCCATAAGATGTTTTTTAATTGTTTGAGATACGTTTACGCGATGTACAATTTCATAATCTTCTACTGAAATATCGTCATCTTTTTTTATCCATGTTTCTGCTGCTATGAAAATACAAGGTTTATATAATTTCATAAAATTTTGAAAATCGAGCCAATGTGATTTTTCTTTCAAACTTTGTATATTTTGATATACGATTGTATTTGATTTTGGATTATCTATAAAATAGCATGATAAAGATAATCTCATGTGTAATAAGCGTTTTATTTCAATCTGTACTTTATTATATGGATTATAAAGGGTCGGAAATTTCAAATCGCCTATTATAAACAATCCATTTAGTTTTGTACAACGACTAAAAGCTACATAAAGTTCATTTTTTGTCATTCCATTCGCTAAATGTATAACTACAGTATTGTAAGTTCCACCTTGACTTTTGTGTATTGTAATTGCTTCCGCTGGTACTAAAGGAAATTGTTCTCGAATTATAGTCACAATTTTTTTTGTTGGGTGAATATTTCTTGATATCTTATCGAGAGCAGTCCAATTTTCATTTTTTTTTGTCAGAATTTCTTTTCTTCTTTTTTTACCAATTTGATCATCACCAAAATCTATCCAAACTCTAAAAATGTCTCCATTTTCGTTGAAATTATATCCTTTAAGTATTCCTACTGCACCATTGACGAGTCCATCTTCTACATCAATGTTTACAGAACATATATTTAATACCAATGCTGAGTAATAGATCAGAAGGTAATCCTTGTGCATTTTTAGTTTCTAAATTTTTACATAAGCTGAGTAAGTGTTGTTTCATCTTTTCAGTAGCTTTTCCTGTAACTTTATCATTTGCAATAACATCAATTTTAAGAACATTTTTATTTATTATTTTTAAATTAAAATTATCAACTTCTTCATTTGTACGAAAAAGATGAATTGCATCTTTCGGTACCTCACAGTCCCTATGTACGATTCTGGATTTAAAAAGACTAGAATCATGTTCTGAAAATGTACCATTAGCTAAATTATTTAGAGCTTCAGCAAATTTAATGTCATCTTTTTGCCGCATTATTTCTGTCAATTGATAACTTGTAAATAAATTCCATAAAGGATTACCTATAATATCTCCATAAAGATCTGAAGAATGTGCTTGGAAAATATATCGATCTCCTACTGGAGCTAATTGATTAAAATCACCAAATACAATTACTGATATCCCACCAAACGGCTTAGCAGTTTGAAAAATTTGTTTCAATCGACTATCAACTTGTTGAATCATTTTCGAACCTACCATACTAATTTCATCAATTATAATTAAACTCAGATCTTTTAATTTTGCATACAAAGTATTTCGGGTACCACTGCTTAATGGGATAAGTTCGGTTGAACATTGATTTAACGGTAATATAAAAGCTGCATGTAACGTTAAACCTTTTATGCCGAATGCTGCTTTTCCTGTTGGAGCACATAATAAAACTTTAATTGATTCTAAATTATTGGAGCTAAAATTTAAATAACGAAGCATAGCTTGATAAATAGCTTCAATTAAACGAGATTTTCCAACACCAGCTCCACCAATCACACAATGATACAATGGTAATGATTTAATTTTAAAACAATGTAATAAATGCAATAGAAATCTTCTTTATTTTTCATTAAGACAGTAAATTAAATTTATATAATTTTCTTCAGATATTAGTCGCGGTATTGATACATAATATAAATCTTCTTTATTACAAGTATTTGGACTATTTTCATTTATATTGATATTCATATCTATCGCAATATCACCTGCTTGAGAAGGATCATTAAAAACTTCCAAGTTTTTTGGTGTAAATGTAGTAATATCATTTTCATTATCTGATTCATTTGCCTTTTGTGTTGCTTCTTTTAATATACTTTCTATATTTTCATTGTACACATATTCTGATCTTCGTTCTTTGATTAAGTTGTAATTTGCGGAAAATAATTCAGAAGCCGATATAATCAAAATATTTTCATTGCGCCATGGTATGAATAACATTACATTTTCTCGAATAAAATTCGCTTTATCTATATCTTTATTATAGTTGATGAATCTAATAATTTTAGATTTTTTTCTTCTTCGAACAAAGCCTGAGTTATCAGTAAGCTTCATAGACCGACTGTTAACAACAAAATCATCATCATCATCATGACTTTCTTCATCACTGTACATTTTATTTTTTTTTTTGATACTCCTTTTTAGAATAATTATAACAAGCTACAAATGATGCAAGACAAATATTTTCTAACTCAAGTGGGCGATGAACATAATGGTCTAATGTATCTTTGATGTAAATATCTGTTGAATTTAATGGTAATCTCTGAAGGTCTTGTTTCGACTTAACTATTTGAATTCTATTTGCTGGATGGTTTGTATTAACAAATACAACTTCTCTTGAACACATTGAAAGAGGTAATGCTAAGATGTAATAAACTGCTTCTTGTGAACCAAATTCGCTTGCTTTTAAGAACGCGTTAGCAATCAACCTCAGTTGTTCTTTCATCATATAATTTCCTCTTTTAAATTCATTTGTCACGTTATACATTAATCTTGAAAGACCAGAAATAGATTTATTCAAATAATTTAACATATAACTGGCACATGAATACATATCCAATATAAACTGAATATCCATATTTGCCGCATGAAGTTTTAAAATTTCTTGATTGTACGAATTGATCATACATTCATTTGGATTTCTACGCAATAGAACTGTCGGTCGATATAACCCACTACGGATGATTTCTACGTAAGCATCATAAGTTATATTAAATTTTTCTAATAGTTGTTCTATTGTAATAACAATATCTTTTTTAAAGTTATCTTCTAAAAATAATTGTATATTTTCCCGGATTACCCGTAGTTTCATTTTTCGTTCTTTTTCTGTATCTGGTAATGGTTTTAAGATACATGTCTCATTTATTGGGAAAAATGGAATATCAAAACGGCATTTTCTTTTTCTCTTTCCTTTTTTACAAGTAAACGTATGTTTATGAGTCTGAAGCTTAATGAGTTCTTTTGAAACAAGTTTATTTGAACATGTAATAAATTTATCAATAAATTTAATAACATTCAAATTATTTTCTTCTTCTTCATTAAAATTTGGTGCATTTTCTAACCATAATAAGCAATGAATGTGTGGAGAACCTCTTTGTTGAAATTCAATCCTATAGTAAAAATCTATTATGTGGTGTTCTCGAAAAATGCTGTTTTTCTCTTTTAATACTTTAAATAATTCTCTTATTCTGTAATCAAAATACCTGGCAATGGTTACGGGATCACTGCTAATCAATCTAGCTTTTTCAGTATAATCCATTTTTTCCGCCTGCTCTAATGTAACTTCTTGTTTATCAATGACTTTTTTTAACATTGCAATTAATTCAGGCCATTTTGTTTCAGCTGCGGATAAAGTAAAAAAAATATTTGGAGGACCTATCTGTCGAAATAACGCAAAAACATTTTTTTTCTTTTCTTCCCAAAATGATGGTGATCCACGATCATGAGATAAAAATTTAAACCCATGATCATTGAACTCTATATTTCTGACTTTATTTTCATCAAGCATATCTTCAACTCTTACGGAATTTGGTTTTATTTTGTTTTTCATTGATATGTCAATATGAGTAATAATGATTAAATTATCTTTTGTTTACTCGTTACCAAGGTTACGTTGTCTCGACGCTTAGATAAAAATAAATGCTGTCAATTATACATCCATAGCATAGTCACTAGTGTAATATAATGGTCGCATCCAGCAGGTGACACTACAAACGTAAGCATTAACGTTCAGTGTACTTAAGTTGGCACTCTGAGTGAGATAACATCCAGAGGGCTAACTTTAATACACAAGGCATTAATGCTGACATCCGTATATATGATTGAAACGATACTTAGATCAAATATCATTGAAATAATACAGTAAGTCATTGAAGCGCGAATTTGAATATATTGTTTTTTCTTAAAATATAAAATTAGAATTTTTTTTTATTTTTATCTTAATTGAGTTTGGTAAATCGCGTAATTTCGATAGTCTGAACAATCAAAATGTCATTTAGTGGCATAACGATGAGAAAAAAATAATTTTAAGAAAATTTTTTTTTTCAACAAATTTCAAAAATTCCTATTTTTGAAAAAACAAAAAACACACTTCCAAAAAGTTTTTCTCTTCCAAGGAAATGTTCATTGTTTTTTGATAATAGTAAAACCAAATCTAAGAACGAAAAATACTGAGAGAGTTTGTTGATCTATTTCTTCGCTTCAAAATCTACAGTTGTTGTCAACATAACGCCAACAGTGCCACCGTATTAACCGTCCGACGCACTATTGCGACAGCTGTAGCCCTACCCGGGAAAAAATGATCAGATCTGATCAAACATTAACAGGCAGGTGTCTGTTATTATCTTAAGCTACGCCTTGGTTCATTGCTGTAGAATAAAAGATTGCTGAATTGTAGAACACACAGATAATTCTTAGTTACCTATACGTTTTGAATAAAAAAAAAAAAAAAAAAAAAAACTTTAAAATTAAAAGAAAACAACAAAATTATAATTCTGGAATAAATCTTCAAGAACTTTTTTTTTATTACTGTGCATAGAGCCACATGTTAATGGAGCAAAAAAATACATATATCCGTTTTGAACAAATAACTCTGATATATAATAAATTATTAATAATTAATAAACTAGGCATAGTTAACTTCCTTAAATGTAAAGATAAGTCATGTATGAAATTTAAATTACTTGAAGTAGTTTGAAAGATACCTCTAAAGTAAAGATAAGTTATATGGTCAAGAGGTAAAGTAACAGTCTGGAGAGCGCGGCGTCTACGGTTCGAATACCCACAGGTACAACTTTTTTTTTTTTTGGACCTGATCTAGTAAGACATGAACAGATCCGATCAGACCCGAACATGCCTGGCCAGGCATGAACAGGCATGGACAGGCATGAACAGGCATGGACAGGTCTCATCAGGCATGGACAGACCTGATCGTATTTAACACTTCAGACATGAACAGGCATGGACAGGGCTGATCAGGCATGATCATGTCTAATTTCAGTTCTGTTCATACATGAACAGGCCTCATCAGGTCTTATTTCAGGCCTGATCATAGATGAATAGGCATGGTCAGGTTTGATCATTTTTTCCCGGGTAGATACAGTAAGAGATGGTGATGGCGCAAAAAATAATTTCAATTAAAAGTTTTTTGAAATACTTCAAAAATTCTGATTCAAAAATAAGTATTTCAATGGAAAATTGCAATAGTTTGCAAAATAAAATAGAAATAAGTATTTCTATTTCATAAATTTAACATTAAAAGTAATATTTTTATTCATGATGGAACAAAATTAAAAAATAACATTAAATAATTAATAGAATATGTTAAAATTCAAAATTAAAATTTAATGGATAATTGAAGAAAAAAAAATAATTAAAAATTAAAATGTATTTTCTAATTTATTTAAGAAGTATTATAATATTCAATGCATTATTTGAAACTCTGATGAAAATATTTCGAATAAATTCGAAATATCCGATTAATTATTTTTCTGAGTCCCAAGACAAAATACTATGGGAAATAATGTTTGATATTTTAATAAATAAAGTGAGTGTCATTATTTTTCTAAGTTTCGACTAAAATTAGTATGGGAACGAAAGTAATTTTGAATTTATATAATTTTTGTAAGATTGTTTGGACGAACGTAAAATTTAATTGAATAAAACTTAGAATTTTTAGGGAATTTCCCGGAGTTTGACGGCGCGCGATAGGTGGCGTTTATTAGCGAATAATTATCGCTTCGAGTAAAAATTTTTAGGTTGATAAAGCCCAAAAATTTTTTGCCGTTGAGCAACCTTTCTCTCAGTTTAATTTCTCGACTAGAGACTTCTGGCGGAGGAATTAACTACTCTACCTGGTGCGGACTACGAAACAGGTAAGTTAACATTTTCACCCACGAGTCAAAAGCGATTCTCCACTTGGAGGCCTTCAGCCAAAACGTGGTAGGCAACTACAGCCGAGTAAGTGAAGGCGAGGTGGATTTTATTCACTCTCTCCTCGGGTATCGCGAAATAGGGCCTGCGGGGCGGCACTAGCTAACCGTCAGGTGCCGGGAAACAGAGAGCCGACGAAGAGAAATTAGCCACCTGATTTATAAGCGACAAGAATGATATTATCGACGACGGTAATGAAAAATGTATACGACGTGGATGTATGGGTTTTGTTAGATAATTCGCCATTCATAAAATGTTTAAATTTAATGTTTTTTTGTTTATTGAAATGAAGAGGTTCTGTTTGTTATTCATGCTTAAATTTACGAGTTGATTTGATTTAAATTACCCTCGTTAGAATCTAGGACTTCGGCGAGCTAAATCAAGCCAGGAGTAAAATCAGTCAAAAAGTACCCGTTGTAAGCTTATAAAAGCATATTAAATCATAAAAAATCAAGATCCTATTTTCTTTAAACATTGAAGACATTCTTTGGTCACTTTTATCGTGACATCAATTGAATTATTGTTTGCATTTATAACTGAGAAAATACTATTCTCTTCGGAGTTCCTAAAATGAAGACATCTTATGACTTTAATTCCGTAAATATCTCTCATTGAAGCTTTTTCAATTAGGATAACCCACAGAATCTAGTCAATATAGCAAAATTTACTAAAAAGCTGTGACAGTGAATTTTGTATAGACTCGGGCTCGTGAAAAAACCTTGTGTATCGGCTTTCGTCAGTTGAATTTTTAGGCACTGGGTAACACGGTCGGTTCGAATTGGTAGTCTTGGGTTCTCGAAGTGGGAATGACGGGACTCTGCTACAGTCAGTTAAGCTAGTTGTCAGTCAGTCGATCTTAGAGCGTACAACTAGGAGGATCTTCAAAGAAGCCAAGGGGCAAATTACCAATGAGATGGAGCTAGTTGTATTGGCGAAGACGGGATTAGCTCAGTTATTCATTATAGTTATTATCAGTTTAGTTTAGTCAGTCATTGATCTGCGAGCTAACAGCTAGCATCTACAAATTTTGGTAGTGAGTAAGCGTTTTGTGGAACGAAGATCAGTCCAATTTCTATTCTGAGGATTTGTTCAATGGAAGGCCTACCCACCGAGGAAGACGTCTCACAGCGTAATCGCGACGTAAGTAATTTTGTCAACGTTTAATTCACCCTTGTGGAAATAATTCTCTGAAAAAACTCTTGAAAAGTCTTTATAACTCTGAATAAGACTTTTCGAAAGTCTTCACATCCCTAACTAAGTAAAGGAAAGACTAAATAAGTCATCAAAACTCAGCAAAACTCGTCAAAAGTCAAATTTTCCCTGTAATGTCGGACTTTCTCAAAGAGTTATTAAGACTTGATAAGACTTATTCAGTTTGACAGGAAAAGAAGAGAATATTTCTTTTCAAAAAAATTACTTATCAGAATTAAAGAAAATTGAAAATAAAACTATAAAAAAGAATTAATGCATGTTTTGTAGAAATTTTTTTAAAATAATATTTTCATCACGAAAATACTTTGATGGGCATCGAATCACTCGTAGTTGAGCAAGTCAAAACATCAACAGCAAATGAAGTGCACTTGCTGTTGGAAACAGATACTACTCAAAGAGTAAATCCAATCGGTATTTAATTTGGACTATCAAATATTTAAGTCAACTTTCCAGGTAGGAGAGAATTTTCTAACCACACGCTACCTATTAGAAACTAAGAACACTTAAAGATTCTAACTGTAAATTCGTAAACTAAAATGTGGTTAGTATCAATTAATTCCAGCAGATAGCGTGCCCGAAATTACAGGGAAAATTTGACTTTTGAAGAGTTTTGCTGAATTTTGACGACTTATTAAGTCTTTCTTTTACTTAGTTAGGGATGTGAAGACTTTCAAAAAGTCTTATTCAGAGTTATAAAGACTTTTCAAGAGTTTTTTCCGAGAATTATTTCCACAAGGGCAGTTATTGGTTCTTTGATTATTTTACTTAAATTCAGTAATTAAATTTCATTAAATAATTTTCATTTGATTAAATAAATTCGTCAGGTAGAATCAAAGGAGAAGTTGATCCGACATATTCCTTGTGAGTCTCCTCTTCATGTCAACTTGGAATAAATAATTTATTGCCTAGTTATTTTATTAAAGATGTTTTGAGTTGAATTAAATTCATTTTTGAGTATTTGGTAGTAAAAGTTATTATTGTTAAAATTTCTCCGATTATTTCCTACAGCCAAGTCTTTTCCTCTCACACTAATTTTAATAGTAAAATATGTTAAGTTGTTCTGTGAACGAATATTTTGGATTTTCCCACTCTCTGGGAGTAAGCACCGGTAGTAAGGTGACCCGGTACCAGGAAGCCGAGTCTATCTAACACCTACAAATTCTCTTGATAGAGTTCAGACCATCTCTGACGTAAACTTTGACTACTTAGTCAGGAGGTCACAAAACCTGCTATAGTGCTACTGTTTCAAAGTACTCGGAAATTTATGATTTCGGTGAATTTTGATGCCCAACCGGTTAGTTAAAAATTCTAATAAATATCTAACTGCGGAATTAATTTAAACATTTAATAAAATACTTATAAGAATTCATAACTAACCGGGCATGACTAACTAGATTATGTGTGCTAGGACCTAGTTTCCCGAATAAAAGAACAAATAAAAATTGTGTAAATTCTAAAGTTAATTTTTTTTCCTTGGTAATTTTGCGCCATTTATATTTTGATAAAATACTATGTACATATGACTAATCTTATAATATAATAATAATAATAATAATAATAATAATAATAATAATAATAATAATAATAATAATAATAATAATAATAATATAATAAATAATAATAATAATAATAATAATAATAATAATAATAATAATAATAATAATAATAATAATAATAATAATAATAATAATTATAATGATAACAATAATAATAATGTTAGGAAGTGAATTAATTTACACCAATATTTATGTTTAATAATCTAAATGAATCTTTATTTGTCTTCTAAATAATAAATAATTAATAATATGTTATTAATAATATTATAATAATATAACGTAGACCGTAAAAAAATAATTAATATAAAAAAGCACGTGGTAGCACGTAATACAACCAAAAGTACTAAGCATAAAAAAAAAAGAATGTAGGGGAGAGGAGTCGTATGCGCCGTCAAGCGGCGCGTAGATCGCCGCCAACTCACTAGCGATAATAACAATAGTATAGATATACAATAATAATAAGCTTAAGCGGACTTGGGTAAATCTTGACTTCTTAACACTCCCTCCATTTTCCCACGTCCAGCTTCGACTGCGCTACTTCTTACGATCAACAGAGTTTTCTGGAACATAGTGAAAATATAATTATAATTAATTCTAACAATTTTATGAACTTCTAATTATTCTAGTCCAAAAGTCTATCTCTTAAATATCTAAATGATTCTGCAGGTAATGGTTTTGTAAATATATCTGCTAGGTTCTCTTTCGTAGATATCCAACAAACTCTTATTCTATTTTCATTAACGCATTGTTTAATGAAATCACCATGGGTTTTTGCCATGTGCTTTCTATTACCTGTTTTCTCTCTTTCTAGTAATTCTAATTTAATTTCATTTACACTATTATCGAACATCTTAAGTTTATGACTACCATCTCTCTTTGTACAGTCATTTGCTGACTTGTTATCACACCAAATAGTCGTAGGAAATAGTGTTTTTCCAATAATAAATCTAATCGCTTTATCCAGAGATATTATCTCTTGACAGGCATCACTCATTGCCAAATATTCAGCTTGACAAGTCGAAAGCGTAACGTAATTTTGTTTGTGACTTCTCCATGCTATTATGTCACCAAACAGTCTAATAATGTATCCACCTGATGAAGTTGAGTCATCATTGTCCTAAAACTAGCATCGGAAAAAGCTTCTAGTTCATCTGAGTTACCTGTGTATTTTAGGCTTGAATTTACAGTACCCTTTAAGTATCTCAGAATTCTTTTAACATCTTTCCAGTCATCCTCGTTGGCATCTAATTGTTTTCTAGCTAAGTAATGTACAGCAAAAGCGATATCTGGTCTAGTTCCATTTGCTAAGTACATAAGACTTCCAATTGCCTCTCTGTATGGAGCTTTTCTAGTTGTTGATGATTGTTCACATTTGGACGATCCTGATTCTTCTAGTTTTCTTCTTTTGCATCTATTTTCAGTTTGTCTAGTAATCATTGGGGTGTTTTGAGGATTACAATCTGTCATCTTGAATCTATCTAAAATGCTTTCAATATAATTACTTTGTTTTAATACAATGTATTTCTCTTGTCTATTTCTCTCTATTTCAATTCCAAGAAACTTCCTGGGTTCACCAAGAATTTTCATCTCAAAATTCTTGCATAAGTGATTTCCAACTTCATCTAATCTTGTTTTATCATTACTAGCGGCTAAGATGTCATCTACGTAAATTAGCAGCAAAACCATGATTCCACCTTTCCTCCAAGTATACAAACACGGTTCGTGTAAATCGTTTTCGAGACCAATTTCCTTTGCCACTTGATTAAATCTAATGTTCCATTTCTTTGGACTTACTTTTAATCCATACAAAGATTTCTTTAATTTGAGTATCTTTGTTTGTTTTGTCTTTTCATCTACATCTAGACCTTCTGGTATCTTCATATAAATATCTTCATCTAATTTTCCATAAAGGAATGCTGTTTTCACATCATATTGACAGATTTCTAAGTCATATTTATTTACAATTGAAAGTAATGATCGTATGAGTGAAAGTCTAGATACTGGTGAGTATGTATCTTTTAGATCATAATCATTCTTATCTTTAAAACTTCGACATACTAGTCGTGCTTTATAAAGTACATCTTTATTTACTTCTACTTTCTTCTTAAATACCCATCTTGAATCAATAATATTTAATTTTCTTCCAGTTTTACTTGCTTCTTCTTAGTCTACGAATTCCCAGACGTCATTTTTAGTTATTGAGCCCAATTCATCCTTGATGGCCTTCATCCATTGACATCTTTCACTTGAGTTGCTTGCCTCATCATAGTTGATAGGTTCTTTGTTTAAAGAAATAATTAAACATCTTATTAATTCTTGTTTATCTATCTTAGATTGATCTTTAGACACGTTGACACTTTTTGCAAAGCTTATGTCTTCAATCAATTTTCTATCTTTGTCCTTTTCAGATTCTAATTTTCTTTTCATCTCACTTCTAGTACATGGTCTAATTTTTTTGATGAATTCCTTTTTTATTTAAGTTTTTAACATCTAGTGTATTTTTACGGGGTCTTCCTCTTTTTCTTTGTTCCGGTTTCTCCTTTTCTTCGTTGATTTTGTCCTCTAAATTATTTGGTACATTTTCATCTGACTTCCAACTTATTTCATCTTCGTTTTCTTCTGTTTCTATTCTTGTATACATCTTTGTACACTAATTAGGTTCTGACTTTTCTTTGTAATGTAGCGTTGAATCTTTCAGATACTCCATTGTGTTCAGGAGTATACGGCGGAGTTAATTCTAATTCTATCTTTTCTTTTCTCAAAACATCTAAGAATTTTCCACCAGTAAACTCTGTTCCTTGATCGATCTAATGTAGCATACTTTCTCATCTTTACCAAGTAGATTTCTTATAGATATAAGAAACTCCTCTAATGTTTCTCCTGATTCATCTTTAGTCTTTACTGCATATGCTCTAGCTAATCTAGAATAATCATCTATATACACATTAATAAATCTTTTGTGTCCTGGGTATGAGGTTGGTTTTATCGGACCCATCGTGTCCGTATGTATTATTTGTAATGGTCTTGATGCTCGTCTTCTAACTTCTTTAAATGGTAATTTTTGCATCTTTGACATAATACATATTGCACAGTCTGAAATTGAATCATCAAATCTAACTTTTTCTAATTTGCTGTATACCTTCTGTAACTTCTTGAGATAATTTAATGAAGCATGACCAAGTCTTACATGCCATAACATAGCTTCATTTATTTTACTTGACTCTGTTGTCCTTGCTCTAATGAATTTGATGTGAATAGCTCTTCTAAATTCTTAATGCTCTCGATGTCATCTAGCTTAATTGTATTTCTATTATTAAACTAGACTCCCAATTAAACATGTCATCATTTGGATTTTACAGGATGTTGTTCTACTTCTGGAGGTGTTGTAACTTCTTCCCCCTCCTAATTGAAGAATCCTTGACCTTTATGTTTTCTGAATCTCCCTCCTTCCTTTGTAAATCTACTTCTGATTCATTGGTGTCATCTTCTTGAATCATTACAGCTTTACAACGATAAGCGTTGTATTCCCAATCTAATTTGTTTTTATCGTCTAGGTAATTCTTAACTTTGAAGTTCAAGATCCAGTTGGGTTGTTCATATATTCCTTCTAGTATTATTTCTTCTAAATTTTCACTAAATACTCTCAAAGTCTTATCATCTAAATAAATCTTAAATCCTTTATCTACTAATTTTCTTAATGATAATAAATTATCTGATACATCTTTAGCACTAATAACATTTGATAATTTAATTATCTTGTTATCTTGATTCGTGTAGAGCAAAAGATCACCTTTTCCATCTATTAAATATATCGCCGATTTATTCTTATTGGCACTCTTAATTACTTTATTTTCACATTTTTCAAAGTTACTTAATATCAATCGATTCTTTACTATGTGATCTGTTGCTCCTGAATCAGCAATAAATTTAATCTCATCTATTAAATCTTCATTTAATGTTCTTACCTTGTTTTTCATCAGTCATTCTTTTTGCACTAATGCCATCCCGTTTGAAGGCATTTTGTGCTGAGTGCTGATTATTCTTATTATAATTCTTATCACGTCTATCATTCTTATAAGGTTAGAATTTATATTATGTCTAACTCTATGTGTTCCCTGTCTGTCTAGTTTACCTCTAAATTTGATATTATTATTATGATAATTATAATCTTACTTTTGATCCTGCCTGTCCTTACAATCTGAACCCTTATGAGATCTCACCTCCTGACAATAATAGCAGAACCACAAGTCTTTTGGTAAAGGACAATCCTCTATTCTGTGTCCAGGTTTGGCACATCTATGGCAGTTCTTCTTGCCGTCGAACTTCGCAGTTTGAGCTTTGACTGTCTCTTCTCCGTCGTTCGTCTTTTTCTCAGCTTCTAACTGCAGATAAAAGATTTTATTTCATTTATTGTCATCTCTTTAGATTGAGACCTTTTAATGAAATCTGCAGCATTAATTGGGGATTAATGGGGGTGATGGCTTGAGAAAGCAGATCTAATTTCCTGCTCAGTTAGTTGTTCCCCATCGCCACAAGATTCATATTCTCTGATAATCTGGTCAAATCTTTCACAGAAATCATTGACCTTCTCATTCTTTTTCATCTTAATTGAATATCTAATTTCCTGCTCAGTTAGTTGTTCCCCATCGCACAAGATTCATATTCTCTGATGATCTGGTCAAATCTTTCACAGAAATCATTGACCTTCTCATTCTTTTTCATCTTAATTGAATATAATTTTTCTAACAGAGCTTGAAGTAAGATTTATCTGTTCTTTTCTATAAGCTTTGATTTTTTTAAAACTTCTACAGGTTCAGAAATTCCAAGAATTTTCTTGTGGTAATCTTCATCTAAATGATTAATAATAATATCTCTAACTAGACATTTTCTTTTATGGATTATTGAAATTGGTAAGTTATTTTCATTACTGTTATTTTCATCTATTACATCTAATAAATCACAACTGGTAAGTTCTGATTTCAAATGATCAAACCAAATATTATAGTTTGATTTCTGAGTTAATTTATAATCTCTTCTAATATTAATCTTATTTTGATTTAACAGTAATGTATCTTTAACCAAGTTCAATTCTCTAGTGATATTGTTATTCCCGTTTGTAGCTTCTAATTGTGTTTGATTTTGAATAATATGAGTTGAATGTGGATTCTTTACCTTAATTGCATCTAATTTGGCTTGTGCCAACTCTAATTCAGTCTTACGTCCATCTACTAAAGTGTCTATGACTCTAACTAGCTTTTGGAGATATCCTCAAGTCTTTGAACTGATTTTCCCATTGAAGCAGCTATTTCACTTGTTTGTTTGTTAGTTTGTAGCATTATCATCTTTAGTTCATCTATTTCTTTGCTACTAATAGTAATCATCTTTTCATTACTTATAATCTTAATTTTAGTATTTTCATTCTTATCTTCTTCTATATCTGTAAACATATAATCTTAATTAGTATCTGGGATTTTGTTAACACCTAAGCATCTTAATATCTAAATAGGCCTCATCTAACTATTCTTAAACACTTTTATACTTCTTAGAGTGTATCTTCTAGTTTAGTTTACAGCTTCTAAATTATTCTATAGTCAATACTTACTTGTCGACTGGCTCAGTTTGACAGGAGTGGAGAATTTATTCATCTTATTTATTGTCATCTTTACATCTTTATTTTCATCAGGTGTTTTTGATGATCCTGGTTTGTTTTCATCTGTTATATGGATCAATCCCCTTTGAAATTGAGATAGACTATGGAGCGTATCCACATTCTTCTCAATTTTAATTTTTAATGTTGGATCTTGTCCAGCATTTTCTAAGCCAGGTGCTTTCTCAAAGCTTTCTTCACTGTCATAGTCGACCAGTTGAGTCTTTTCTTCTGACTCTGACATCTATTTCGGATTTTATGAAACAGAATTTAGATTTAATTAGTTATACATTTAATTAATAATTTATCATCTAATTAATAATTTTTCATCTATCTCTTATTATTAATATTCTAAAATTCTATTCGTCTAATACCCGATACTCTTCATAATTAATTTTGTTTCGTGCTTCTAAATAAAAATGAACGCACAGCAATTCATTTTAATTTGAAACGCAAGATTGATTATTTACACAGCACCACCTCGAGTATGCACACCTATTCCAGCGTACAGTTTTACGCATGGCAATAAAACAACGTTGAAGGCGGTTGATCACGCACACACTCGGGATACATTATGCAAACAAAACAACCTCACAAACTATAAGATACTTGATACTGAACACAAGCATCGCATATCTCAAGGTACCGAAATATTTCTGATATGTATTTTATATTGATCAATATTGATGACATGTCCAAATACATTTTTATTTTATTTCAGAATTTATTATGATTCATAATTAAATTTAAAATTTAGTTTAAATCATCTTAAAACATCGTAATCTAAGATGTTGTTGTAATACACGTGATTTCTTATATGCTGTTATTATTATGACGCTGTTATCCGACATCTTGAAATTTTTCGCGCCTACCGGCTTCACCGGTTATTTCATCATAAAACAAAAGATAATCTACTTAATGTTAATCTCTTTGTCACAATCTAATATACTGAAAATTATTTTCAGAAATCTATGAATTTATTTAATGAAGCAAATAAATATTTGTCAATTTTTCTAAGTTGTCTAATTAGTCGTCTATTAATACGCATCTATTGCGTTCCATCTTTTATGTGCATGCATGACTCACTCATCTATTAATTTCGTCTTATCGTCTTACTTAATTTTTGTAGATTTTATTTTCTAAATTAATGTTTATAAATACTCTTACCTTATAATAAATCACTTCCACAAAATTTATTATATTTTAATAAATAAAATCACAAACGCTGTGGTAGCGTGCACTGAGCCTCAATAACCTGTTAGGAAGTGAATTAATTTACACCAATATTTATGTTTAATAATCTAAATGAATCTTTATTTGTCTTCTAAATAATAAATAATTAATAATATGTTATTAATAATATTATAATAATATAACGTAGACCGTAAAAAATAATTAATATAAAAAAGCACGTGGTAGCACGTAATACAACCAAAAGTACTAAGCACAAAAGAATATAAAGAATGTAGGGGAGAGGAGTCGTATGCGCCGTCAAGCGGCGCGTAGATCGCCGCCAACTCACTAGCGATAATAACAATAGTATAGATATACAATAATAATAAGCTTAAGCGGACTTGGGTAAATCTTGACTTCTTAACAAATAATAATAATAATAATAATAATAATAATAATAATAATAATAATAAGAATGCTGATGAAGAGAGCCCTGCAGTCAGTGTGGATGAAGTTCGTTCAGCTCTAAATGGCAGCAAAAATTGGGCTGCCCCGGGACCAGATGGCATTAATGTCTTCTGGTGGAAGAAGTTTACTTCTACCCACCTCCATCTGGCCCGCATATTTACATCGTACATTAGAGCTGACGATCCGATTCCGGACTGGCTTGTAGAAGGGCGAACCGTACTGATACCTAAAAAAGGTGACTTGTCTGACCCTAAGAATTTCAGGCCTATCACCTGCTTGAATGCGGTTTATAAAATTTTTACAAAAATTTTAAATAACCGTATCTTGCAGCAGATAGAGCCTGTATGGCAACAGATATATGAACAACGTGGCAGTAAAAGAGGCCTGTCAGGTTGCAAGGAGAACCTGATAGTGGATCGATGCGTCTTACAAGATGCGATCTACTATCAACGCAACCTGTCAATGGCTTGGATTGACTATCGCAAGGCATTTGACTCAACTCCTCATGAGTTGATTTTATATCTACTCAAATGCCTGGGAGTCAATCCGGAAATAGTGGAATGCATTCGGCGTACAATGCAGCTCTGGCGAACGCGTTTTCACATTGGAAGTGGAAACGCATTGCACGTAACCGGAGTTGTAGAGTATAAACGGGGGTCTTCCAAGGTGATTCCTTGAGCCCTCTGCTGTTTTGCGTTTCACTGCTGCCTATATCTGTTGCACTCCGTAAAACTCATGGGTACTCTGTGGGGCCTCCGGGTGATCGAAATTATTCGATCACCCATCTGCTTTACATGGATGATCTGAAGCTCTATAGTGCTGATAAAGATCATCTACAAGCGGCCCTCAACATCGTAGCAGAGTACACACGAGATGTCGGAATGTCTTTTGGGTTGGACAAGTGTGCGGTCGTACACCTGGCGAGGGGTAAGTGCTCTGATACGGGGGATGATGTCGAGTTAGTAGATGGGAGCGTCTTAAGACAATTAGACGCTGGAGAGTTGTATAGATATCTAGGAATGGAAGAGCACCGTATGCATGCGGTCTCTGAAGTCCAACAGCTCTCCGGAGCGAGTATGTTAGGAGACTCCGGAAAATTTGGTCCTCCGAACTTTCCGGCAAAAATAAAGTCTCAGCTACTAATATGCTCGCTGTCCCAGTCTTACTATACTCTTTCGGTGTCCTGAAATGGGCCCGAAAGGATTTACGAGATCTCGACATCAAAACCCGTAAGATCATTAATATGAATCGGAGCATGCACCCCAATTCATCAGTCGCCAGATTATACCTCTCCCGGTCCATCGGTGGGAGAGGTTTGCAGAGTTTGGAGCGGCTTCACGACCGTTTGGTCCTGGGTTTAACACACGAAGTTGTCAATTTCACTGCAGACGAGGATGACTTTCTTATGCAAATTGTACATAAACATGAAAATGCGCATAAGGGGTCATTCTTGTATAAGGCAGCAATATATGCGGCAAGAACCCTTGGTCTTGGAGAAATAAACGCTCTTATGGAACTCCGAAAGGAGGAATTTAAGAGCGTCATCAGGAACGCCGAGGAAAAACTACTCCTTGGCGAACTGATGGACAAGTCCATGCACAGCGTGTTCTTTAAACACGTGCGTGATCATGGCTTGTCCACCCAGCTGACGTTTTCCTTCTTAAAGTCAGCTGGCCTGATGTCCGAGACTGAAGGGTTCATATTTGCCTGCCAAGATGGTGTCATTAACACTCTTGAGTACCGTAGCAAGGTGCTCCAGGTGCAGCTTCCGGACACTTCCTGTAGGAGGTGTAGACAACATCCGGAGACGCTTATGCACCTTTTGTCGGCATGTCCTGTGCTGGCGAGAGGTGCATATATCCAGCGTCACAATGCTGCCCTGAGAGTACTGTACTACTTCTTCGTCATTGCTACGGTATTGACGTGACACCAGTGCTGCCTTATCTGCCAGGAGATATTCCCCAGGTTGTTGAGAATGACAGTTGCAAAATTTATTGGAACATGCCATTTGCAACAACCCGGCGGATAGATCACAACAAACCTGATATTGTGCTCTTCGACAAGGCCACTCGTGACATTTATGTCATTGAGTTCTCGGCCCCGGCTGAATAAACATCTCAGCCAAAGAAGAGCACAAAAGACAAATATATCAGGATCTCCTGTTTGAAATTGGCAAACTTTACCCAGGTTACCGTGTCAAGCTTGTCGTCCTGATTGTTGGCGTCCTAGGAGGGATGAAACAGTCTTTTGTATCCTCACTTGCCAAAGTTCCAGCTTGCTCATCAAAAGCTGAGTTCTTGGCAGTTAGGATGCAGAAGGCTGTTATACTTGGTTCTCTCCGTCTCTTAAGGGAAATGACTTTGGCCTGCTGTGATCACTAACCGCCTTGTTGTGCGGAGTGGTCCAGCAGTAACGGATGGAGCTCAGGCTGGGCCCTCGGAGAATCGGACTCCGGGGATACCCCCTGTAGATAACAAAATCATAATAATAATAAAATATATATAATAATATAATAATAATAATAATAATAATAAAATATATAATAATAATAAAATAATAATAATAATTATAATAATAATAATAATAATAATAATAATAATTAATAATAATAATAATAATAATAATATATAATAATAATAATTAATAATAAATAATATTATATATTATATTAAATTATTATTATATTATTATTATTATTATTATTATATTATTATTATTATTATTATTATTATATATTTTTAAGAAGTCAAGATTTACCCAAGTCCGCTTAAGCTATTATTATTGTATATCTATACTATTGTTATTATCGCTTAGTGAGTTGGCGGCGATCTACGCGCCGCTTGACGGCGCATACGACTCCTCTCCCCTACATTCTTTATATTCTTTGTGCTTAGTACTTTTGTTGTATTACGTGCTACCACGTGCTTTTTTATATTATATTTACGGTCTACGTTATATATTATAATATTATTAATAACATTTATTAATTATTTATTATTTAGAAGACAAATAAAGATTCATTAGATTATTAAACATAAATATTGGTGTAAATTAATTCACTTCCTAACAGGTTATTGAGGCTCAGTGCACGCTACCACAGCGTTTTGATTTTATTTATTAAATATAATAAATTTTGTGGAGAGTGATTTATTATAAGGTAAGAGTATTTATAAACATTAATTTAGAAAATAAAATCTACAAAAATTAAGTAAGACGATAAGACGAAATTAATAGATGAGTGAGTCATGCATGCACATAAAAGATGGAACGCAATAGATGCGTATTAATAGACGACTAATTAGACAACTTAGAAAAATTGACAAATATTTATTTGCTTCATTAAATAAATTCATAGATTTCTGAAAATAATTTTCAGTATATAGATTGTGACAAAGAGATTAACATTAAGTAGATTATCTTTTGTTTTATGATGAAATAACCGGTGAAGCCGGTAGGCGCGAAAAATTTCAAGATGTCGGATAACAGCGTCATAATAATAACAGCATATAAGAAATCACGTGTATTACAACAACATCTTAGATTACGATGTTTTAAAGATGATTTAAACTAAATTTTAAATTTAATTATGAATCATAATAAATTCTGAAATAAAATAAAAATGTATTTGGACATGTCATCAATATTGATCAATATAAAATACATATCAGAAATATTTCGGTACCTTGAGATATGCGATGCTTGTGTTCAGTATCAAGTATCTTATAGTTTGTGAGGTTGTTTTGTTTGCATAATGTATCCCGAGTGTGTGCGTGATCAACCGCCTTCAACGTTGTTTTATTGCCATGCGTAAAACTGTACGCTGGAATAGGTGTGCATACTCGAGGTGGTGCTGTGTAAATAATCAATCTTGCGTTTCAAATTAAATGAATTGCTGTGCGTTCATTTTATTTAGAAGCACGAAACAAAATTAATTATGAAGAGTATCGGTATTAGACGATAGAATTTTAGAATATTAATAATAAGAGATAGATGAAAATTATAATTAGATGATAAATATTAATTAAATGTAAACTAATTAAATCATTTAGAAGCACGAAACAAAATTAATTATGAAGAGTATCGGGTATTAAATTGCTGTGCGTTCATTTTTATTTTTTTTATTTAGAAGCACGAAAAAAATTAATTATGAAGAGTATCGGGTATTAGACGAATAGAATTTTAGAATATAATAATAAGAGATAGATGAAAAATTATTAATTAGATGATAAATTATTAATTAAATGTATAACTAATTAAATCTAAATTCTGTTTCATAAAATCCGAAATAGATGTCAGAGTCAGAAGAAAAGACTCAACTGGTCGACTATGACAGTGAAGAAAGCTTTGAGAAAGCACCTGGCTTAGAAAATGCTGGACAAGATCCAACATTAAAAATTAAAATTGAGAAGAATGTGGACACGCTCCATAGTCTATCTCAATTTCAAAGGGGATTGATCCATATAACAGATGAAAACAAACCAGGATCATCAAAAACACCTGATGAAAATAAAGATGTAAAGATGACAATAAATAAGATGAATAAATTCTCCACTCCTGTCAAACTGAGCCAGTCGACAAGTAAGTATTGACTATAGAATAATTTAGAAGCTGTAAACTAAACTAGAAGATACACTCTAAGAAGTATAAAAGTGTTTAAGAATAGTTAGATGAGGCCTATTTAGATATTAAGATGCTTAGGTGTTAACAAAATCCCAGATACTAATTAAGATTATATGTTTACAGATATAGAAGAAGATAAGAATGAAAATACTAAAATTAAGATTATAAGTAATGAAAAGATGATTACTATTAGTAGCAAAGAAATAGATGAACTAAAGATGATAATGCTACAAACTAACAAACAAACAAGTGAAATAGCTGCTTCAATGGGAAAATCAGTTCAAAGACTTGAGGATATCTCCAAACAGCTAGTTAGAGTCATAGACACTTTAGTAGATGGACGTAAGACTGAATTAGAGTTGGCACAAGCCAAATTAGATGCAATTAAGGTAAAGAATCCACATTCAACTCATATTATTCAAAATCAAACACAATTAGAAGCTACAAACGGGAATAACAATATCACTAGAGAATTGAACTTGGTTAAAGATACATTACTGTTAAATCAAAATAAGATTAATATTAGAAGAGATTATAAATTAACTCAGAAATCAAACTATAATATTTGGTTTGATTATTTGAAATCAGAACTTACCAGTTGTGATTTATTAGATGTAATAGATGAAAATAACAGTAATGAAAATAACTTACCAATTTCAATAATCCATAAAAGAAAATGTCTAGTTAGAGATATTATTATTAATCATTTAGATGAAGATTACCACAAGAAAATTCTTGGAATTTCTGAACCTGTAGAAGTTTTAAAAAAATCAAAGCTTATAGAAAAGAACAGATAAATCTTACTTCAAGCTCTGTTAGAAAAAGATTATATTCAATTAAGATGAAAAAGAATGAGAAGGTCAATGATTTCTGTGAAAGATTTGACCAGATCATCAGAGAATATGAATCTTGTGGCGATGGGGAACAACTAACTGAGCAGGAAATTAGATCTGCTTTCTACAAGCCATCACCCCCATTAATCCCCAATTAATGTCTGCAGATTTCATTAAAAGGTCTCAATCTAAAGAGATGACAATAAATGAAATAAAATCTTTTATCTGCAGTTAGAAGCTGAGAAAAAGACGAACGACGGAGAAGAGACAGTCAAAGCTCAAACTGCGAAGTTCGACGGCAAGAAGAACTGCCATAGATGTGCCAAACCTGGACACAGAATAGAGGATTGTCCTTTACCAAAAGACTTGTGGTTCTGCTATTATTGTCAGGAGGTGAGATCTCATAAGGTTCAGATTGTAAGGACGGCAGGATCAAAAGTAAGATTATAAATTATCATAATAATAATATCAAATTTAGAGGTAAACTAGACAGACAGGGAACACATAGAGTTAGACATAATATAAATTCTAACCTTATAAGAATGATAGACGTGATAAGAATTATATAAAGAATAATCAGCACTCAGCACAAAATGCCTTCAAACGGGATGGCATTAGTGCAAAAAGAATGACTGATGAAAAACAAGGTAAGAACAATTAAATGAAGATTTAATAGATGAGATTAAATTTATTGCTGATTCAGGAGCAACAGATCACATAGTAAAGAATCGATTGATATTAAGTAACTTTGAAAAATGTGAAAATAAAGTAATTAAGAGTGCCAATAAGAATAAATCGGCTGATATTTTAATAGATGGAAAAGGTGATCTTTTGCTCTACACGAATCAAGATAACAAGATAATTAAATTATCAAATGTTATTAGTGCTAAAGATGTATCAGATAATTTATTATCATTAAGAAAATTAGTAGATAAAGGATTTAAGATTTATTTAGATGATAAGACTTTGAGAGTATTTAGTGAAAATTTAGAAGAAATAATACTAGAAGGAATATATGAACAACCCAACTGGATCTTGAACTTCAAAGTTAAGAATTACCTAGACGATAAAAACAAATTAGATTGGGAATACAACGCTTATCGTTGTAAAGCTGTAATGATTCAAGAAGATGACACCAATGAATCAGAAGTAGATTTACAAAGGAAGGAGGGAGATTCAGAAAACATAAAGGTCAAGGATTCTTCAATTAGGAGGGAGGAAGAAGTTACAACACCTCCAGAAGTAGAACAACATCCTGAAAATCCAAATGATGACATGTTTAATTGGGAGTCTAGTTTAATAACTAGAAATACAATTAAGCTAGATGACATCGAGAGCATTAAGAATTTAGAAGAGCTATTCACATCAAATTCATTAGAGCAAGGGACAACAGAGTCAAGTAAAATAAATGAAGCTATGTTATGGCATGTAAGACTTGGTCATGCTTCATTAAATTATCTCAAGAAGTTACAGAAGGTATACAGCAAATTAGAAAAAGTTAGATTTGATGATTCAATTTTAGACTGTGAATATGTATTATGTCAAAGATGCAAAAATTACCATTTAAAGAAGTTAGAAGACGAGCATCAAGACCATTACAAATAATACATACGGACACGATGGGTCCGATAAAACCAACCTCATACCCAGGACACAAAAGATTTATTAATGTGTATATAGATGATTATTCTAGATTAGCTAGAGCATATGCAGTAAAGACTAAAGATGAATCAGGAGAAACATTAGAGAAGTTTCTTATATCTACAAGAAATCTACTTGGTAAAGATGAGAAAGTATGCTACATTAGATCGGATCAAGGAACAGAGTTTACTGGTGGAAAATTCTTAGATGTTTTGAGAAAAGAAAAGATAGAATTAGAATTAACTCCGCCGTATACTCCTGAACACAATGGAGTATCTGAAAGATTCAACGCTACATTACAAAGAAAAGTCAGAACCTATATGCTAGATTCTGGTTTACCTAAGAGTATGTGGGAATTAGCAGTAGATGCAGCAGTGCATTCATATAATCGAACACCACATAAATCCATAGATTACAACGTACCACTGATGAAGTTTAACAAGAATGAAAATTGTCATTTCGACAAAATTAAAAGATTTGGATGTATTGGATATATTAGAATTCCAAAACCAGAGCATAAATTCAGCGAGAGAGCAATTAAAGCAGTCATGGTGGGATATAAACTCACAGGGTATATGCTGTGGCATCCCAGTACGGGAAAATTTCTAGAGTCACGACATGTTAGATTCAATGAAAAATTAGTGTACAAAGATGTATACAAGAATAGACAAACAGAAGAAAACGAAGATGAAATAAGTTGGAAGTCAGATGAAAATGTACCAAATAATTTAGAGGACAAAATCAACGAAGAAAAGGAGAAACCGGAACAAAGAAAAAGAGGAAGACCCCGTAAAAATACACTAGATGTTAAAAACTTAAATAAAAAAAGGAATTCATCAAAAAAAATTAGACCATGTACTAGAAGTGAGATGAAAAGAAAATTAGAATCTGAAAAGGACAAAGATAGAAAATTGATTGAAGACATAAGCTTTGCAAAAAGTGTCAACGTGTCTGAAGATCAATCTAAGATAGATGAACAAGAATTAATAAGATGTTTAATTATTTCTTTAAACAAAGAACCTATCAACTATGATGAGGCAAGCAACTCAAGTGAAAGATGTCAATGGATGAAGGCCATCAAGGATGAATTGGCTCAATAACTAAAAATGACGTCTGGGAATTCGTAGACTTAGAAGAAGCAAGTAAAACTGGAAGAAAATTAAATATTATTGATTCAAGATGGGTATTTAAGAAGAAAGTAGAAGTAAATAAAGATGTACTTTATAAAGCACGACTAGTATGTCGAGTTTTAAAGATAAGAATGATTATGATCTAAAAGATACATACTCACCAGTATCTAGACTTTCACTCATACGATCATTACTTTCAATTGTAAATAAATATGACTTAGAAATCTGTCAATATGATGTGAAAACAGCATTCCTTTATGGAAAATTAGATGAAGATATTTATATGAAGATACCAGAAGGTCTAGATGTAGATGAAAAGACAAAACAAACAAAGATACTCAAATTAAAGAAATCTTTGTATGGATTAAAAGTAAGTCCAAAGAAATGGAACATTAGATTTAATCAAGTGGCAAAGGAAATTGGTCTCGAAAACGATTTACACGAACCGTGTTTGTATACTTGGAGGAAAAATGGAATCATGGTTGTGCTGCTAATTTACGTAGATGACATCTTAGCCGCTAGTAATGATAAAACAAGATTAGATGAAGTTGGAAATCACTTATGCAAGAATTTTGAGATGAAAATTCTTGGTGAACCCAGGAAGTTTCTTGGAATTGAAATAGAGAGAAATAGACAAGAGAAATACATTGTATTAAAGCAAAGTAATTATATTGAAAGCATTTTAGATAGATTCAAGATGACAGATTGTAATCCTCAAAACACCCCAATGATTACTAGACAAACTGAAAATAGATGCAAAAGAAGAAAACTAGAAGAATCAGGATCGTCCAAATGTGAACAATCATCAACAACTAGAAAAGCTCCATACAGAGAGGCAATTGGAAGTCTTATGTACTTAGCAAATGGAACTAGACCAGATATCGCTTTTGCTGTACATTACTTAGCTAGAAAACAATTAGATGCCAACGAGGATGACTGGAAAGATGTTAAAAGAATTCTGAGATACTTAAAGGGTACTGTAAATTCAAGCCTAAAATACACAGGTAACTCAGATGAACTAGAAGCTTTTTCCGATGCTAGTTTTAGGGACAATGATGACTCAACTTCATCGGGTGGATACATTATTAGACTGTTTGGTGACATAATAGCATGGAGAAGTCACAAACAAAATTACGTTACGCTTTCGACTTGTCAAGCTGAATATTTGGCAATGAGTGATGCCTGTCAAGAGATAATATCTCTGGATAAAGCGATTAGATTTATTATTGGAAAAACACTATTTCCTACGACTATTTGGTGTGATAACAAGTCAGCAAATGACTGTACAAAGAGAGATGGTAGTCATAAACTTAAGATGTTCGATAATAGTGTAAATGAAATTAAATTAGAATTACTAGAAAGAGAGAAAACAGGTAATAGAAAGCACATGGCAAAAACCCATGGTGATTTCATTAAACAATGCGTTAATGAAAATAGAATAAGAGTTTGTTGGATATCTACGAAAGAGAACCTAGCAGATATATTACAAAACCATTACCTGCAGAATCATTTAGATATTTAAGAGATAGACTTTTGGACTAGAATAATTAGAAGTTCATAAAATTGTTAGAATTAATTATAATTATATTTTCACTATGTTCCAGAAAACTCTGTTGATCGTAAGAAGTAGCGCAGTGGAAGCTGGACGTGGGAAAATGGAGGGAGTGTTAAGAAATCAAGATTTACCCAAGTCCGCTTAAGCTTATTATTATTATATATCTATACTATTATTATTATCGCTAGTGAGTTGGCGGCGATCTACGCGCCGATTGACGGCGCATACGACTCCTCTCCCCTACATTCTTTTTTTTTTGCTTAGTACTTTTGGTTGTATTACGTGCTACCACGTGCTTTTTTATATTAATTATTTTTTTACGGTCTACGTTATATTATTATAATATTATTAATAACATATTATTAATTATTTATTATTTAGAAGACAAATAAAGATTCATTTAGATTATTAAACATAAATATTGGTGTAAATTAATTCACTTCCTAACATTATTATTATTGTTATCATTATAATTATTATTAATATTATTATTATTATCATTTTTAATATGATTATTGTTATCATCAATATGATTATTATGATCTGTAATGATCTTGTTGTAAGTGATTTTTGCCTTTCAAATTTTTTCTCTAAGTTAAATATCTTGAATAATTTGCAACTTCATCTCTTGACAGTAAGATACATTTTAGTGCAGTTAACTCATCTCTCAATCATATGATGAATCCAGAATCACTTCATTTCAATCTTGTTGCAGGATTTTCTGCAAAAAGAAAATGAAGAAAAAATTATTATTATTATCTATTAAGTAGTATGAAAAGCAAAGTAAAATCAGAAAACAATATATCGTTTAATTAAATCTATTAAATTGATATAAACTTTATTAACCGAATAACTCTCTAGCATATCCGTATATATTATATAAACTAGGACAAAGCTAAGTGCTATAGTATAAACTTAAAATAGCCTTGGAATATATATTCGTTGTACATCAAAGCCATGGTTAAAAAGTGCATATATATGCACTAAATACACTTATATCTTACACCAAGTATAAGCCAAAAAAATTTTCAAGATTAGAGATCAATCAAATTTCAACTACTACTAAATAGTAGTAGTTGAAATTTCACTGTTGAATAGATTTCAGTGTTTTTGGGTGATTTTCACCAAGCTGTAACGCCGAAGAAAATGATCGTACAGCAAAAAAAATGAATTGCAGCTCCAATCGTTTAGTTTTCAGTTCTGGATATGAAAGCCTCGAAAAACTTTTAAGTTTTAATTGATTGAACTAGGAATTTCAAAGTAATGTCAAAAAAACACGTTTTTTGGTTTTCTTTCGACAACGTTGATTCACAAACGAATCAACCGATTTCGACTGGGCTGGCAGCGATCGACGTATTTTTTCTATGTTAATAACTGATTAGTTTTTGAAATCAATCAGTAAAGCCGTTTAAAAATTATTTCAAAAAACCACATTTGAAAAAATTTATTTCCGTGATTTTTTTGAGATTTCTCAAAATCTATTGGTTGAAATCGGTCCAAATTGTATTCAAAATCTAAATTTGGTTAAGCCCTTTTGAATGAGACCAACCGCGTTTAAGGTAGTGACTCCACAAAAAGCATATGTCAAGAAACTTATAGAATTTTTTTTACCGCAAAATAAATATATTAATAATTCTCCACCAAAATTTCAGATCAATTCTCTGCACCGCTTTTGAGTAATTAATTTTCGAAATTGCATCTTTTATACGTAGAGGTTTAAAGAGATGGTAAAGTAAGTATGAAATCTATTTTCATCACTCGAGTGGTGCGGAAGAATGAAATTTTGATGGTGAATTATTAATATATTTATCTTTCGATAAAAAAATTCCACAAGTTTTTTGAAATATGCTTTTCGCAAAGGTATTACCTTAAGTCGGTCAAACCGTTCGAAAAGTCATGAGAGGTTATACGTGCGTGAACACGGGGTGAAAACAATAACTTCCCGATTTTTGAAAATCTTCGATTTTCTTAGCGGGAAGTTAAAAATTTTTTCGAATCAAGTTTTTTCAGAATAACTTTTAAACGGCTTGATCGATCAATTCCAAACACTAATCCTCTTATAACATCGAAAAACCACGTCGATCGCTACCAAACCCGTCAAAATCGAATGATTTAACTAACGAAAAAATAATAAATTTCGATCAACCGCCGATTCACCACTGCACAGCCGCCGTTTGGTGGTATACGTTGAAATCAAATATTTGTTTCAAATCATTTAAATCGTTCAAACTGAGAATTCTACGTCAAATGCAAAAAGATAACTCTACAAACTAGCGCAGTGAAGTATTGAGAACTAAGGAAACGATAAAACTCATCAAAGCGGAGTTGATAAAAGAATTTGCTAAAACAACGACAAGCTACTATGAAGGACAAATGAAACAAATCAACCACACAGAAGCTATAAACTTCTTCTCTAAAATAAATAGACTACTCAGAAACAAAAATCTTATTCAAATTGGAGACCAGGTCTTGAACCACAACGACTCTATCGTTAATAAACTCAACATCAATGCAAACAACACAAACCAGGATAGCAAAATTGTTGTTACTAATGGAGTCATAAAACTGGACATCATAGGAGATTACCTGGAGACTATAAGCTCAGCTAGGTATTTTAACAACGGCACACGGCTGAAAAAAATTGTCGACACAGCGGCTGACGGAATCAAAAAAAAATTCGATCGCATATGCATAGAAAATACTACGCTAATATCATTCTCCGACCCAAACAAAGCTTCACAGCCATAATATGATGCGAGCGAATATCGGATATTTTTGTAACTCAATCACGGTAAACAATATCTTGAAAAGACTCCCCAACAAGACATCTAGTAGCTTAGATGGTATACCTACCATAATATTTGAACACCTAACACCAGAGGTAACAAACGACTTGGTAATAATATTCAATAACGCATTAAATCACATGTACTTCCCGAGTATGTGGAAAAAAGCCAAAATGTTACCAATTCTCAAGAAAGGTAATGATCAAACTAAATCATCGAGCTACAGACCGATAAGCCTGACTCCAACGTTGAGTAAAGTGTATGAAGCGATCATTAACACACCAGTAACTAAATTCTGCGCCGATAATAATATAATACCTGACTAACAATTTGGATTCAGGCATAAGCATTCTACCGTTCATGCAATTAACCAACTGCTGTCTTACACCTCTGAAGAACTTTATTATAATTAAATGGTAGGGGCACTACTGGTAGATCTAGAAAAAAGCGTTCGACTCAGTAAGGTTGAACGGTTCTGACTAACAATTTGGATTCAGGCATAAGCATTCTACCGTTCATGCAATTAACCAACTGCTGTCTTACACCTCTGAAGAACTTTATTATAATTAAATGGTAGGGGCACTACTGGTAGATCTAGAAAAAAGCGTTCGACTCAGTAAGGTTGAACGGTTTTATTTTCAGGCTGATCAAACTGAAATTTCCAGAATGGATGATTATGTTAATATGGGACCTAATACATGGCAGAGAATTTGTAACATGGGAAGGTACGAACACATCCAATAAAACTTTCAACATCGAAGAAGGATTCCAACAAGGATTGGTAAACTGATTTTTTTTTTTATATACACACTTACATTATTAAAATCATTTGAGTTAAATTCAAAAACAAACAAAAAAATAGCATTGGCTTTTGCAGACGACCTGATCGTTTGCTTACCGGGAAAAAAACCAGACGACATCAAAAAGGGTCTCCAAGAACTCCTTGAAAAAATTGATGAATTTTTTTGAATGTGGAACTTGAGAGTCAACCACCTTAAATGTGAAACAATCTTAATCAGAAGATCCTATGACCACCTCAACAATAAATCAAGAATTAATTTAAAAGAATTTTAATTAACAGCAAATAGTCCAGAAACAAATGAGCTAATTGAAATACCACACAAAAACCTGGTCAAATATTTAGAAGTGCATCTGGACAACCTAGTAAAACTCAACGAGCATATCGAGATTCAACTTAATAAGGCTAAAGCGGCCTTCCAAACTAACAACAGGCTATTTTATTCGAAGTGGCTGAATTAACGTGCCAAAATTATATGCTACCTGCACCTCGTAAGACCGATAGTCACGTACGCCGCCCCCATCTGGTGGAATATAAGCGCTACACTGATGGAGGAGATCAGAGTATTTGAAAGAAAATGCCTAAAAGCTTGTTTCGGAACATACAGATCTAAAGAATCCAACTACAAAAAATATATAAGCAACGAAAGGTTCTACAACCTGGCAAATATCCCGCGAATTGATAATTTCATTATCAAACTAACAAAGTGATAAGAAACCTAGCTGCTTGGGACGACGACAAGATAAAAGTTGTCACACGAATTTTATTCCTGTGTGCGTCCCTCTCTGCGCCTAGTGTTGGCAACAGATCCACACTCGATGTGTCTCTAAAATTTGACTATTTTGTATTAATTGGATTAATTTATTTATTGTATTTTATTCATCATCACTTATATTTCAGAATTTATATATTATTGTTATTATTCTTAATTTATTTACATTTGCTTCAGGAAAATTGTCTTAGACTGTCTATAATGTTATTATTTCATTGTTTTTATTATTTAGAGCCGTAAATCTTTGCCGTAATGTATTTAATCATATTATGAGCTTGTTTCAGCATTTAAGACCATGGTCCAACGATGGGTATCGGGACAGGTAATGAGAGAAATGCAAAAGCATAATATTGATTATTGGTAACAGATCGTAGCCCATATTTGCATGGGTGGTACCCTCTAATATCGGTCGCGAGTAGAAGGACTAGTAGATTTTGGTAAACGGCTTGAGAGGCCTCCGTGATCGGACACGAACCTCATAGTTTTTGGTAAAAGTAAAATCGGGAGACATGCGGGAGCCCGCATAGTGTAAGGAGTATAGATCTAGCGCCTTGGTTTGAGTACCCTTTTTTTTTTTTTTGGTAAGTACTCACAAGTTGAGCTGAATTATTATCCGCACGTCGCGTTGTCTCCTGGCTCTGATAATTTATTGTTAAAAAGTATTATTCATTAAGTCGATCCCGTCGTTAGTAAGGGCTATTCGTAGTAAAATACCTGTCTTGAAAGCCACGCGGTTGAGTCCTCAAAACGGCCAGTATTGATTTAAAATTTTAAATTGTATTTTCGAGATAATCTGACCGAGGAATTCGGGTATATCTCAGTTTAAAATTATTTAGATAAAATTTCTACTTTATTGCCAACGTCGTCGTAAAATAACCAAATAGTCTACTTAGAATCTAGACTAATTATTAATAATTATACGCGACGTTATTATTGTAAATTATTAATTATGAATATACACTGATAGAAAGATATATTAACTATTAATCAATTAATTTATTCGAAGACAATTATTTAATTTGTTAAATATTAATAATATGTTCTTAACATATATAATATTTATTTGGAGGAAAGTTATTTTTAATAGCTATTAGTATTTATTAATAGTTAACAAATATTTATTAACAGTTAATAAATATTTCGGTGATTGAATTTGTTTTGCTTGCAATATTATATTATATGAAGATTACTTAATAAAAATTACTTAATAATAATAATAAACAAAAATCATGTTTAAAAATCGTTTCCATTAATTGGGTATTTGTGAAAAACTTTTGATAACATTCTTTATTAATTTTGTAAAATTAAATTTTCAATTTTGATCTTAAAAAATTTAAATAATTTAATAAATAAATGTGGTCCTAAATTACATAAAAGTCACGTGATGTAAAAACGTGATGTGATTGGTGTGACGTCATTGTGCTGTTTGTAGCGCGAATATTTGAATGAGCAATAAGTCATGTATAATATTTTAAGGTTCTAAAAGAATTAAAAATTAAGTTTTTTCAATTTTAAGTTTTACACATTATATTTTTATGCCAGATTTTACTGAAAATAATTAAAAGTGAAACAAATTTATGTGAAATGTTTTTCTAATTTTAAAGTGAATGTGTTTGGAGGTTATGAACATGTCAATGTTGTTATAATACTAAGACTTTTGGGAAGCATCAGTTCAACAATTTAGTTAGTGAATATCAACAAGTCAAGAAAAATGCCTCGACGAAAAATGGATCCTGGTTTTAGTGAAGCACGGTCTGATAATTTACCACGAGTTGATGCATTCATGGTCGCAACTTATCTCGCCACAAATTCTGATTTTGTATCCGCAGAAATGAAAGGAGCAAAAGCTAGCCTGTTTGTATATTTTAATACAGCTATTTATTTAGATATTAGTTAGAAATAAATTGATGATTTTTTATCAAAAAGTAAAAAAAGTATTTATTAGTTGTCACTACTATATTTATTTCACTATTTTAAATTAATATTTGTTTAATTATAGATCTGGGAGAAAGTCATATGGAGATGCAGCCATTGAATATGTACAAGTTAAGCTTCAGGGACCTGAATGTACTCTCCAATGTCTTATTTGTCCTGAACACAGAGTACGTAATAAATCATATAGAGTGACTGTTGTTTTAAATATTGTTGATGAAGAAATTTTATCGTTTCAGTGTCATGATTGTGCCGCATCGTTAGGTAAATAAAATAATTTTACAATATTCAAGTAATAAAATCATGACAGTTCTTGTTTGTTTCATAATTTTCTACTATTAAACTTTATACATAATACACACGTTACATAATAAGCTAAATTGAATATTTCGAAAATATTATGACCTCTAATCACTTCTTTTTATACTGTTTTTTAGGTGGATGTAAGCATTCGATTGCATTTTTGATGTGGCTACACAGACGATCTGAAGAACCATCTCCAACTGATATTGAATGTTACTGCTGTAAATCAGTTTTATCTCAAGTTGGGTCAGCAATCAAATTTATTCGAGTAAAAGATTTTGCTTCTGATACAAATACTACTGCTGTACCTAAGTCTTTTAATACATTACAAGAATTTGTCAATAGAACAAAACAAAAAAATGTACAGAGCTAAATCTTGAAGTATTTCAACTCTGAGAATACTGAAAAAAGTCTTTCAATACACAATTTATTAGTGGACTTTATTAATTTAGGAGGAACATCATGTGATGATTTCTTACAGTTTAGTGCAAATCGAATGTCTCCTGACTTGTGTAATAATCTAGAAAAAGAAACTCAAAATCAAGCAGATTGTGACCTTTGGTTTTCATTACGGTATGGGCGAATAACAGCATCAAAAGCTTATGAAGCATCTCGCTGTAATACACCTAATGGAACGTTAGTAGAGTTGCTTGTTGGAGGCCAAAAACTACGTAATACAAAAGCTATGGAACGAGGTAAAGAGCTGGAAGCTACAGTTTTTCAACAAGTTGAGCAGAAGTTGAAGCGTAAATTCCAAAAGTGTGGTTTATTCTTATCAAAAGATTATCCATACTTAGGAGCTTCTCCAGATGCAATAGATGACGAATTCGTGGTAGAAATTAAATGCCCGGCGTCAGAAAAAAGCTTTCGCACTTATATTGACACTGCAAATTATAATAAAATTTCAATGAAATATAATACTCAAATGCAGATGCAAATGCTTTTCACAGGAAGAAAAAAAGCAATGTTTATCGTAGCAGACCCAACTTTTGAAGAAACACGACAATTCAAATCTCTTATTATTGATTATGACTCACAACTAGTTGAAAAATTACTAAAAGATCTAAGTAGATTCTGGAAAAATTGTATTTTCAAACGTTTATTTAATTCATTGCAATAAATTAAGTTATTTATTAACAAAAATACAAAAATTGAAATCTTAAAATAAATATTACATTTTTATTGAACAACAACTGTTATAACTCATGTTTTTTTTATCAATGGTCCCTATAGATTAGTTAAAGCTGCGGCGATTGTCATTATATTATCCATCTGAGGAATAAGTTTAATATTTACACATGAATGAGGTTCACAAATTTCGAATTCTCGTATTCTTCTTATTAGTCTTTCAATGTGGATACGGAGACTGGCGATTCGTTTTGTTGCTATAACTTCGTCATGACTTGGTTGCTTCTCAGAACTTACTGTTGGTGGTCTAATTAATGTACATTTTTTTTCAACTACAAAATTTTCTATGTGTTTGAAGCCTCTATCAGCAAGTACAGCAGCGCCTAGTTTTAAACAATCCAAGTATCCAGATTGATAAACTATTTCATCATCCGATGTCCTACCACCAAATCCAGGTGAAATAAAATTAACTATGCCATCAGGTGTACAAGACACTAAATATTTAACCGTATTACATTTTTTGTATTCAGACCAGGTTAATGATTGTTTGACAGGATCTGTTGACTTTTCAATTTCAATTTCTAAACAATCAATGATTGATTCTACTGCTGCATAACGGCTTCGGAAACTTATTGGCAACTGACGTTTAATTCTTGCCGATGAAGGCCATATAATAAAGTCTTTTAGATATTCTGCTATGATTGGCAAAGTCTTAGTAAAGATGCGACTTATATTAGAAGTGGACATTCCAAAATCATCAGCTAAAATCATAAAACTTTCATTCAATCTTATTTTTTTTAACGTAATAAATATATCACTGTCACTTAAATTAGCCATACGTAAAATATCAATAATATCCAAGCAATCACCCGGAATCCCAATGTATTTACGAGGTGACAACCGAATTCTTTCAAGTGTTTGCTTTAAATTACGCTTCTGAAATTCTTCTTGTTGAAATGCATTTTTCCATTCATTTTCTGTACTTCCATTTGTTGTTAAGAAATTATCTGATGAAGTAGGGAATGAACTAGCAGTTGTATTAGAAGATAAATTCGTAGTATTAGGTGAAGGATTTGATAATGGATCATTATTCGTTGGTTGAGGACAATAATTATGCGCATTTTCATTTTCTATTAACTGCTCAATCGGAGATGATGCACGATCTTTAGTCACAGGTTTACATTGAACTTTTACACTCCTGTATGAACTCTTCATCTTGACTTGGACACCAACATTCAGTTTTTGACTTCCAATAGCAGGGCGGTCATCGCAGACATTAGATCTATTCTTATAGTAATCTTCTTGTATATTAAAATTAAATTGGTCTGTGCACTCAGAATTTAAATTATCCGTTATACTTCCAGAGATTTGATCCAGCCGTAACTTGGCAATATTTAAATTCATTGTTTCAGTACCTAGTTGATCTACATCCATTGAAGGAGCATCATTCATGCTTGAGGATTTTGATTGCTCAATAAATTTATGAGGCACAACATTATTCCTTATCCGTTTGTTACCACCAACCATTGTCCATTCCAACCAATTTTCCAAATCCGCTTTAAGCTAAAATGAATAAAATTCATCATCAATTCATGAAATGAGTTGAAAATCACAATTTTAGGTTATAATTTTATGTAATTATTATAAGAAATTTTTAATGATTTTTAATAAATACTTACGTCAAAATGATCTTCACAACAATAAAGCCGAGTTGATGATGAATAATGAGTTTCATTCCTGCATGCATCTAACCAATTTTTCCGTTTAACAGAATTCGATGGAACATTAATAAAAATTTTTTCTGGTGTCGATTTACCAGTATTTCTACACGTTGGAACTATACACCAACAAAAATCGTTTTTTGACGACATTTTTAGTAATTGAATACTTTTATTTTATTATAAACAACACTACCAGATCTTTTTTTAATCAAGTACAATTCAGCACAACAACTGTTTACACCTGCCACGTGCTTACAAGAGAAATTGGCGCTTAAAATTTCAAATGAAATAAGCATCGTGACGTCACATACACGAGATGGAGCTACCTATTCATTTAAATATCAGCTTTTTTTATTTATTTAATTATTTAAATTTTTAAGAACAAAATCGAACAATTTTTTTTTCAAAAATTTTAAAAAATTATAAAGAATGTAAAAATATCAAAAGTTAATGAATACCAAAATCATGCAAATACCCAATTGTATTACATTATGATCACGTTCATTGTAAAATACCAAATTTTATTACAAGTCATAATTATTTTTTATATTTTTAAATATTTTTTAATTCATTGATATTTGGAGTCGGTTTTAACTGCTGTGGTCATATCGTCGACTTTAACTGTTGGAATTGGTAGGTTGGAGTCTTTTTGGGTTATGAAAATCTTAATCTACGCGGCAAGGGTCGAATATCAACCAAGATGGTTTCTAAGACCAGCTTGGGATTCGAACCCACGCCTGGCCGGTGGGCCAGTCCGAGTGCTTTATAAGCCATGTGCCTTAGACCACTCCGCTAACCTCGTGGGTATATTTTGCAACGTGGCCAGTTGGCTCACATTGGGTAAACGCTTATTTACCACCTGATAATAAGCGATTGCTGTTAACACGTAAGTCAGATAGTACGAAAATTGTTTGAGTGTGGAGCTAGAACATACCCACACTTTCTATGTTAATTTAGGTACTCGGGATCCGCGTGCGGGCAGTCTTTGTTCAACCTTTATAATGTATACTTCTGTAATCGATATTTTTTGTTAAAATATAATTAATCATATTTCACCATGTTACAACGTAATGTTCGGTATTTTTTTAATTTACACCGTTTATTAAACTATAACGGTATTTTAAATTATCTTTGTACGATATAACTCCGATTACACCGGCACACAAAAAAAAAAGTGGAATGTACTTTGGACCGGACCTACCTACCGACATGTCTTTCGACCTGCTGAATCCGAATTTCAAGTCTGTTTGGTCCGGTCACCCTCCAGTTTTTAGTAACATGCAAAAAATCTCAAAAAAAGGACAAAACTAGCAAAAAACTGCAGTCACAGCAATGAAAAAATTTTTGTAGACCCGGATCACGTATGATTCTGGTGTATTTCAACTAACTGAATCTAAATCGACAAGTCAATTGGCCTGGTGAGCCGTCCAAATTAAAAGAAAACGAAAAATCCAAAAAAATGGCAATAAATCACGAGAAATTGAAATTTTTGAAATAGAAATTTTTTTAGACCCAGGTTGAGTATGACTTTCATGTATTTTATTTCGCTAAGTTTGAATCTAAAGTTTTTTTGCCCGGTTAGTGTTATAAAATTAAAAAAAACCTCAAAAAATCGAGAAAATTACAATCAAAAATATGAAAATAGTATATTGTGAAACAAGTGCGACAACGTCGCACGAGTTGCACATACTATTTTGTATTACAAATGCGGTGATATATGTAAGTACAAAATTGGGGTCCAGGGGCGAAGCCCCGGCGGGGGGTTGGGGGGCGGAGCCCCCCAGTCCCTCAAAACAAATAAAAAGTTTAAAAGAAGAAAAAAATATATTTTAAACAAAATAATAAAAATTAATTAATATTAATAAACAAAAAATAAATTTTTTCAATTTTTTAAAGGACGAAGCCTTTTCGGACCAGAAATAATAGCTGAAAAATTAAGCATTTTAAAAAAATATCAAATTAATTACAAAAAAAAGTATAAATGTATTTGAGATTAGAACAAAAATAACAAGAACAACAACAACAGCAACATAAATAAGTTACTTTTTTATCAGTGTCATTTAAAAGAACTGTAATGTTTGTGCAGTTCGTAAATGTAATATTCAAAAAAGTATCAATTAATTACAAATAAATATAAATTTATTTGATCAGAACAAAAAATAACAAGAACAACAACAGCAACATAAATAAGTTACTTTTTATCAGTGTCATTTAAAAGAACTGTAATGTTTGTGCAGTTCGTAAATGTAATATTCAAATTCATGGCGTTTTTAGATGAAACCTGCTCTAAAATTTCGGATCTTTCATTTTCTTGATGCATCACAGTGATGTTCATCGGTTCTTCAGAAGTTTTTCCAAAATTGGATGTTTGAGTCTGAATGTTCGCGTGAAGTAGATGGTCTCGATGATATGGCATGTGCAATTTGCTCACCAATCCGTTTTTTATTACCTACTGAGTCTTCCACGTAACTTTCAGCAACGGGATTGGATTTCCATCCTCCGTGCCTTTTTATTGTAAGAAGATCAGCACCAGAATCCGCTAACAGAGTAGCTGATGTTCTTCTAAAAGTATGGCCTGTGTAAGACTCCGGGTTTGCTAAATTCAAATATTTCGCTACTATTTTTGGCATGCTACCGAACGTATTAATGCCAATATTTTGCCTCGTACACCTGCCGTTCCGATAACCCACGAAGAATCTTTTGGTAGCTAAGTTTGTTGGGCGTGAAGAAGAGTATTTTTTATAAGTTTGATAAAACGCATCCGTCACGACAAAAGATCTTGCTTTGCCGGTTTTAGTTTTTGGAATTTTCACCAACAACATGTCACCTTTGTCGATTATATTGTCCACTGTTAAATCACAAAGTTCATGACGCCTGCACGCACCTTGAACCCCAAAAATCAAAGCCACCTAAAAAATAAAATAAGTATGAAGTATGTTTATGTATTTATTAATTCAATAATAAAGAGTGATCAAAAGTATTAAAAATAACTAACCTTAATTGCCAAGAATTGATTATCAGGAGCTTGGTTCAAAAATTGATTTATTTGCTCAGCGTCTAACGTTTCAGCTTTTTTTGGTTTAAAACCTTTATTTTGCTGCTTTAAAAAAGCGATCAAACCCGAATAATTATAAATATTAATTTTGTGTTTGATGTCAATCATACTTCGCAACATTGAGTAAGTGGCCCACAAAGTTGACGGTAATTTGGTTTCGGCAAGTTCACTAAAATAAGTCAGAAGAATGGGTTCAGAAAAGCTCTTGACCTTTTTATTTCTTCGCCATTCCATAAACTTATTGTAAGCCGCTTCATATTTGGGTCTCGATACTTGAGGAACTAAATTATTTCTTACTTCATCGGCTTTTTTCAGGATTTCAGGTGGTGTGGATTCGTCGCTCGAACTTTCTGGAGTTTCCGGTATTATTTCCGACTCTATATTCATTTTTAAACTAATTTTAATTTAATTACAATTTTATTTATTAAATTAAACTGTCAGACGCGTCAACCTCAATTCAGTTTTAATATGTCGATTGTGTTTTTTTTTGTTATTATTTTTTTAATTTTAGCAATTTTATCTAAATTTGCGTGTGCCAAGAATAATTTACGTGCGACAAGTAAACTTGTCGCACTCAAATAACAGTTTTATTTATGAAAAAACTCACGCGTAATTTTAAAATGGGCAAACGGTTCTTTTTCAAACGTAACAGCGAGCGTCAAGATACTACTTTTCCCGTATGAGTAATACAAAATAATTTATAAAACATGGTTAAATATTTTTCTTATATTCATTCACGCATAAAATACAAGTTAAAAATCTGAAAATATGAACAATTGTAATATCTTTAAAAAATGACGTATACCTATAATAAAGAGAACGATTTTTTCGAATTTAAAACTGTTTTTCGTTGGTATCGAACTCTTTTGTTCTCAAACGTTCTACGCAGTGGATTTTTCTTCCGTTTGTTATTATCTCTTAGTGTATCTCTTTTAAGTGTCCAGCAAAAATCTGCCATCATATTAATATTCCAATTTGCTTGATATCTAGTCTCTATTTCACTTTTGTCTTAATGGAATCGTTCTCCCTGTTCTTCACTGTAGTCTCCAAGATTTTCAGGAAACTGATCAATGTGAGAATTCATGAAGTGTAGTTTGAAGCTCATTAATCAACCTAAATTTCTCAAATTTGTCACCAATTCTTCTACTAATCTCCTGTAGTTTTCGCTTTTTTTTTATTTTCTAATAAAGGGATATTTTGAAAATCCCAAGTGTTGATCTAAAAGAAGCGTTACAACTTTCAGGTCACAAATTTTCCATTGATGTTTGGAATACTTTATTTTATACAATACGATATATAAGTTTTCGTAGGTCTCTTTTAGTTTAGTCGAATGAGCTATTGGGATCTGCGCCAATTCGTTCCCAATATGATGTAATACAGCTTTGAGACTCTTCGTTGATGAATTTATTAAGAGTCTCTACTCATCGTCCATTTAGATGTAAGATTTCAATTGATCAACCAAGCCTTTAATATCGCAACAGTACACCATGGAGTTCTCATCGTCTTTTGTAATGAATTCCCGAAGCTCTTCATTTCTAGTACGATAAAAGGCAGATGATTCTTCTTTAGCCAACAAATTTCTTCCTTTGAGTCTTGACCCAGTAATTCAGCTCCATTTTTAGGCAATCCTAAAAATTGTCTATTAAAAATCCTTCATGATTGCTTGTGCCTGCAACCAGGGCACCTCCACGTGGTAACGGTGGGCAACAAAAACATCTGGCAAAGTCCCTGGGATAACGGCGTGTGTGCTATCATGGCAGGTACAAGTGATGAGCACATTACGATGCAGGGATTCAGAAACCCTGTATCGGCGTCTGGTCAGCGTGAGAAAGCAGACCCGCAGGCGTCGTTATCAAGGAGGAGCTTCAAGAACTTTTTAAGGAGACGCTGAAGACCATTAGCAGAAAACGCACGGTGCCAACAGACGTCAAAAACAACCTGAAGGAGGTACAGAGGCTGCTGCTAGAGACTCTGGTATGCCGTAAGTCCTGGAAGATAGCTCAAAGGGAGCTATCATAAAAAGAGGCAGAGGAGAAAGAGACGTTGCTCAATGTTTTTGCGAGCCAGTGTCAGGCTCTCAAAAAGCAGGGAGAACAGACACCAGTTTCCCAAAAAAAAAAAAAAAGAGGCCGGCAATCAGCCCACCAGAAGGACCGGAGAAAAATGTGCTGCGACAGCCTGAAGGCAGTTTTACAGTCGTCACTGCCAAAAGTAAACGGCAGCGCACCGGAAAAGATGATAAAGGCGTTACGGAACATACGTTAAACAACAAACGCCAAAACAACCGTAGGTCCAAAAAGAGAAGAAGCCGGAGGAAGAGCCGCTCCAACTGGTGGTAGGCAAAAAGAAGAAGAGAAAGAAGAAAAAACAAGAGGAAGGAGCAGTCGACCAGGCAGTGACAGTGGAGCCAGCAGGACCAGGGACAGGGACTACGGGACCAGGACCAGGGACGAAGCCGACGATAGCAGTCAAGAACGGCCGGAGGCCGAGGAGGAAGCAACGACCGGAGGCGTTGTTGATTAATCCAGGTAAGTCTCGGTCTTCTGGTGAGGTTCTGAGGGCTTTGCGCTCGGGACTTCATCCGGAGACATTGGGATTAGGGATTAGGGCCGTGAGAACTGCCAGAAAAGGTGGTCATCTTATTGAGTTCGAGGGATCTGTTAAAGATCGCTCGGCACTCTGTACTAGGATCACTGAGGTAGTCGGAGGAGATGTGGAGGTGCGCCATCTTGCCCCTACCACTACGTTGGTAATAAACGATATGGACGCTGCCACGACGGTCGAAGAGGTTAAGGCGGTTTTGACGGAAGCTATCGGTGAGACGGCGGATCGACTAAACGTGTCTATCACGAAACCAAATAAATAGGGAGCCATCCGCGTCTTCATCGAGGCCGGATTTGGGGCTGCTGCGGCCTTGGAGACTTTGGGAAAGGTCAAGGTCGGCTGGCTGGTTCGCCGAATTCGCCGTTGAGAGCGGCTCGATCGGTGCTACCGCTGTCATGGACTAGGCCACTTAGCGGGCTCGTGCAAGGCAGTGGAGGACCGAAGCGGGAATTGCTGGCGGTGTGGTGCAGCGGGTCACCAGTCGAAGACCTGTACCAAGCCTCCGCGCTGCTATCTCTGTGCAGCGGTAGGGAACGGACGAGCCTTTGATCACGTGGCGGGTTCAGGACGGTGTGCGACCTATCGGGAGGTGCTCCAAAAGAAACTGGCTAAGGTGCTGCAAGTGAATCTACACCGATGCAGGCTGGCACTTGATCTGCTTTATGCTAGAAATCGGGACAACGGATTGGATATTATTCTGGTATCAGAGCAATACCATTCTGTGTCTGGACCAAATTGGTACTGCGACCCTACGGGCACAGCGGCAATTTGAATTCCGGATCAAAGTCGCCTTTCTGTGCATGATAGTGGATCGAGGGACGGCATTGTGTGGGTCAGGACACCAGCAGTTACCTTCGTGTTATGTTATTTCACCCCCAGCGCGCCTATTGCGGATTTCCGAAAGAAAGTTGACAATCTCGAGCGAGTAGTCCGCCATCTTGAAGGAGAGAGAGTGATAGGTGGTGACTTTAACGCAAAGTCCATCGATTGGGGAATGGAATATAGTGACACGCGAGGTGATGAGCTCCTGGACATGATGGCAGGTTTCGACCTTGTCATTACGAATAGGGGAAATACACCCACTTTCCGGAGAGCTGGCGTGCGTTGGTCGATTTTAGACCTAACGTTTGCCACTCAACGAATAGCGGGAGTAATCTCAGACTAGGCTGTTTTGGAGGAGTATACGGCAAGTGATCATCAATATATTTCGTATACGATCAACAGTTTGAGGGGTAACCCACCTACTGTGCTGGAGCGACAAATGAAGCAAACAGGATGGAGAGTGTCACTCCTGAATGAGAGCGCATTCCAAAATGCGGTCTCAGATAGAATTGATACGCTTCCTGACTCATTTGCAGAGTCGCGCGAAAATGTTGAGTCACTTGTTGGACAAACGATGGATGCGATTGTTGCAGGCTGCGACGCTGCTATGCCTCGCCGTTCCGCAAGCTCCCGCAGAAAGCCGGTATACTGGTGGACAGCGGAGATAGCGCTGCTCAGGGCTGAGTGTTTGCGTCTTCAGAGGCAAGCATTTAGGTCGCGAAAACGAGATACTGGGCAGCAAAAAAACGACGAGTACAAAGCGGCGAAGAAGCGACTTGTCACGGAGATCAAGGCGAGCAAAGGGAGGCGCTGGAAGGCGATCTGCAGAGAAGTGGATGATGATCTATGGGGCAACGGCTACCGGATCGTCACTCGCAAATTTGTAGGTCGTGGTTCAGTAGCTCCTATGGAACCCGATAGGATGGAGGAAATAGTCCAAACTCTGTTTCCTGATCGCGAGGAACGGGTGTGCACTGGGGGTGTACGAATAGTGTTCGAATCGAATTGAATCAAATATTGATATTCGATTCGGAATTCGAATCGAATATTCGAACTATTCAAATAATTCGAATTTTTAGAATTATTCGAATAATTTAAACGAATCGAATTATTTGGACTACACCAGCTATTAATGAGTATTTTTTTATTTTTTGAATTTGAACTGTTTAAATTCGACAAAGAGTTTATTGTATACTTGTTCTATTTTATTTGACTTAAATGGAACTTCACTTAATCAACTAATATTTTTATTGATCACCACTGAAGTAATAAAACTTCCACAGCCCGTTTAATGATTGTGATATAAAAAATAATCATTAAGAAATATGTTATGAATAATATACCATTGAAGGAATTAACAATTAACTTTGATTTTCAGGTTATTGGTAAAACTTGGTAATAATTGGTAATAATTTTACTTGTGACTAGATTTCTTTTTGTTAAGTATCAAAAGTTTTCTCTCAATTATTGGAGGAATTCTATTAGCAAATCGACTCCGTGTGACTTATCAAGGTGAAGAAAGTAGTCAGAAACTCTTCTATATTTACGAATAGTTTAGCAAAATTTTTCTAAAAATTGAAATGAAACAAAAAAATATGCGATTTAATTTTTTAATTTTTTTGTGTATCGAAAACATATTAATTTTCTTTTGTTATGGATAAAATAATCAGTAGGCAAAAAAAGTAAATTCATTAAATTAAAAATTATTTTAAAAATATAATTATCGACTGTTGTTAATGTCAGTGTACTGTATCAGTCAATCCAAGAGGCGCCATCTGTTAATTTAGAAGTCAATACCTTCATTAGATCGGAAACAACAAGAATTGTTAACCTCAATGAACTCTCATTGCAGTTAAAGTATATCGTAATAAAATAGAGTTATTTATTTTATTAAAATTTATTTTCATAAATTTTTTTTTTTAGTAAATACAAATAAATGGATGAATCACATTCTAACGATGATTCAATGTTGTTTGAATCTAATATTACACCAATGGAAGTCATTGAAGAAACTGGTTCATGTAGTAATGTTGACAGCAATAAAAAACGGAGAGAAACAACGCGGAGTCCTGCTTGGGATTATTTTAAATGATCTGTCAACAATAATGAAAGAAGAGCAGTTTGCAATATTTGCTCTGCTAGCTTTAAGTTGCCATCATGTAATTATTCTTTTATTGCTTTAATAATGTATTTTTTTTAACACATTTTTTTTAAATGTGTTTTTTAAAAAAACTTTTTTTGTTTATTTATTTCTATTTAAAATTATATCTTCTTTATCTGCAACTACAACGTCACCTATGTTTAATCATTTACTGGATAAACACATTGAAGAATATTTGGAGTGTATGGAAAAAAAAAGAAAGAAAGTCAACAAAATGCTGTAAATACTGATGAGTTGACAGAAAAAAAAAAAAAAAAAGAAGAAACACTACCTCCACCCTCGAAGGCTGAGTTAGATGAATTATGTATGCAAATGATCGCAATGGACTTGAAGCCTTTCTCTACTATAGAGAATAAGGGCTTGCGTAAACTTCTAAAAAGATTAGCTCCCGATTATGATCCTCCCTCACGAACTACGTTACCTCGAAGTCTTGCACCGATATTATTTTATAAAACTAAAGAGAAACTTATGAATCAATTAAAAGAAGACTTAGCACTTGGTTTGACGAGTTTATCATTCACGACAGATTGTTGGACCTCTCGTGGTCACCACAGTTACATATCATTAACGTTGCATTATATGACAAGTACATTCGATCTAAAAAACGTGACTTTAGGTATGAACCAGTTGCTCGAGCGACACACTAGCGTATATCTCAAAGCAAAGCTAATCATGATGTTAAATAAATGGGATTTGCTTGAATCACCGATGATTCCGATATATTTTGTTACCGACAACGGTCGCGATATTTCTAGTGCAATTACTTAATCTGGGTGGAATCATATATTTTGTTACCGACAACGGTCGCAATATTTCTAGTGCAATTACTTAATCTGGGTGGAATCATATATATTGTTTCGCACATACTCTTCAATTGGCCATAAACGATGCAAAAAATACACTAAAGGTCTTAATAGCTTATTTAAAAAGGTATATTAGTTTTCATCAATTCAGAAATATAAAAAGGAATAGCGATCATTATCATATCAATACAATGTTTTTAAGTTATTTTGTATAAAATAATCTTTGAGATTTACATGCGATGAACTGCTTAACTAACATTTAAAGTTTATGATCATTATAGTTATTTGTATAATTATTATTTTTAAAATTGACTTTATTGTAATTTCTTTTAGGCAAGACGCATTGCAACCCATTTTCATCATTCTGACCCGGCAAGAAAACAGTTGGAAAATGCTTAAGAAAAATTGAATGACCGTCTGATTTTGCAGTTAGTACAAACGGTTGATACACGTTGGAACTCAGAATATGAACTGTTAGATCAAATGATTACTCTTCGACAACCATTGTCTGATGTACTGTCCACTTGTACAAAGCTAAGAGGACTGAGTGAAATTGAGTGGAAGCAAAACGTTGATGTTGTTAGAGTTTTGCAACCTTTGTATCAAGCAACGACATTTGCTTGTGGTGCAAAATATCCGACATTATCGATGGTATAACCCATACTGTTTGGCATTGAAGACGGACTCGAAAATCTCGATTGTGGTTTTGAAAATTATTTCTCAGGTGACGACGATGTCGTTAATCAACACAGTGAATTAGATGACAGTGATATTGCTGACAGTCCATCTGAAGAAGAAGAAAACAATAATTCACTCGATCAAAGCGATGATGAATATTCTTTGTCTTATAATTTCCGCCAAAATATTTTGAGTTCGCTAAAAGTGAGATTCACGGAAACAACCGAAGAATCTTTACACCGGAAGAGTACCTTTCTCGATCCGCGGTATAAGGATTATTTCTTTGATCAGAATGTGAACGATAAAGAAGAGCTGGTAAAAGAATTAAAAAAAGAATTACTACAGTACCATAATATTGATACAACCAACCGACCACGATCATTAACTACCCGAGAATCTAGTGGTAACGACAGCAGTTCTTTCTGGAATTTTATGAAACGGCGCAGAGTCGATCATCAAGAAGATCAGCGCGACTTATCTTTTAGAAAGGCTTTTGACCATGAGATTAATCTACATTTATATTTGCCACATATCGGGTACTGGAAAAATCCTCTGCAATGGTGGAAAGAAGAATCGGCGGAATTTCCGCAACTTTCTTTGCTTGCCCGACGATATTTGTCCATTCCTGCCACGTCTGTCGAAAGGGAACGATTATTTTCTTCAGTCGGAGACATAGTTAGCCAGAAGAGAACATTATTATCACCGGAAAAAGTATCACATTAAGTATTTTTACATAAAAATTTATCTTAAAAAAACAATCAAAAGTAACACCGATTTTCTATAAAAAATAGTTCTATGGAATAAATTAAATACAATATGAAACATTTTTTACTTCTTGCGTTACTAATCGCTCCATAATTTGATCAAAATTGAAATAACTTACATTAGAATAAATATTTATCATAATATATAATATTATATATTATTATTCGAATAATTCGAATTATTCGAACTATTCAAATTATTCGAACTATTCGAATGATTCGAACTATTCGAATGATTCGAACTATTCGAATGATTCGAACTATTCGAAGATTCGCACACCCCTAGTATGCACTCAAAGTGTAATATCCGATGACGAGTACCCACTTTTCACAGCAGTGGAGCTGCGGGCAGTTGTAAAGTCCCTCAAGGTAGGCAAGGCCCCGGGTCCTGACGGCATCCCCGTCGAGGCCTATAAGGTCCTTGTAAAAAAGCATAAACAACTGCTCCTTGATACTTACAACGCCTGCATCTCGACTGGAGTCTTCTCGATGGAAACTGCAACGGTTGGTTCTGTTAGATAAAAGTAAGGGTCCGCCTTATACACCTTCGTCCTACAGACCACTGTGCATGTTAGACGTCGCAGGGAAGATTCTCGAAGCCCTTATTAGGAATCGGCTGCGGAAAGAAGTGACCGATGCCGGTGGCCTGGCTGAAAACCAACATGGCTTTCGGCCAGGTCGCAGCACAATTGGTGCAATTTCGGAAGCGCTTTCATTTGCTCAACAGTCCTGGACGGGTCATCATCGTTGCCGTCCAGTATGCATTATGATGACGTTTGACGTCAAGAATGCATTTAATTCAGCAAGATGGCCGGGTGTAATGGGGGCGCTTCAGAAATTAGGTCTATCGAAGTATCTCATCCGCATCATGAATGATTACTTAAGTGATCGTTACTTGATGTATGAGACTACTGCAGGACAGGCTATGAAAAAGCTGAGTGGAGGAGCAGCTCAGGGTTCAGTCCTCGGACCAGAACTTTGGATTATCCTCTACGATGCACTTCTGCGCCTAGACCTACCGAGTAAGGTTAAGTTGGAGGGATTTGCTGACGACGTGGCGGCGCTAATACTTGCGCGGAACGAAAACGAAGCGCAGGGATTGGTGCGGCTGGTTGCAGTCTTAATCAACGCGTGGCTTAAAGACCATGGTTTAACGCTGGCCACGGCGAAGACAGGTCGTGGTACTCACAGCTCAGAGGTGGTTTCCGAGCCCTTTCCAGACTCATGTTGTGGATCAACACGTCGAGAGTCGGGGGGCTCTGAAATACCTCGGAGTGACAATCGACTCGAAATTAACGTTTCGAGACCAGATTGTCAGTGTGGCCACAAAAGCAGCAGCGACGGTGGCATATCTTTCCCGGCTTATGCCAAATGTCGGGGGACCAAAGAGCAGCCGTAGACGAGCTCTCATGGGTGTCGCTAACTCGATCATGCTTTACGGAGTAGAGACATGGGGAGAGGCACTCAAAGTAGAGAAATATCGAAAACAGCTGGCATCGGTACAACGAAGAGGTGCGCTGAGGATAGCCTGCGCCTTTCGAACGGTCTCAGAAGCAGCGGTGTTGGTCATCTCAGGTGTAATTCCAATCGACCTACTGGGTTCCGAGAGGAAGCGGATTTGAGATGCCCGACGGGCTGGTGAAGGACCTTTGGAAGACATGAGAACCCGCGAACGTGAAGAGACCTTTGCACTCTGGCAAGAACGCTGGGAAACTGGGGAGACAGGACGTTGGACGTATAGGCTTATTGGGCAGATCCGTGACTGGGTACTGAGGGATAGTGGGGAGGTAGATTACTATCTAACACAGTTCCTTGCTGGTCATGGACAGTTCAATGCCTACCTACATCGTATGGGGATCCGAAACGATCCTTACTGTGTGTACTGTCCGGGAGTTGCTGACTCTGCTGAGCACACGTTTTTTGACTGCCAACGCTGGTCTGAAATACGGCTGCGTTGGTAGGGAGAGGAGGAAGTGCCTGAAAGGCCTGAAGACGTCGTTTCTTGGATGCTGACGTCGACGAACAACTGGGCGGCAATGATGGGATATGTAAGAGAGGTCCTGCTGGAAAAGAGGAAAGAGGAGGAAGAAGAAAAATAAGAAGCGGAGAAAAAAAGAAGAAGCGGAGGAATAAGCTGCAGGAGCAGCTTGGAGGGGGCCTGGTACTGCTAAGTAATGATAACGCGGTCCCGCAGTACCAGGTACAAGAGCAGGGAGGGTTTTAGTGAGTAAAAATCTCACATTACTGGCAACCAACATCATCAACATCTAGCCGGTGTCTTTTGAAGATTTCCCTCCTCTCGCCAAAAAAAAAAAAGGAAAAAAAAAGTGTGATATTAAAAGTCTATTAATTCATAATTGTAATTCTGTTTTGCTCAATTATCCTTAACCATCTGTGTTTGTTGACTATGCATGATATTGACATCTCTACTTCTGACAAGGATCTCTCTTTCTAAAAACTTAGTTGACCAATCGGCTCTTTCAAGTGACGCTAGAGGGCTGCAAATGTCCCAAAATCTAAACATGCCTCTGTCTTCTCCGATATCAATGTCTCAGAGTCAGCACTCTCACAAAGGACGTAAAACGCTTGCTGAGTCTTGGAATAAATTAAATTGCAACGTCGCGGGCTCACCGCTAGAACTACTTAATATAAAAAAAAGATTTTGAGGCATGGAGAATCCCCTTAAAAACGACGAAAATCAACCTACTAAGAAAAGAGTGACGCTTGACCCTGCCACTCTTACTTCTTTACAAGAAGAAATTGTAAAAGCACTATCAGACAGAATTCAGAAAATTATAGGAGACAAACTATCCGTTATAGAAGAGCTCAGAACCGAGATAGATGAAGTCAAAAACTCCAATGCAGCTTCTATCCTGAATATCACAACAAAAATGGCTGAGATTGAAACTAACTATAACTCTAAATAGAACTCCATAAACGAAAGACTTGCCTGTCTGAAAAAAAAAACTTCAAATCGTCTCTTTGCTTTCTACTCTACCACTGTCCGAATCGCAATCTTCTGTAGTTGATATCATCGTTAAAAATCACATGGAGAAGATTAAAGGTCTTAACGCTACCCACGCCCCAGTCACAGATTACGCTCTTCAGTTGACAAATTCATAAGTGACAACTTTAACGTATTCCGCAGCAGTGAATCTGCGATGCTGATCGGTACTTTTGGCAACATGGTCGAGGCCAAAATAACATCGCAGGCCTTAAAAGCTGAAATAATGAGGAAGAAGAAAACTCTGGGCTCTAATGAGATCTATATTGACCACGACCGGACTCCTGAAGAATGCAGGGATGAATATAAGATCAGACTGAAAGTCAGGAAGCAGCGCTCAAAACCCAATAGCTAGGTAGTATTAATAGTTGGCTTTCCCTAAGTAAATTTGACATATTTTGTTTAAATAAAACCGGGACAACATCTTTTATAGTTAAGCTGCCCGAAAAATTTAATAATTTTAATATACTTCCTTTACAGGCCTCCAAGTTGCTTGACATCGGTAAAGCCAGCGACGGGATTCTAATTGGCGTCCATAAAAAGTTTAAATTTAAACCCCTCGATGTGTCACCATGGTGGAAACTAGTCAGAGTATCGTTAAACGATTGGATCTTCATCCTATATAACGTATACTTCAGCCCTGCGCTAGCACTTCCCTATCTATTACACATGCCGCAATCGACATAAGCTAGTGTGTTGGCCTCTTGCCAACAAGTTCTCTGTGTACTGGATGGCGATTTTAACGCCCGGGTTGGCATTCAGGGTACGATTCACGAAGACGCGGTAGCTGGTAGCTCCCTGCTCCTCCAGTATTCCTTTCTTGATAATTATACCTCCATCAAAGATTCACTGCTTACTGACTTTTTTTAATCAAATGGTTTAATCCTACTAAATGGGAGAATGTCTGGTAATTCTCTTGCTCACTTTACGTATTGTTCCTCTCTAGGGAAATCTGTAATTGATCTTATCTGGGCTAACCTGCTCGAAAGCCTCAGATAGCTGACCTCCAAGTTATCTCTCCTCTCATAGCATCTGATCATTTCCCTGTCCTTTTTACTTTAAATCCTTCTGTTCCCCGCCTACCCAAAGAGCATTCCTATTTTTAGATCTAGACATGGAATTCAATTGGAGTATTATTTTGACTTGCACCGGTTCTACATTCCATAGACTTGGCCAGTATCTTTTATCCATGTGATTGTTCTAGCTAATACTCATTGTAACTTTCTTTGTGCAATTACTAAAACATTCTTGTGGCTTTCTCCCAAAAATTAATAATAATTGACACAATAATTGCTTAGCTTAAAGTGCAATGAATTTTGCCGTTAATTAAAATTTTCGCCGTGACATCGAGTTTTCATTAAAAATTATTTGTACGTTTTTTATGAATTCTCTTAAAATAAGTAAACAAATTGATTTTTCACATCAAGTGTTTAGCAAATGCATTCAGTTTAATCTGTTACATTCCTGAGATTCCGTAATACAAACGGTTATGTGATCAGCAAAAATAAAATGTATGTAAAATTCTTAGTCTGTTGACTGAATAAGTTCATGTAAAGTTAAATTTTGGAAACCTCACAATGACTTTTTCGCCGCTACCAAAGAGACGATTGTTGTAGGAAAATATACTTATTAAGAAAGAAAAATATCTAAATCCGTTGACCTTTTAGAGGCCATCCCTGTAATTTCCTGTTTCTCTTGAGATTCTATCGAATTCAATAGTTATAGGAACTAAATTTGAAGATATGGGGGAGGAATTTCGTTAGATTTTATTCGAGATGATTTCTACCTTATTAATAAAAGGTTCCAACAAAACTTCAAGTCCAAAAGAAACTATTGCGTGGACATAAAAGATTTTCATTGTTAACGCCCCCGCAATCCCTTATAAGGTTAAAATTAGAGAATATCCGTTCTTAGCTGAACTTGACATCATACACGAAGATTCCAACCAAATTTAGAGTGCAGAAGTTACAGTTTGAAAAATAAAATTTTAGATTTCAACATCCACCCGTGCAATCCCGATGAGAAGTAGAACTTTTTTAGATCTGTTTTAAGATAATCTCATGACAAATAAAAGAATCCTACCTAATTTCGCGTCTTTAGAAATTTCAGTTTGAAAATTGAAAGTTGAAAATCTAACACCTACCCCCGCAATCCCTATAGCAAGTCGAATTTATTGAAATCCGTTTTGAGATGATACGTACATGACAAATAAAAGATCCCTGCAAATTTACAACTTATTGAAGCTATATTTTGAAAATTAAGATTTTTTTTTGTTAACACCCACCCCCGCGATCTTTATTGGAGGTGATTCGGTATAAAATCCGTTCTTAGATCATTTTTATATCACATGTAGACGAATCTTATTAAATTTAGAGTCTGTAGGAGTTATAGCGTTAAAATTAAAAATTTTGATTGTTAATAGCCACCCCCGCAACCCTCTGAGAGGTGAGATATCGTAAAAATTGTTTATAGATTATTTCTACATTGCTTACAAAAGAATTCCACCCAATTCGGAGTCGATAGGAGCTATAGTATAAAAACGGGAATTTTTCATTGTTAACGCCCCCGCGACTCTCCTTAAGGGGGAATTTTGTAAAATCCGTTCTTAGCTGACCTCTACTCGGCGAAAGGAATATTTCTGCCAAATTTAAAGTCTCTAGATCTTATAGTTCCAGAGATATCGAGATGAGTGACTATATCTGTAGAAAGTTTTCTATATATATATATATATATATATATATATATATATATATATATATCTTCTATATATATATAGGAGATCCCGTTTTTGAACTCACTGATCACGATATCTCTGAATCTATAAGGCCTAGAGACTTGAAACTTGGTAGGAATTCCTTTCGCCGCGTAGAGGTCAGCTAAGAACGGATTTTACGAAATTCCACCCACGAGGGGGGTTGCGGGGCGTTAACAATGGAAAATTCCCATTTTTAACCTATAGCTGCTATCGACTTCAAATTTGGTAGGAATCTCCTATATGTGATGTAGAAATGATCTAAGAGCGGATTTTATGACAATCTACTCCCAATATGGATTGCGGGGGTGGACATCAACAATAAAAATTAAAAATTTTTGACTTCTAGCTCCTACAGACTTTTAATTTTGTATGAATTTTGTGTAAGTAATGTAAAAATAATTTATAAACGAATTCTACGATATCCCACTCCACAGAGGAATGCGGGGGTGGATCTTAACAATACAAATTTTATATTTTTTAGCTGTAGCTTCTAAAGGCTAAGAATTTGGTAAGAATCTGTTCTATGGGTTGTAGAAATGATCTAAGATCGTATTTTATGACAATCTACTCCCAATATGGATTGCGGGGGTGGACGTTAACAATGAAAATTAAAAATTTTCGACTTCTAGCTACTACAGACTCCTAATTTTGTATGAATTTTGTGTAAGTAATGTAAAAATAATTTATGAACGAATTCTACGATATCCCACTCCACAGAGGAATGCGGGGGTGGATCTTAACAATACAAATTTTATATTTTTTAGCTGTAGCTTCTAAAGGCTAAGAATTTGGTAAGAATCTGTTCTATGGGTTGTAGAAATGATCTAAGATCGTATTTTATGACAATCTACTCCCAATATGGATTGCGGGGGTGGACGTTAACAATGAAAATTAAAAATTTTCGACTTCTAGCTCCTACAGACTTTTAATTTTGTATGAATTTTGTGTAAGTAATGTAAAAATAATTTATGAACGAATTCTACGATATCCCACTCCACAGAGGAATGCGGGGGTGGATCTTAACAATGAAAATTTCATATTATTTAGCTGTAGCTTCTAAAGGCTAAGAATTTGGTAAGAATCTGTTCTATGGGTTGTAGAAATGATCTAAGATCGTATTTTATGACAATCTACTCCCAATATGGATTGCGGGGGTGGACGTTAACAATGAAAATTAAAAATTTTCGACTTCTAGCTCCTACAGACTCCTAATTTTGTATGAATTTTGTGTAAGTGATGTAAAAATAATTTATGAACGAATTTTACGATATCCCTTCCGACAGGGGGTTGCGGGGGTGGGTGTTAACAATTGAATTTTTAAATTTCCGAGCTGTAGCTCCTATAAGCTCAAAATTTGAAAAGAATCTGCTATATACGATAATCTGAAACTAAGGAAACGACCCAACGTCTACGAAAGTATTTACTACCGTTATAGATTGAAATATAGATTAACTATTAAGTTGGAATACTAAAATAAAATAATAAATTATAAAATTAGTAAAAGAAAAGTAGATTTAAGCGAAAGATGTATCAGAGTTTGTTAGACAAGCTGTACATCTGGCGCCAATAAATCTATATATATATATATATATAAGAGATTTCCACCTATATATTGACTCATCACGATATCTCTGGAACCATAAGGCGCAGAGACTTGAAATTTGGTAGGAATATTCCTTTACCGAGTAGAGGTCAGCTGAGAACGGATTTTACGAAATTCCACCCACAAGGGGCGTTGCGGGGGCGTTAACAATGGAAAATTCCCGTTTTTAAACTATAGCTCCTATCGACTCCAAATTTGGTACGAATCTCCTATATGTGATGTAGAAATGATCAACGAGCGGATTTTATGATAACTCATCCCCAATGAGGATTGCGGGGGTGGGCGTTAACAATGAAAATTTTAAATTTCCGAGCTATAGCTTCTATAGACTCTAAATTTAGTAAGAATATTGTATATGTGATGTAAAATGATTAAGAGAGAATTTCACGGCAACCCACTTTAATAATAAGGATTGCGGGGGTGGTGTTAATAAAAAATTTTATTTCTAGCTATAGCTCCTACAGACTCCAAATTTAGTAAGACTCTTTATATGTCATGTAGAGATCATCTAAAAGGATTTCCATAAATTCTACTTCCGATAGGGATTGCGGGGGTGGGTGTTAAAATCTGAAATTTCAATTTCCAAACTGTAACTCCTACAGACTCCAAATTTAGTAGGACTCTTTTATTTGTCATGTAGAGATCATCTCAAAACTGATTTCCATAAATTCTACTTCCGATAGGGATTGCGGGGGTGGGTGTTAAAATCTGAAATTTCAATTTCCAAACTGTAACTTCTACAGACTCCAAATTTGGTAGGAATTTTTGTATGTAATGTCAAGTTCAGCATATAATGCATGTTAACAAATTCCAACCCCAAAAGGGATTGCGGGGGCATTAACAATGAAAAATTACCGATTTTAAACTATAGCTCTTATAGGCTCCCAATTTGGTAGGAATCTTCTATATGAGGTGTAGAAATAATCTAAGAGCGGATTTTACGACAACCCACCTCCAATAAGGATTCTGGGGGTGGGTATTAACAAGAAAAAATCTTAATTTTTAAAATATAGTTTCTAAAGACTTGCGGGGGTGGGTGTTAGAATGCAAAATTTAAATTTACAAACTGCAACTTCTACATACTACAAAATTGGTAGGAATCTTTGTATCTGATGTCAAGTTCAGCTAAGAATGGATTTTATAAGATTCCAACCCCAAAAGGGATTGCCGGGGCTTTAAGAAAGAAAAATTTTTATTTCCAAACAATAGTCTCTATGGACTCGAAATTTTGTAGGAATCTTTTATTTATGGTGTAGAAATTTACTTGAATAGGATCTTACGAAATTCCTCTCCCATATAGAAGTGCGGGGGTGTAAATTTTCAAAAAATTCATATTTTTCGAGGACAGTTCCTACATATACATAAAATTTGATGCAACCTCAAGAGAAACAGGAAATTCCAGGGATGACCTTGTAACAGGGTAAAATTACCCTTAATCGATAAGTCACCGGATATCGATAATTATTCGACATAGCACTGGCGCGTCTCGATCTTCGGGCCTAAAGGGAGAATAGGAGGGGGTGAGTTTGGGTTAAAATAGGTGAGCCGTGCAGTGGAAAAGGGAGAAGTAGTGTGACCGCCAGACTGAGTGCCACGGGAATCAAAAAGGACCGTTCCCGAGAGTAGTGACGAGACGAAGGAAGCCAACTACAACTAGGACTTCATCCTCAACGAGTGAGTTAGATCATCGTTTTGTTCGTCAAGGTATCAATTATTACTCTGTGGGAAAGAAGTGGACCGCGGTTTACCGAATACCCAGCTACTTCTCCTATTTAATCAATTGGATCGTAATCGACGAAAATTTTTATAAATTAATTGTGGAATAATTGCTAGTTTTGAATTTGGTGATTTTCTTGGGGGTTTATACCCGAAAATCTCTCAGTTGACCTTGCGGGAAAATTTAATATCTGAGAAATAATCAATTAATTATTTAACATCCGAATATTTCGTTAACTTTATTGTTGTAATTTTTATAACAAATTAACTTAGTAAAATTGATTGATTTTTGTCCTTGAAAAAAATCGACAAATTTTGATTCGTGGAATTTAAGTCAAGCGTCAATTTTTGTGCCGTAGTAAATTCCAATACCCAAGGTCAAGCAAAACAGCTAGCAAATATTCTAGCATTCAAAATTTGAATATCTCGAAGTGTGTCAATTTTGTGTGATAGATAAAATTTATAGAAAGTATTGACAATAGTTTATATTAAGAATTAATGAGTAAAAATAATATTAAGAGTTAATTATTAAGAATATTTTATATTAAGAATTAATTAGCAAGAATAATTATATTAGGAAAATTATTAGTTGAGATTATTATAGAGCAGAAAATTATTAAGAATATTATATTAGGAATTTTTATTGAGAATTTTATATTGTAAAATCATTTTATGTCGGGATAAATTTCGAAATTTTGGGGACTAACTCCGTGATTGATTAAATTAATTTTTCTCTAATTTGATAAGTATCGGCGTGGACATTAAGTCATAGAAATTAATTAAGCGAGTTAAGGTTGACATAGTAGAAGTTTAGTCAGATTTAGTTAATTAAACTTATGCTAATAATTTTGAAGTGATGTAAGGATATATATTGCGATTAAGTTAATTCAAGGCATTAAGCCTCTGGTTGAATAGAGACAACAATTGAAATTTGAGAATTGATTGTAAATTGAATAATGATTGTTGTTTTATTATTTACTAATGATTGAATAATTGATTTGAAATATTTAATTGGAATTAGTTACAGTCAGTTTTATTAAAATAAAATTTATAAAAAAAATCAAGTTAGTAGTGTGAGTGTGAGACAAGTGTGGGTTATGAGAGTGTGCTGCAGAACATCTAGGTCTATGTTTCGTCGCTGGGCTGTTGTTCTGTGGTAAAGTGTGTATAAGCTGCAGGAGTATCTAGGTCTATGTTTCGTCGCTGGGCTGTTACTCCTGTGAGCCGAGTTGACGACCCCGGTATATGATTCGTCTCTGTGCGGGGAGGTAGATTTAGAAATCGGGTAGACGCCGGGAGGGGCCCGTCACGTGTAGACGCCGGGAGGGGCACGTGTTAGAAATTGACGGGTAGACGCCGGGAGGGGCTCGTCAAGAATAAGTTAGAAATCGACGGGTAGACGCCGGGAGGGGCTCGTCGAGATTAAGATATTGTTAAGTGTGGTTAGTGTGTGCGTGAGTGAGTTTTGTTAACTAGTTTCAAGTCAAACCTTGTTAAGTTTGTTAATTTTTTATTGTTAATAAATATCGATCGATCTTGTTAATTAATTATTTATTATTCAACAGCACCTTCCTCCACTCTCTCTACCCTAAGATTAAGTTTTCTCAGCTCTGGACCGGATCCAGGAACCGTGATTAAAAATCCTGGTGGCGCCCTAATAATTGTATTGTTGTTTAGTTTTGTTAATTATTTATAAAATTGATTAGGGGCCAACCTGAGCAGGTAAAACTGTTACAACCTCCAGAGTCAACCGATTTAAATATTTTCCTTTCTTAATAATTAGATGTCAACTAAAAACGAATCTCACGATAATTGACTTCATATGCAGATTGTGTCAGAGTGATAAGTAGAATAACGACAAATGTTATTGTTTATGAACTAGGACTTTTGAGACATGAAATTTAGGACATGTCTATAAAGCTTCAATAACATTTACTAAAAAATATGTGTCCTGAATTCCTGTGACCAAATTTTAAGTTATTTACATTTTCTGGACGTGATTAAGATTTTAAAATTTACTAAAAATTTCCTGACAATAATTGTCTCTTTGGCAGCGGGGAAAAAGTCATTGTGTGGTTTCCAAAACTTAACATTACATGTGGTTATTCAGTGAACGGACTGAGAATTTTACATACATCTTATTTTTGCCGATCACAGAACCGATGAATTGTTGTTATTACGGGATCGCGAGAATATAACAGATTAAAATGAATAGATTTTCCAAACACCTGATATGTGGAAAAGAAATTTGGCTACTTATTTTAATAGAATTCGTAAAAAACATGTACAATTAATTTTCTATATAAAATTGATATTACTGAGACAATTTTAATTAACATAAAAATTCGTCGCACTTAAAGCTAGGCAGATTCTAACTTCACTCATGAGACCTGCAATTACTTTAACTGGAACGTTAAATGCTCATTTCAAATTTTTTTCTTCGTGTTAATTATTATTCATTTTTGTAAGAAAGCCACGGGAATGTTATAGTGAGTTTACATTGAAATTTGGAATCTATGCAAGTCAATACAATAATCCAATTAAATTTCAAGTCTAGATCTGAAAATGAAATTCAACAAAGTGCCCAGCGGAGCGGGCGGGTAACAGCTAGTATATATATAAATGTCAGAGAGGCAGGAGTTATTGTTGGAGATTCAGCATCTTGTGATTTACTCATTTATATTGTTACAATTAATTAATATTCACAATTACAAAAAGATCAATTATTACGAATGAGTATATAAACTCGTACGAGGTTAAGTTAATTTAGAACGCAAACAATGTTAATAATATCTTGCGATAGACCGAGACTTAGGAAATAACGAATTCGCGATCACCAGGACGTCCTTTCGATCTCGATCTCAAAGCAAGACTGTCTTTTTAGAAACTATTCTCAAATAGTCTGCCTGCTGCACATTTCTCTTTTCCTTATTAATTTTATGATACCTCTATCATCCTGGAATCCCAACTACGTTGACAACCATGTGCCTACCTAGGCCTAACCGCAATAAAACATTTTAGCCTACCGCAATAAAACATTTTAGTTATATCTTAGTTTTCAAAATATTAAAGTAACAGTACATTTCTTAAAATAACTAAAAAATAGAAATATCCTAAAGAATATTCTCATCGCTTCGTCAGAAAATACTCCACTGTACTTTACTCTCCGACATATATATATATATATATATATATATATATATATATATATATATATATACACTAATTGTTGCCCGCCCGCTTCGCGGGGCGCTGTTGTAGAATTGCATTTTTAGATCTAGACTTGAAATTTAATCGGAGTATTGTTTTGATATGCACAGATTCCAAATGAGCATTGAAAGTTTTAGTTAAAGTCATCGCAAGTCTCATAAGTCAAGTTGAAATCTGTCTAGCTTCAAGTGCGAATAATTTTTCTGTGATTTAAAATTTTCTCAGTGACATCAATTTTTTATAGAAAATAAATTTAACATTTGTTTTACGAATTTTATTTAAATAAGTAGTCAAATTCATTTTTCACATATTTAGTGTTTGAAAAATCCATTCATTTTAATACGTTACATTCCCGCGATCCCGCAAAAAGTACAATTTATAAGTTATGTTATCAGCAAACATAAAATGTATTTAAAATTGTAAGTCCATTGACTGAATTATTACATGTAATGTTAAGTTTTGAAAACTTTACAATGACTTTTTTCCCGCTGCTAATGAGACGTTTGTTGTAAGAAAATTTTTAGTAAATGTAATTGAAACTCAATAGACATGGCCTAAATTTCATCTTACAAAAAATCCTAGTTTATAAACAACAACATTTTTATTAGATTTTAAAGAAATCTAATTATTTTATTTCATGGAAGAAATTATCATAACAAAACACACGATCAGCATATAAATATAAATTTTTAACACTTAGTTCACCAGACATAATAAGCTTCTTTCTTAAACTTTTTTTAAATGACGTTAAATAAATCAAATATTAAGGTTATGCAATAAAAACAAAAGAAAATCGTAAAAAAAAATGAAAAAAGGTTGATAAAATCCAAAAAATTAGTAGCCTATAACCATCTACGAAAAATCCTGCGTCGAATAATAGCAGTCCCATCCCGATAGCTTCAGTAGTTTTGCCGTCAACTTTAGTTAAAGGAACCCTATTTTGCTCACATATATATTTATATATTGTAACAGGGTAAAATTACCCTAAATCGATAAGTCACCGGATATCGGTAATTAGTCGACTCAGTACTGGCGCGCCTCGATCTTCGGGCCCGTCCTAGATAGTAATTAAGTGGGGGGGGGAAGGTTGGAATAGGTAAGTATACAAGTGCGAAAGACTCGTAGAGTCAGAAGAGGTTGGATCGTCAACTGCACCAGTTGGAAAATTTCGATAACAGGTAATTATTTATTCGCACGTTCGGTTTAGGAACGCTGCGATAAAAACTTTTAAGTTACTTTCGGTTAAGAACAACATTATTCATTTCCTACTGTTACAGGTACGATCAAGTTGATATTTTCGAGACCCGGAGTAAATTTTGGCGAATTTGGACAACTCAGGCCAAGCGAGAAATACCTGGATTTTGGATTCGGAGCCTTTAGATTGTCATCGAGAATCATATTTTCTCAGGTACTGAATTTTACTCCGTGGTAGAAAATTGGACCGCGGTATATACTCGGTCCCTTTTCAACCTCTTCTCATTAAATGAATTTTTATTTATTAATTAATTGTATTATAAGAAAATTTGATAGTTTGAGTTGAGTGATTTTCATGGGGGCATAAACCCGAGAGTCACTCAAATTGACCTTGCGGGAGAAATTATCAAATATAATTCTTCTCGAGAAAATTTAACGAACTAAAATTAATCGAGAAAATTAATTAACATCTGGAGAAGTTATTAAATTATTATTAGTTTATAGAAATTAACTTAATTGAACTGATTAATTTTGTGCTTGTAAAATAATCAGCAAGCGTTTTTACTCGAGGAATTTTGGTCGAGCGTCAAAATATTTCTCTGTCGAGATAAATTCTAAATACCCAAGGTCATAGCCAGCCGAGCTATCAAATATTCTAATTAACTAAATTGAAGTTTCGACTTCTGTCGATTTCCTAGAATTATAATTTTGCAAGAATTTTATTAAGCATAAATTCACTAAGATTTTTGTTAATTAAAAGTTCACAAGGAATTTTATTAATAATAATTTCATAAGAGTTTTGTTTGCTAAAATTTTGCAAAAATTTTGTTTAGAATAATTTCACTAAGAATTTTATTAATTATAATTTTGCCAAGAATTTTACTATTAATTTTATATATATTAAGAAATAATTATTGAGATTATTTTTATTGTAAAAATTAATTAATTTAAGCGAAGCCTTCGGAATTAGTAGAGTAAATTTATTGTAAATTAATAATTAATAATAGACATAGTAAATCCAGGAATATAGTTAAAATAGTGTTGAAAATTTTGCATAGAAAATTCTGGTGAAATTGATTAATTAGTTGCTGGAAATTATATATAAGTATTTTGGAATCATTGTTGGAAATTAGTTAGATTAATAGATTTAGTAAAGTAAACTCAAAATCGGTTAATTTTTCCTTGAAAGGATGTTAAGACCTTTTGATTTGGTGAATCATCATTATATTGTTAAGACGAGGAAGTAAATCTGTTAGGAATCTTAATCCGGTGATTCAGGAAAAATTAGCATTTGAAATTTTTGACAGTCATAGCTAGAATAAAGTCAGAATAGAGTTTGGTCGTCAAGCGTTAACATCGTTCAGTTTATTATCACTGTTTAAATAATTAGATTTTGTAATTTTGTTCAATTTAGTAATTTTCAATTAATTTAAATTTTTATTTTATCCAATTACATTTATAATTAAAATTATTTCAAGTGTGGGTTATGTGTGTAAAGATTAGAGTGGGTAATGTGTGATAGAGAGTGTTAATAGTGTCAGGTTGGCAGTTAGTTAGTTAGTAGACGACCTCTGTGCAATGCTGTATTTGTCCAGAGTGAAGAGTCGTCTGGTTAGCCGTTGAGTTAGGCTATAGTTGATAAGTTTAGAATTAAGCAACGTGTGTGAGGTAATTCAGTAAAAATTGTCTCAGTTAGACGACCTCAGTGCAATGCTGTATTTGCACCGAGTGAAAGTCGTCTGGTTAGCCGTTGAGTTAGGCTATAGTTTATAAGCTTAGTTAATTAAGGAGTGTGTGTGTGTGTGTGAATTTAGTAAAAAGTTGTCTCATAGTTGAATCTTGTCAATTTTAATTGTTAATAAATCTATAGATATTGTTAATCATTGATTATTTATTCAACAGCACCTTCCTCCACTTTCTCTACCCTAAGATTAGGAATACTCAGCTCTGGACCGGTTCCAGGAACCGCGAGTAAAAATCCTGGTGGCGCCCTTTTTGTTATAATTTTTGGAGTCAGTTTTTGTTAGTTAATAGTTAATAAAGGGGCCAATATGAACGAGTAAAGCCGTTACAATATATATATATATATATATATATATATATATATATATATATATATATATAAGCCCCCGAAAATTTTATTAAATCCTAAGAGCAAGATTTAAACACTTAGCCATCTTCGTTTTGGACTTTTATGAAAAAACTACGAGGCGAGGGTAAAACTTCTAAAGTATTCAACATTAATAATACAAGTACAAAAGATGCAACTGTGATTACTGATAGTTATGCTGATCATTTTGGCTCTGTTTTTCTTCCTGCCTCAGACAGACCAAGTAAAGTTGAAAATTTTGTATGGATCGTTTAGGATCTGTGAAACTACCGTCGACTGATGACATTATATTCGCTATAAGTAAACTTAAAGAAAAATGGTCAGCAGGTATTGATGGGATACCGTGTTGTGTTGTAAAATCGCTAGCAGGTGCATTTGCTGAGCCATTATCGATCATTACAGTAAGTTTAAAAAGGGTCGAATTTCCGAAATGTTAGAAAATAGCAAAGATATGTCCAGTGCAGAAAGCGAGTGATAGTTCACGGATTGTAAACTACAGACCTATATCAGTACTCTGTGCGTTCTCTAAGGTCTTTGAGGTATATCTCTTTACCAGATTGTATGCCTATTTTATAAACCACCTATCCCCTAATCAACATGGTTTTGTTCCGGGAAGGTCTACTGTCACTAACTTGCTTTGTTATTCTGAATATGTTCATGAAGCGCTGAGAAATGCGTTTCAGGTTGATACTTTTTATACAGACCTATCTAAAGCATTTGATAAAGTAAATATGTGGATCTTGATTAGTAGACTGAGTGAATTAGGCCTTCCTGAGGCTTTACTAGCATTGTTGAAGTCATATTTAGTAAATAGAAAAAATAAGGTAGCCTATGAGGGTACATATTCTTAGATCTATGAATCGACATTAGGAGTTCCACAGGGCTCAAACCTTGGTCTATTGCTATTTACAATTTTTATTAATGTAATACTTATTGATCTGGGGTTGTATGATTGTAAATGTATGATTGAAGCTTTTGCTGATGATAATAAGTTTTACTTATGTATCGAATCGGTCTGAAATTGCTCTAGACTGCAAAAATTTGTGGATCACTTTACTGAACTATATACTGATAATGATATGAAACTTAATTATGATAAATGTGAAGTGTTAACTATTACTAGAAATAAGTCGCCAACAATCTTTATTTACACTATAAATAATGTTCTAGGAAAGCGTGTCCGGTCGCATGTAGATCTTGGAGTGGTCATAGACTCTAAGTTTAATTTTTGCCTTCAAAACTGGCGAGATGGCGCCTACGAAGCATATGTGTGTAAAATGTGACAAAATAATTAAAGCAAATTCTAGTAGTTTAAGTTATTTTAATTACAAAAAATGGTACCACAAAAAGTGTAGTGGGTTGAGTAACGAGGTGTTTGATAAATTAGCCCTTGATTTCAAAAAATCAGGCATTAATAGCTGGGTGTGCAGTAGTTGTAAATTGGAGGTTAGTATTGTGGAGTCTGAGGATGAGGAGTGTTATGATGATGAAGACTCCGAGGTTCCATCGAAGAAAATGATTATGGAATGTATGGAAACATTACTATGCAAACACCTTGATCCCTTTAAGAAAGAGTTAAAAAGCATCAGAGAGGACATGAAGACAATGGAAAAGGATATAAGATCTCTCAAGGAGGCTAACTCTGACGTGAAAAAGCTAGGTAACAAGAATGACAAGGGTCTAGTTGAGCTTGGCAAACGGTTGGATCAACTGGAAAAAATAAACCCTAGCGTGAATGAAGTGTTGCGTGAGTCGGAGAATAGGAAGCGCAGAGAGGATAGCAACATCGGTTTTAATATTCCTGAGTCTAAGAAGGATACTGGTATTGACAGACAATTGGAAGATAAGGACAGATTTAAGCAGTTAGTGTCAGAAGACTGTGAAATTAACTTTGATAAAATTAAGGTTAATAGAATTGGTAAAATGGTGGGTGATAAGGCTCGACCTTTAAAAATAGTCTTACAGTCTAAGGAGCAAGCCAGGCATGTTTTTAAAGTAAAACCAAAGGATGGCACAGTGTGGTTCAAACCGGATCTTACTAGAATGCAGAAAGATAAACTTAAGGCGGTCCGTAAGGAACTAAATAGTAGGCAGGAAGCTGGAGAAAGCAATTTAGTCATTAAGTATAATTTTGGTGAACCGTATGTCGATGAAAAAAAAGAAAATTTTCGGCGGGTACAACCAAAGATAATGATAAACTAGTAAATATAAAAATTGCCTATCAAAATGTCAGGGGTCTGCGTACCAAATTAAAAACTTTTATAACATCGCTGGCAACTAGCAGCACGGATATTGTATGCATTACAGAGACTTGGCTTAATAATAGTATTCCTAATGGTGAGGTGGTGGATAGCACATATTTTCTATTTAGACGAGACAGGGATATCTTACCAAACCAAAAGCAACGTGGAGGTGAAGTATTAATTGCGATAAAAAAAAAGTTTCAAGCTGATCAACTACAGGTTATTCATCAGAATATTGAACAAATATTTATCAAGGTTAAATTAAACCAAGAGGACCTTGTCATTGGCAGTGTGTATATTCCTCCGAATAGTGACGTAAACATTTATGAAAAGCATATACAGGACGTAGTTAGCATCATAAATAGATACTCGGATTGCAGGATCGTTCTTCTTGGAGATTATAACATACCGGATGTGAAATGGAAAAGGCATTATGAGGAGGATGAGTTCTTTGGTGATTCATTGATAGCTGGTATGGTATTAGAGGAATGCTCTTTGCTGGGACTATCACAAATCAATATGGTACAAAATTGTGATGGCAAGTATCTTGACTTATGCTTTACCAACTGTAATATGACATCTCACAGAACTATGCCAATGGTGCCGGAGGATAAGTATCATCCCACGCTAGGTTTGGAAATCATAAAAGCGAATGTATTGAAACATAAATTAATTGAATACTTGGATTTCAGGAATGGAGACTATGGTGCTTTAAATAATTTATACTTAAGAAGAAATTGGATACCCATGTATGAACTTCCGGACATAGATAGCATTGTGGAGTACTTCTATGAGTCCATACAAGAAGGTATTAGTACATACATCCCTAGGAAGGTAAAAAAAGATTGTAACAACCCTTGTTGGTTTAAAGACTCGCTGATAAATAAAATAAAAAGGAAAAGAGCTGCTCATAGTAGATATAAGAGAACTGGGGACTACCGACATTATAAGACCTTTAGCAGATTAAGGGAGGAATGCAAACAGCTAGGCATGCTGTGTTATGAGGAGTTCACTCAAGGAGCTGAGGAAAGATTGAACGATCATCCGGCGTACTTTTGGAGTTACTTAAGGAAGAAAAGAAATACGGACCAGGGGATACCAACGACGATGATGTGGTTAGACAGCACGGCAGAAGGTGCTGAAGATGTTTGTAATCTATTTGCTGATTTTTTTAGCAGTATATATACTGATGTGAATAATGTATCTAAAGATGAGGCTGAAAATATCTCGGAAGGCATGTCTAGTAATCACACTGGTATGGATAGTATTGATTTCACCTTTGATGAGCTTCTAAAGATAATGTTATCGCTAAATCAAAATAAGGGTCCAGGACCTGATGGGATACCGAACATTTTTCTTCGTGAATGCGCGGTTGGACTTTGCGAACCACTGTGGTTCATCCTAGACAAGTCACTCAAGCAGGGAGCTTTTCCTAGCAGCTGGAAGGAGGCATATGTGGTTCCAATATATAAGTCAGGTAATAGGAGTGATATGAGTAATTATAGACAAGTCTGTATTCAATCAGCATTGCCTAAGCTGTTTGAGAAATTAATCTATAGGTACGTGGAATCTTGGTTTAAGAGCAACTTGATTGATCAACAGCATGGCTTTGTTAGAGGGAGGTCCACGACTACCAACCTTATGGTCTACATGGAGCATATCATGAAAGGCCTGTCAGAGAAAGGTGACATTCATGCTCTATATACGGATTTTAGCAAGGCCTTTGACATGATAAACCATGAGGTACTATTGATTAAACTAAAAGACTATGGTATATCGGGTAATCTACATTGCTGGTTTCAGTCTTATCTGGTCGGAAGGAAGTTATGTGTCAAAGTAAAGGATTTTTCATCAAGGAAATTTGAGGTTACTTCTGGCGTTCCACAGGGTTCTCATCTTGGGCCACTATTGTTTTGTATATTTGTGAATGACATTGGTAACAAGCTGGTATCTGAATTTTCGTTATTTGCGGATGATTCTAAGATATTCAGATGTATAAAAGATGTGAATGTTTTGTCGCAAACTCTCCAATAAGGAGAATTTCCGTAATTCTTCTATATGTAGTTGATTGTTTAGGAATTGGTTCAGGATCTATCTATTTAAAATAAAAGACTCGGTGTTGGGGTGAATAATTATGAATAATTTATTCCCCAATGGGAGAAAACTCTAGCAATTGCTAGAGAAAAACTCCTCGAAGATGATACAGTTAAGAGATGTGCGTGTGTATATGTGTATTGACGTGAATGTGTATGATAATTGCACTGGTGTGCAATGAGGGGTGAGAATTGATCTCAGCCGCCGTTAGGTTATTGAGGTTAACCGTCAACCGTTAAATCTATAGCAAGATATAATGTGTGATTATGATCAGAAAAGATCGTGTGTTTGTAATCGGAAGAGAATTGACTGTATGTTTGGAATGGTCTGAAATGACTTGTAATTTCAAGTAGTGATTTGATCGCTGGGATCAAGTGTGTAGCGATCCGAGAGGATCGAATTTTTGATCGCTGGGATCAAGTTGTATTGTGATCCGAGAGGATCAAATGTTAAAATATTTAATTTGATCCTTAAGGATCTGATTTATTTTTCTGATTTAAATGATTTGAATATTTGTTTAAATTAGTAATTGAATATATTTTTTCTAATTGACGCGAGAATTTACTATTCAATTCAAATTATTTTCTAAATAATTCAACAAAATTATTAAATATATGAAATTATTAACGCACTTTGTTTCTTGAAAATATTAATTTGATCTTGATAAATAAACGATTAAAATTAGTTAACTAAAGCACATTAAATGAAGTTAAATTAATAATTACTACTGATTAAATTCAATTAACCTTTGCAAAATATAATTAAATAACAATAACTTTAATTATAATTAAATATTAAAGAACTGAAGTGAAGATATTATTAATTATTAAAAGCTGAATTGAAGATTCTTAACAAACTTGAATAATGATATTTTACTGCGTCTAATTTATTCACACGAAAAAGATAATGGCCGCGATGCTGAACACCAAGTACGACGTAATTTTTATTGCGTCTTAGATATTTGACCAAGAATTTACGTTGAAGTTAATATAATGCGCAAAAGTCGAATAAATGAATTTAATTAAGCACGAGACTGATAATTAGATAATAATTAATTATTTTAGCAAACAATGAAACACAATGAAATAATTTCTATGTCAGAGAGATCGCAGATATATTTCAATAGTCACAAGTTCCAGTACAACTCACTGCACATGGCGTCCCTCGGGCCTCGTGCCCCGGGCTCGCCGGTCTTCTTCCCGCTAAGTCATGGTGCGCATGTGCAGCAGCCATTTGACATCGCGTTCATAAGAACGATAATAGAAGTTGCCATGAGAATGACCCATATTAGATATTAAGTATAGATGTTTAAAGTTTGAGTATACTCATGAGAGCAATCTAGTCAATCTCCTTTGTACCGACATCAAACAGTGAATGATCTCTATGTATTACAGGATGACATTAACAAGTTAACGAGTTGGTGTGGTAATAATAAACTCAAGTTAAATGTCAAAAAGTGTGCTATAATCAAGTTTGGCCGGTACACGGGTGTTCATTATAATCTACACCATTATTATATTAAAAATGATGTGGTGCCTCAGGTAGATGAAATTAGAGATTTGAGGATTTATCTTGATAGCAAGTTAACATTTAATGGGCACTTGAACAATATAATTGCAAAGGCCAACAAAGTCCTGGGTGGTTTGATGAGGTCAAGTAATCCCTGTTTAAAAATATTGATTGAAAAAAATTGAAAACATTTGCTCCATGTAAATTGTATATCTATATATACATACAAAAAAATTGAGATCAATTGGAATTATTGAAAATAATTCGAATCTCATCATAGTGAATTTTTTTCAATCAATATTTTTAATCAGGGATGACTTTAGGTTTGACAATACATTGATTAGGCTATATTGTAGTCTAGTTAGACCAGTATTGGAGTATGGTTGCATAGTGTGGGATCCCATCTTCAACTATTAGATAGATAAACTGGAATCAGTGCAAAGAAGATTTATAAATCATATTCGATATCGCTGCAGTAAGAAAGGAATTCAACTGGATAGAAATCAAGCCTATGAATATTGCGGACTGTCCACCTTGACTGATAGGAGGAGCTACTTTACTCTATGCTACTTTACTCTATGGAGATACTTTACTCTATGCTGTGGGCTCTATATCATAAATGGTTTTATTAATGTCTCTGAGTTAATAAATGGATTGAGTCTCGTGGTGCCTAAAGTCAACCTCAGGACGAATAGAATTGTTGATCTTACGCGATCACCCATGTACAGAATATCTAGGCTTTTAAATGAAAGAGCAATGGGACTGACATTATTAGGTGCAACTACTGATAAGTGCAAAAAAGAAGCTAGAAGAGTGATATTAGACTGACTGTTTTGAGGAGGAAATTGTTATTCTTGATATTGTATTATCTTTTTATTTTTTGTTACTAATAGTAATAGTATTTTGTTTTTGTTTTGTTGAAACATTGATAGGAGTAGCTATATTGATTAATAATGATGTATATTTAAAATAGTCACTTTTTACAACACATATTATACATGTACAATTGCCGAAGGGCGTTTAAATAAATAAATAAATATTGATAAAATTGAGTCGCAATCCTGGAAAACCTTAGGATTTGTAATTCGATCATGTAGGCTACTAAAATCTTCCAAACCAATGAAATCACTATACTGTTCGTTAGTTCGAGCCAGAATGGAGTACGCATCAGTAGTATGGTCTCCAAACTATGAAATTTATAGCAATAAACTAGATCGTATTCAGAAAGAATTCTTAAAGTTTCTCTGCTGGAAAATAGATAGTGTGTACCCGAACTATGGCTCTGGCTATCGTAGTATGTGTGAAAGATTTAATTTGCTAACTCTGAATGACAGACGTCTTTGTGCATCTGATAGGTTATTGTCACGAATTATCACAGGACAAATTAACTGTGCGAGACTGATGGAGGGAATCAGTTTTAGAATACCTTCAAATAAACTTTGTTCTCCATTCTACTTGTCGGGTGTGAGAACTAATTTTGCTGTGTCTGCGCCAGTATATAGACTGATGAGTGCTGGAAATATATTTTATGAGTATGATAATGAAATAGACTTGACTCAGATCCTGCATATAAGAACACTTGTTGATGTTATTGTAAATTCTATATATTAATATAATTATTGTAAGTTTAACTTTCGAAATATAGTTCGCCAACAATTTATTACTATAAATGTTGAGACACTACAAAATGTCCCGACTTTATCAGCCTGGCGCACTACCACCCGAAATTTTCGTTTCCGACACTAGCTAAAATAATAGGTAGTCCCGTGACGTCACAAGACGGCACGAGGAGGGGAAAAACGGTCACAAACCCCGATACTTGAGCGGTGATCGACACTTCGATCTATCCCCCGGTGTCAACCACCACGTTAGATTTATCTTAGTCATTCTTACCACTATACCACTATTACCACTATTAGGTGATTACTCACCAAAACTAAATAATTATTAACAACTATCACATCTATTAATTAATTAATAAGTTTATATCATCATTATTACTACTATTCTGTGTTAAAATATCATTGCATTATTATAAATAATTAACCATCGACAACCTAGAATATTAGTAAAATATTCCTATTACAAATCTATTGTATTTCGTCACCGAATATAATAAATATATTTCAAGTGTTGAGTTAGTGAAATAAAATTAAGTTTGTTGCAATTTTGTTACCAATCAAGTTAATTTATCCACTATAATATTCACACTGCGTAATTTTATCTAATCAATTACAACACCAACCACGGAAGAAAGACCATCTGTACAGTAACTTTTGTAAGTAAGTAAAATAAATTTAACTGGCACACGTGGTAACTTCTGTCCCACAATCTATCCAATCGAGCTCTCTTAAAACAAAAGACAATCATAAATACGGGAGCGGAATATCCCAGGGCAGTGGACCAAAAATTATAAACGAAATCCAGGTGACTATTTCTTATCCGCGAGTTTTAGTGGTCTGGAAACTAAGATTTTATATAAAAGTAAAAATTTAGTGTTTCAATGTATTCGTTGTATATATGTACTAGATTCTATGTTTTTCTTTGTGCAATCATTGTAAAGGAACTCTGTAAATGGCTTAAAGCTATTAAGTTAATCATTTTATAGATAAATAAATAAATAAATAAATAATTTTATTAATATCAAAATTTATTAAAATTTAAATTCAATGTTAAAATTTTTAACTAATATATTCAGTCATCAGTTATTAATTAAACAATAGTTCCAAATTAATAAACTAATTCTGAAATAACTCTGAATCAAGAATTCAATTTCAATTTCCGATTTCCAATTTAAAATTCTTAACTAATTTATTGCTGTGGTCTTAAAAATACAACAATAAATATTTAATTCCAAGAGGTCTTCGTATCTTGAATTCATAGATTAAAAATGCGACGACAGAGGTCTTAATAATCTACCGACATAATGTTTGTTGTGTCCGAGATTTTAAAAATTATTTTTCCGGTAATCAATTGAATCTGAATAAGCAATTTTAAGAATTAATTCAAAATTATTAACTTGAAATCAACTTCACGTACAATCCATTTACTTAATCAGCAATTATAATTTACGCGTTTTAGCAATATATAAATTTCTAATAAAACTTTTATAATATGAACATAATATAATATATCCTGAATTAATAAATTCGCACTGAATTTTCGGATAAAAAAAATATCTAGTAAAATTATTTCAACGTAATATTCAATAATTTCCATGTAAAATATTCAACCATGAAAATCGACAAAAGTTGCTTTAGTAAAGTGGATGCCAAGACATTCGCTAGTTGAGTATCTCGACCTTGGATTCTTTAATTAACTACGTCGTAAAATTCTAATGACGCTCGATCAAGAATTCGTAAGAAGTCACTTGTCGGTTTTTCTCAAGTGTAAAAATTAATCATTCATTTTACCGAATTAATTTGTAACCAGGGGGTTTAGCCCAGGTCCAGTTAGCTACCCTTTTCCTCTTTAGAAAGGGCGCCACTGGGATTTTAGACACGGTGTCCCAGAAACCGGGGAAACATAAGAGGGGAAAAGACAGGGTCGTGAGAAGTCCGAGAAAGGCTGTAAATAAAACTGAGAAAATTTTATAACAAATTAAATTGATTTATTTAATCAAATTACAAACTTAACAATTTTCTTATAAACTAACTTAATTGTGAGAACCTCTCACCTACGCTGGCCCTTGCCCCTTTTATAATTAAATTTATTAATTTAATTCATTACCAAAATTTCTCAACTAAATTCATTAACAATTTTCTCAATAGATTAATTCACTAAATCTACTAAATTAATTAAATTCAGCCCAACGGCCTAGAATAAATTTTACAAAATTTCAAATTTCAAATTCTACAAATTTAACAAGCCTCATCCACAAATTCGGTAGAATTTGGCGCCAAGTTCCGTTCAAAAATCCCGTTGCAAACGGAGCGCCAGACTACCGAATGTGTTTACTGTAAGCAGAACGGTATTTCGAGGTTGCAAAATTTTATTTAATTCTACGGTACTTCTTGTTCCTAAATTTTATATTATAATAGTAATTTATACTTTATTTTACTGATATTAATTAATTATATTCACTTATAACAATTTATTCACTTAAAATTATTGAATTTTATCAGCACAAACTATAGTAAGCCCAGAAATTTCGATCCTGACTTTTTTTCGATGGGGAATCGTGACAGCCACAGACTAGATAAAATGAATATGTGTAGTAATCCTTCCTATAGACACGCAACTACAGTAAAAAAAAGTGATTCACAGCTTGCATCTAAACCCGCCAGGGAGCGCTGGAATTATTTCTACATAAACTGTAGCATCAAGGGGATAGTTTGCGCCGCTGACTACATATCTAGGTGCGAACTATGTGATGCTTTGAATTGCGTCCAGCAGGTGACACTACTTGTCGCGAAGCGCGAATTCAAACAATTTTTCCGGGTTAATACTGTAATTCGAGTCTACACGCCTTATAGAAATAGAAGAGAAAAAATTAAACTATTATTGTTAAGAAAAAATAAGATTATTGTAAGAAACCTAAAAAAAATTGTTACAACCTATAAAAAACCAAGTGTGTATTTACCGTAACCAGAACGGTATTTTGAGGTTTGAAAATTATTAAACCACCTTAACTGACTGTTTGATCTAATTGATAATAAATATGTATTCTATATGGTGTGAATGGCTAATTTAATAAATTTATAGTCCACTAGCCATTCTTTTTTTAATTGAAATTCGATAAATTCACTAGCAGGAACTATTCGCTATGAGTGCGACTGCAGCGCCAGACAAAATATGAACTACGGGAGGCTGTCAGAGTATATTTTTATACGTATGGCAATAGCAAGAAACATAAAAATAAATAAATATTATAAATAATAGTAAAAAGAAAAAGTTATAAAAAATGTAGTTGGAAATATAGTTGGAATGTAGCCAGGACTTAGCTCCTCTTCTGATTTTCTGCCTCCAATAAAATGATCACTACAAATACAATCGTATGGCTTGGGAACCCACTGTGATCCATCAGCGCTAAAAAATCACGTGTTTATAAAATGTTAGAACAGTATGTTAATCTTTTTTTTTAATTTAAATTTAAGCATTTATTATAAATTAGATTTTTTTCATCACAGAATCCTAACAAAATTATTAACTTTTACTAAACTTAAAAATTTTGAAAAGGTTTTCAATACTATAATGCTAAAGTTAGCTGACGTTAATTTTTTGATTTTTTTGTTTTATTAAATTAGAATTAAAAAAATTTTTTTTTAATTTCACTTAGAATTTTTCAAGTTTTTTACAAATTAATTTTTTTTTTTTTAATTTTTTCGTAATAATTTTTTCGATAAAAATAATTATAAAAATTTTTAGATGTCGGCTAACTTAATTTTTATTTAAATTTTCCGAATTATTGTTATTGATAAAATTAAGGTTATGGTAGTACTTACTTCAGCCTTTTAACTGCAGCTATCCACTGATTCCGTTGATTTCTTTTCCACTGAGCAGTCGGAAATTTATAAAACTTGCACTCACTTTTTCTGCTGGTATTTTTACAATTTACGACACAACAACTCTGGTGTCTCATTTTTTTTTAATTTATTTAAATTAAAACAAAATAAATACTCTCACGTGTACTTGCTTACAATTTTAGTAATAATAGCCTCCCGTAACGCCAAAAGTAACCACTGCGAACGCTTCAGTCGATTTCATTTCCCCTACCATGGCTTCACTCACAGCGAATAGCAACGCCGTTTTTTAGATCCTGGATATTTTTTGATGAGAAAAGAGCAGGTTTTACTATAGCACGCGAGCTTACTATGTAGCACTCATCAAATTAAGCGGTAATTTCAAATCAAAATTTTCTTGAAGACGTACTTATGACAATGAGTAGTTCATTGTTAATCATCATATATATCAATAATAATAGCAATTATTTATAATTATAGTTATAAATATTTCTATTGTAAAAAGCGCAAAAAAAATTCAATTGAAAATTTCAATTAAAACACAATTATAATAAGTATATAATATTGAAATTCTGAGACAAAACCATAATTATTTTAGAAAATTTTTGCCTATAGAGAACTGTTCTAGCAAATGACACAAATAAAGCATGAATTTTGATATTTATTTTGATCATAACTTTGTAACCGCACGTTATAAAATAAAACTTCTAGAATAAAAACAGTCCCAAAAAATATGTTCTTTAATTATAATACGGTGTTATTCCTATAAATTCACAGGAAAAAATTTTAGCCTATAGCGAACGGTTCTAGCAAATGACATAAATAAAGCATGAATTTTGATATATATTTTGATCATAACTTTGTAACCGCACGTTATAAAATAAAACTTCTGGAATAAAAACAGTCCCAAAAAATAATTTCTTTAATTATAATATGGTATTATTTGTATAAATTCACAGGAAAAAATTTTAGCCTATAGAGAACGGTTCTAGCAAATGACATAAATAAAGCATGAATCCACAGATTCGGTAGAATCTGGCGCCAAGTTCCGTTCAAAAATTTCGTTGTAAACGGAGCGCCAGACTACCGACTGTGTTTACTGTAAGCAGAATGGTATTTCGAGGTTGCAAAATTTTATTTAATTATATGGTACTCCTTTTTCCAAAATGATATATCATAAAAGTAAGTCATACTCTATTTTACTGATATTAATTAATTATAATCAATTATAACATTTAATTCACTTAAAATTATTAAATTTTATCAGCACAAACTATAGTAAGCCCAGAAATTTCGATCCTGACTTTTTTTTCATGGAGAAAAGTCACCGCCACAGACTAGATAAAATAAAAATGTGTAGTAATCTTACTATAGATACGCAACTACACTGAAAAAAGTTAATTCACAGCTTGCATCTACAACCACCAGAGTGCACTGGAATTATTTCTACATAAACTGTAGATTCAACGGGATAGCTCACTGAAGTTAGAACCCCAAATTTTTTTCTTTTAATTTTTGATTTTTTTTTCTATCACGTTTTCAGCTTTTCGTTTGTTCTTTATTATTCACTCTCAACATTTGATCGTTCTCCATTTATTTATTTTAAAAAGAATTTATTAATAATGTACCTTTAAGTTAGCCCCCCTGTCGCATTTTTAATATTTTGGTAGCAATTTGGGTCATCAAGCCTCTATTTTTGATTGTTCATGTATATTTAACATTTGTTCCTACTTCATATTTTTTATTTGTTGTTTAATTAACATTTTTAATTAGCTGTATGTATGCATTCTAAATATTTGCACTGCGCATGCGTCAACTTTACGTATATAGACTTTTAGCGCGGTCTTTTGAAAATTATAGTGACAAGCACATCTCATGTGTAAAAAATTAAAAAATTTACGAGTGTAATTTTTTAGGAATTACTATTTAATTAATTTAAATAATTAAAAAAAATTGTTAGACGTCAGCCAATATCAATGTCATTAAGTAAATAAATAAATAACTAATAAATATCATTTCATTCTAAATTTTTTAAAAATATCGAGAGAATTGTTAATCAATGCATGTACATTTTTTTTTTATTTTCATCAATTCTATTTTCATGAATACTACGAACTATTAAAAAAAAAAAAAAAAAAAAAAAAAAAAATCCATAACAATTAACAAAAAATTTCAATACTTTATTAAAATAAAACTTATTATAAAATTATTAAAAACTACACGTTGCCCTTTTGTCCTGTGACCTCTATAATTGAAATTACAAGAAAAATACACTTACTCTAATCACTGTGCTGGTCAATATAATTTTCAAAAGTCCGCGCTGAAAGTCTAAACGTAAAGTTGACGCATGCGCAGTGCAAATATTTAGAATACAAATATTCAGCTTATTAAAAATGTTAATTAAACAAGAAATTAACAATATGAAGTTGGAACAAAGGTTTTTTGTACATGAACAACCATAATCAGAGGTTATTCCCATTGGATAGTGTACCATTCTATGATTTTGTGGTCGTTGCCGATAGGTTGCATTGTTATCCAATCAAGTGGATTTCAAATAATTGTAATCTTTAGGTGAAAAGTCTTACAATTATGCGCATGGTGTATTGTGCATTTACTTACAACAATGTCATAATAACAATAACACTAATAATAAAAATTATGAGACTGAAATTAATTATATCGGTAATACCAAATTGAGGTTAAAAATATCATTATCATCATTATTACTGAATGAATTATTATTATTATTAAATTAATGTGTATTAGAGTATTAAATCCAAATCAACAACTTTTTTAATTCAAAAAAATGTTAAAATTTTTACTGTATATAAATAAAAATGTAAAATCCCTATTAATAAGATAGTTAATCGCTTTTAACCGCGGAGTTTACGCGGATCAGTCACGTTAAGTTTTTTAATGCTACTAGCTACTATGAGAGAAACAGAATTTCAATTTTTTTATTAGGATTTGATTATCAAAATTAACGAATAACAACCTATCATATTAAATAGCTTTGCCTGCATTAATTTATTCATTTATGAATTTTCAATTTTGCGCGGGAAAAATTTAATTTTGAAATTAAGAATGTTAAAATACTTTATAAATACAAAATTTCTAGAACAAACTATCAAACAACTTCATATGTGGATGGTTTTCAAACCTATTCTTTCTATTGAATTTCATTTATTAACTAGACTAAATACACAACAGGCTAAAGATTGTTTGAGTTTTACTTTCTTCCTTCAGGCCAGCAGTTCAAGATTTAGGCAATTCTCATTGGATAGTGTACACATTCTACGACTTTGTAGTCGTTGCCTGTAGGTGGCATTGTTATTCAATCGAGCGGATTTCAAATAATTGTAATTTTTAGGCCATAGGTATTACAATTATGCGTATGATGCATTGTCCCCTTTATTAACAATAATGTCATTGTAACAATAACAATAATAATCATTATAAAAATGAAATTTATTATATCGGTAATGATAAATTGATGTTAAAAGTATCATTATCATTGTTTATCATTACCAAAATAATTATTGTTATTGTTAAATTAATGTGTAGTAGAGCATTAAATCTAGATTAACAACTTTTTTAATTCAAAAAAATGTTAAACTTTAACTATATATACATAAAAAATTTAAAATCCCCATTGATAAGCTAGTTAATTGATTGAAACCGAAGAGTTTACACGGGTCAGTCACGTTAAGTTTTTTAATGCTACTAGCTACTATGAGAGAAACAGAATTTTAATTTTTTTGTTAGGATTTGATTTTCAAAATTAACGAACAAATAACCTTTTATATGACAATAGCTTTACCTGCATTAATTATTTATTTACATATTTCTAATTTTGCGCGGGAAAAGTTCACCTTTAAAATTAAGAATGTATTAAGAGGTGGGCAAAAAATTACACTTAACAAAAAGATATGAAATCCGAACAAAAACAGTTGCACTGTTAAAAATTGCGCCAAGTCCACGTTCATAAAACTCATCTCAATAACATCTGCACTTTGCAAAAAAAATAAGACTCGTTTCAAAAATTTTCATCCTTTACAAAAAGATGTAAAATCCGAACAAAAACAGTTTCACTGTAAAAAAATTGCGCCAAGTCCACGTTCATAAAACTCATCTCAATAACGTTTGCACTTTACAAAAAAAATAAAACTCGATATAATAATTGTCATTCTCTACAAAAAAAAGTGAAATACAAAAAATACCAAGAAACTATCATAATGTTAAAAAAATTGAAAGAAAATTTGTTGAAAATTTAAAAATTAAAAAAAAAAATTTTTTTATCGTACTTGGCGCGCGTCATTGAGTACCCCAAATTTTTTCGGAAGAATTTCAACCCGAGAAAAAACGATTTTGCTCGAATTTATGTAATTATGTATAGTTATACATATTCGGGCTGATCAGCTCTAATTACATAATATATGATTTCATACATTCTTTGACAAAATTTTATTACAGTTAATTCGGCCTCTCAATTTTCAAATTCAAGCTTGGCCTGAAATAATTGTAATAATAATACCTGACTTAACTTTTACAACTCTCCAAACGTTGAGTGATGTCCTGGTGGAAACTGGCGAAATCAGCGGCTGGTTGGTCTCTCTCTCGTCTTCAATGAACTATCTGACTCCAAGTAAAGGGTTCTCAATTCCGGATCGTACATTGACTTCCTTCTTGATGGTCCTAAATCTTGATGACAGAATTTACTACACAGCACTACACTGACTCACTGTTTTGCCAAAAGCCTCACTGTCTCAAAGCGTCACTGGCTCAAAACCTGGCTCAAAAGCGTTACTTGTTCCAAGGCCTGGCTCAAAAAGCCTCGATGTTTCTTTTGTCGGCTCTTTTATAACCCTCAACTCCGAGTTCTCGAACTTTCCTATAGTCAACCCCGCTTCGTTTTTGGGGACAGCAGTGGGGACTTTCGATTTGCACGCCCGGTGACAAATCTGAACTACTTGTCAAAAATCGAACGGTAAGGGAAAACCCTCATTTATCGTGGCGTCAATGAAGTGGTCGATAACGACCATGGGAAGTTCAGTTTTCCCTGTTACAAATTGATTCTAGAGATTAACACAATTAATCAAACAATTTGAGATGTTGAATGAATTAAATTGATTGATTTTGGTTAATTGAAAATTCTCATTACGAATGTTAAAAATGATTCTTGACCTCAAGGTCGACTGAAAGACTCTCGGGTATAAATCCCTCTGAAAATCACTCAGTTCGAACTAACGAATATTATCGAATCTTGATTAATTAAATAAATAACTCTTGTCGATTAAATAATCAACTTAAATCAGGAAAGAAGAAGTAAACCGAGTATTAGGTAGACGGCGGTTTACTTCTTTCCTACAGAGTAATTATTGATACCTTGACGAATAAAACGACGATCTAACCCACTGCTTGAGGATGAAGTCGTAGTTGTTGTTGGCTTCTTTCGTCTCGTCACTACTCTGGAGATCGGTTCTTCTTGATTTTCCGTGGCACTTTCTCGAGCGGACATACCACTTTTCCCTTTTACACTGCACAGCTTACCTATTATAACCCAAAAACTACCCCTTGCTATTTTCTCGTCAGGCCCGAAGATCGAGACGTGTCAGAGCTGTGTCGAATAATTATCGACATTGAGCGACTTATCGATTCAGGGTAATTTTATCCTGTTACAATATTACTCGAAGCATACATGATACATTTATTTACATTAATTATACAACTAATTCATCAAAATAGCTAACTCTATTAACTTGTTAATATTTTTGAATCGCAAATTAATGTCAATAGATAGAAATAAAAAAGTTGAGTGTAATCTCCAATACACTTAAAAAATTTGTTGAAGGAACAATTTTCCTTTTAAAGATCAACATTTGTATCAAAGATTGGAATTCCATAAAAAAGTTTTAATTATCTTATAACCAACGCATTTGTTTATAATAAATTTTTCAAGCATTAAGAGATAAAAATTTTTAAAAATTATTTCTATACAGCTTCTGACAACATAAAAACGGATCATTAATAACATTTTGGAAAACAATTGTCTCGATGATTAATTTAAGTTTTTAATTTTGCAACAATGAAAATTATTCATGGAAAACTGAAAAATGAAAATTTTCTAATTTTTTCTACAGGAATCTATTCCGAAGCCTTCTAAGACTTGTACCAAGAGAGGAAAGAAATCTCAAATTTATAGTTCAACAACTATTAAACTTGCAACGTACATATTCAAGCAGAAAAAAATAATTAATTAACTATTGCATAACTAATTGAAAAATTGTGATATAAAATTTTTTCAGGCCGCTTATTGATCATTCATCTATCCAGTAAGCCCCTGATTTTTTTCATTCCTTAAATTTTATATTTAATATGTTAAAATAATTTTTATTAATTAACCGGTGAGGTTAGCCGAGTGGTCTAAGGAGCATGGCCTACAGAGCACTCGGACTGGCTCTCCGGCCAGACGTGGGTTCGAATTCCAAGCTGGTCGTAGACACAATCTTGGTTGATATTCGATCCTTGTCGCATAGATTAAGATTTGCACAACCCAAAAAAATCCCAATGTACCACTCCCAACAGATCGAGTCGGTGATATGACCACAGCAGTTAAAACCGACTTTAAATAATGTAATAATTAATTAAAAAAAAAAAAAGAAAATTTCATTCATAGCGTCTAAAGTAGGCGTGGCTTATTTTCATCCCTTTGGAAAAATAGTAAATATTGGCCCTATAGGTCCGAGGGCCATTTCGAGGGTTCCCGAGAGGCTATCACTATATATATTGTGACATGGGAAATTTTCCCATCTAGATTTCAAAATAGAGATTATTTTTTTTTTGAGTATTATTTAGTCTTGAGTGTTGGCCAAGCTGATGGAATGCTGAGATTCGACGCGCCTGTGTCGCCCCAAGTGGCTTCTGATCAGAATGCGAAGCTCGAGGTAAAAATTAAGCCGAACCGCGCCAAATGAATTATACTAAGTATGGATGGATGCGTCCGAACGAAAATTACGATGTATATTATATAGAGTGAGAGAGAGAGAGAGTGAATGAGAAAAGCGACCGGGCGAACCCGCAGTTCAGTTCGAAATCAACGACCAGGGAGACATCTGGGAGTAACAGCGATCAACGAGGGAAACCCGGAATCGGAATCCACGAACGACTGGACGTTGAAGCGACGGGAGCACATCGAGGCTCCACCTGAACGCCGAATGAAGGACTAAAGTGGGAAATCGACCAACCATCGACCATGGAAATTTATCCGACAACGGCTGATTGGACGCGCAGCTTTTTTAGCTGCGCTAGAGAAAAACCACATGTTGCTGGAAAACGGAAAGCTAGAATTCAATTCTGATCTGGATCTCGTTCAAGCCACTTTGATACGCTGAAAATTTTTTTGTTGCTAATCGAAATTCGAAAATACTCATTATATTGCAAATTAAGCCGCTTTGTTGTTAAATTTAATTATTTTTGTAAATTGAGAGTGTCGATCCCGCCGAAGTTAATTGTATTGTGTCATTGCCGTACACCAGACAGTCAAGGACAAAATCAAAAATTTTTTTTGGTCTCCCGACAACGCCAATTCCGTGGGGGACGCCATCGCCGAGGACCTTTGCCGCCGTCAGCACAGCCGATACCGACTTCCTAGATTTTTCACACCGTGCCGAGAAGTCGACTGAACGGGGTAAGTGCGGTCGCAGTTTATTAGTGTACCTGGGTGACTTCACCGCGATCCGCGATTAATCCGAATTCCAAGCGATAAGTGCTTACTTAATTTTTTTTGTTGAATTAATAATTAATTACGATTTCGGAATTGAGTCCGAAATTAACTGTGTACCGACATTCAACAATTGCGTTGTTGAATTCCGGCTTCGGGGTGACGTCAACCAGGTGCCCGGTGCCAAGTTTTTTTTTGTAATACGTTGTTAATGAATCTTGTGTACAGTTGTCGTTTTGTGTGGTAATGTTTGAGATTACCTGCCGCAATAAAATTGGCTCGACGAGAGGGCCATCTGAGAGCGACACTAGGCACTTACCTCGAGCTTGTTCCCGCGTATTGCCCGACGGGTAACAACAGTTACCGACGGTTCTGTTATCCGCCGCGAAGGGTAACTGAGAGATATTGTACAATCGATAATCGATCTATTGCAGAGCGATCCCATTGATAAATTCATTTGGTACTATTTGTTTTGTTATCATTGTGGATAAATTCATGATTTGTTGTTAAGATGAGCACGGCGAAACAAATGATTTTTTTTTATTAAAAAATTCGTAAATTGTTGTTAATACGAACAAGGCGAAACAAATAATTTCTTTATTATTATTAATAAACCCCTAATTTGAAGCTACGACGAGACAAGCGAAACAATTATTTTTTTTTTATTTTGTTTTGTTAATAAATTCACGAATTGTTGTTAAGACGAGAAGGGCGAACGATTAAATTTTTTTTAGAGACCTGCGCAAATTTGTTGTTAAGAGAAGAACGGATAAACATAATTTTTGTTGTTGTTTTAACTAAGGAATATTTTTTGTTAATTTCTTTGTCTGCGAAACTATTGTCGATTTGGTTTTATTGCCCTGCGTGCAAGAATATTAATTTTTGCTTCCTTGTTTGCGATTGACTGCGGTCCCAATTCCGATTGGCTTTGTTATTTTGGCGATTTCACGAAATTATTCAACAATAAATTGTTTCTAAAGATTTTTTTTGTACTGATCTTATTCGTTCTTTTGTTATTTTTTTTTAATTGAACTTGCGATTGTTATTCGATCTGTTTAATTATTACATAAATAAAGTGACTCGTAATCGTCCCTGCGCATTTATTTTTTTATTTTATTTTATTTTATTTTATTTAATTATTATTCCGAACCGATTTCCTTGCTCGCTTCGTATAAATTTTTGAATCTCTTCGGCCTCGACCTGCCGCCCAACGACGATCGAACGTGAACCACCGAACCACGGAACGGAAGTTCCTGGCGCCCAACAATCAACGACCCAGGTAAGCCAAACATTTAAGTGGACCTCTTCGGCGCTGTCGACGCCAGTGCCGTGAAAAAGCCATCATAAATTTTGCTTAGGATTGAACTCAGAGAATCTTGAGAACCGACTGAGCCGTCACCACCGCGCCAGACGGTCAATGTGTTCGATCCTAAGCCAAAGCTTACGACTTTTTGGCTTACCTGGGTCGTTGATTGTTGGGCGCCAGGAACTTCCGTTCCGTTGTTCGGTGGTTCACGTTCGATCGTCGTTGGGCGGCAGGTCGAGGCCGAAGAGATTCAAAAATTTATACGAAGCGAGCAAGGAAATCGGTTCGGAATAATAATTAAATAAAATAAAATAAAATAAAATAAAAAAATAAATGCGCAGGGACGATTACGAGTCACTTTATTTATGTAATAATTAAAGAGATCGAATAACAATCGCAAGTTCAATTAAAAAAAAATAACAAAAGAACGAATAAGATCAGTACAAAAAAAATCTTTAGAAACAATTTATTGTTGAATAATTTCGTGAAATCGCCAAAATAACAAAGCCAATCGGAATTGGGACCGCAGTCAATCGCAAACAAGGAAGCAAAAATTAATATTCTTGCACGCAGGGCAATAAAACCAAATCGACAATAGTTTCGCAGACAAAGAAATTAACAAAAAATATTCCTTAGTTAAAACAACAACAAAAATTATGTTTATCCGTTCTTCTCTTAACAACAAATTTGCGCAGGTCTCTAAAAAAAATTTAATCGTTCGCCCTTCTCGTCTTAACAACAATTCGTGAATTTATTAACAAAACAAAATAAAAAAAAAATAATTGTTTCGCTTGTCTCGTCGTAGCTACAAATTAGGGGTTTATTAATAATAATAAAGAAATTATTTGTTTCGCCTTGTTCGTATTAACAACAATTTACGAATTTTTTAATAAAAAAAAATCATTTGTTTCGCCGTGCTCATCTTAACAACAAATCATGAATTTATCCACAATGATAACAAAACAAATAGTACCAAATGAATTTATCAATGGGATCGCTCTGCAATAGATCGATTATCGATTGTACAATATCTCTCAGTTACCCTTCGCGGCGGATAACAGAACCGTCGGTAACTGTTGTTACCCGTCGGGCAATACGCGGGAACAAGCTCGAGGTAAAGTGCCTAGTGTCGCTCTCAGATGGCCCTCTCGTCGAGCCAATTTTATTGCGGCAGGTAATCTCAAACATTACCACACAAAACGACAACTGTACACAAGATTCATTAACAACGTATTACAAAAAAAAACTTGGCACCGGGCACCTGGTTGACGTCACCCCGAAGCCGGAATTCAACAACGCAATTGTTGAATGTCGGTACACAGTTAATTTCGGACTCAATTCCGAAATCGTAATTAATTATTAATTCAACAAAAAAAATTAAGTAAGCACTTATCGCTTGGAATTCGGATTAATCGCGGATCGCGGTGAAGTCACCCAGGTACACTAATAAACTGCGACCGCACTTACCCCGTTCAGTCGACTTCTCGGCACGGTGTGAAAAATCTAGGAAGTCGGTATCGGCTGTGCTGACGGCGGCAAAGGTCCTCGGCGATGGCGTCCCCCACGGAATTGGCGTTGTCGGGAGACCAAAAAAAATTTTTGATTTTGTCCTTGACTGTCTGGTGTACGGCAATGACACAATACAATTAACTTCGGCGGGATCGACACTCTCAATTTACAAAAATAATTAAATTTAACAACAAAGCGGCTTAATTTGCAATATAATGAGTATTTTCGAATTTCGATTAGCAACAAAAAATTTTCAGCGTATCAAAGTGGCTTGAACGAGATCCAGATCAGAATTGAATTCTAGCTTTCCGTTTTCCAGCAACATGTGGTTTTTCTCTAGCGCAGCTAAAAAAGCTGCGCGTCCAATCAGCCGTTGTCGGATAAATTTCCATGGTCGATGGTTGGTCGATTTCCCACTTTAGTCCTTCATTCGGCGTTCAGGTGGAGCCTCGATGTGCTCCCGTCGCTTCAACGTCCAGTCGTTCGTGGATTCCGATTCCGGGTTTCCCTCGTTGATCGCTGTTACTCCCAGATGTCTCCCTGGTCGTTGATTTCGAACTGAACTGCGGGTTCGCCCGGTCGCTTTTCTCATTCACTCTCTCTCTCTCTCACTCTATATAATATACATCGTAATTTTCGTTCGGACGCATCCATCCATACTTAGTATAATTCATTTGGCGCGGTTCGGCTTAATTTTACCTCGAGCTTCGCATTCTGATCAGAAGCCACTTGGGGCGACACAGGCGCGTCGAATCTCAGCATTCCATCAGCTTGGCCAACACTCAAGACTAAATAATACTCAAAAAAAAATAATCTCTATTTTGAAATCTAGATGGGAAAATTTCCCATGTCACAATATATGTCGGATTAGCGTTGGGTTGAGAAGGGCGCATACTATTATTATTATCCTGAGACATTTTTTTATTTAAACACAATATTAAGATGACACAAATATCGTACAATTTTATTATAACACAATTATAGTTTCTTCTAACAAAGTTTTACTTATGCGTAGCACACACACACACACACACACACACACAATATTATCTAATCACCACACTAAAAGTATAATTTACTATTATTATTTAATTATTAACAATTATAATTTATTTAACACACTGAACTAGCAATATGAACAATTTTAATAAAATAAGATATCGTTAATTTTAAATATTAGAAATAATAAAATGACGACAGACTTGGATAAGAGAACGAATCCACGGTCAGAAGGACAGCAATCAGTTATTGCTCACTGTTCAGAGAGAACTAACTATTCTCCAAACTTATTTTTCGATCCGTAGCTCCTTCAGGTAATGATTCTGAAAAAATGTACGAGCTACGTTTTGCAATTGTACATTCCGAAGATATCCACTTGGGTATTGCTGTCCCTTGATCGTGGCTACAATAGACCAGCAGATGTGATCTTTCGAACCCGGGCCTACCGCCATAAAAGACTTAAGAAAAGTTTAACTAAAATTTCCTTAGCGGATTAAATCATAAAAATTAAAATTCTAAGTTTCATTTTCTAGCTATAAACTAAAAGTGCTTAGGATTTTCCCATCCCTTGGGAAGAACCCAGATATTCTTATCTCCGACATATATATATATATATATATATATATATATATATATATATATATATATATATCGGATTAACATTGTCAGGGGCGGCAGAATTCAGTGGGCTTGTCGATTCCATATTCGTTTATTTTTACAATAATTAAAATAAAACACTAACTCGTATAAATAATACAGCAGCTACAAATATTTGTAATATAATAAATCGGAGGTTAACTAATTATTGGAATATAATTCTATGGTAAAGCGCTGGGCAATAAGTCTGAGAACGAATACGAGGTCAGCAGGATATACTCAATGTCTCTACTCGAGCAATGCTCAACCAGAACTGCTCATCTAAGTACACTAAGTACTTCTCCAAAAAATATTTCGACAGCCCTCATTGTCTGTCGATACCTTTTTTACTATCCTGTGACCTCGGCTACGTTTGGTGACCACTGTCACTCCAGACTCAAGCCCATTGCCATAATCATAAAAGAACATAATCGGCTTAAGTCATAAATAATTACTAATATTGTATTTTTTTACAATTCTGTGTACAACTACTTAAACGATAGATTAAATATTAGGAATTTCCCTGTCTCTGGGAAAACAGCTCGATGTCATCTCCGACACGGCCAACCTGACAATCACACGTCCTCGGGTGTATCTGTAAACATTTTATTACAAGCCATGTCATTTTTTTTTTCTTTTTTTTAACAAATAATTTTCCTTTATTCAGAGGCTCATTTAAGCTACAAAAACTCTCGATTATCAAATCTAACAGACTTAGCTTCTTGAGGATACCTTTTCAAAATTTCTACGATTGTCTATCCCAGCGATCATGCAGGCTATGTTCATCACCACCCCAGGTATAGACCCTTAGCACACAATGGTCTGCAACTGTATATTACATACAGTACCACCATAGTTACTCAACTATGTACACCAGTATTCAAAATCTTTCCTACGTTGTCAACCAATGACACATGTAGTACAACATAATTTTCTTCTCAGGCCCCCGCTACCTCACCAACTGCCCATCGCCCCCTGACAATCTTGGCAACCAAGATTGATTCAAATCACCCTGGATTTGCTGTTACGACTACAGCTTGGTCCAAGTAGTTTGACCCCCAGAAGCAAAATTTTCTTATCGCCACCACATCATCTACTGCCCATCACACTCTGGCCAAACCACCATTGATTTGCCATTATGACCTACAGCCTGATGCGAGTGGTGCGACTTTCATCAATTACCATTAGTGCTCGGTCTTTCCCCCGGTGGTTTCTGACTCTGTCTCAGAGTCATTCTAAGAAACTTCCTGTTCATTACCCTCATGATCATCTGGTATATCCAATTCAATAGGGATATGACTTTCCGGCATTTTCCTCAAATTCTCATGACTATATTTATAAGTCCTATTATTGTCTAATGACTTCAAAGTATACCGATCGCCATCGAAAATTTCCGCCACTACAAATGGACCTCTAAACTTAGGATCAAGCTTCGTTTGATTTCTCTCTTCGTTCTTAATTAACACGAAATCTCCTATCTTAAATGGTATAATTTTTGCTTTATTTTTATCAAATCTATACTTATCATACTTAGCATTTATTTCTATGTTCTCAATAGCTTTTTGCCTTACGTCAGAGATATCTATTTCTTTATCTACCTGGCCAACTACCATTCCAAAAGTCTGGCTACTTACCAATTAACAATTCTAAGGGACTCGCATTAGTGACTCGATTGGTAGTGCAATTCATTGCCAGTTGAATTTCATTAACAACTGTCTGCCACGAGTTTCCATTCGTTTCGGTTGCAGTAAATACTTTTAAGAGTGCCCATTACTCTCTCTACTTGACCATTCGCTCGACTAGAACCCGTAGCAATTAAATGTAATTTTGAATTTTGAGATCCACAATACTCCTGGAATTCTTTACTTGTAAAACATCTGCCTTGATCTGCTATTATGCGGGTCGGAGGACCAAAGAGGGATATAGCATATTTCAAGGCTCTGATGCTATTAACAGTATCTATTTTACGAGTATGGTACAACAAAACGAACTTAGTAAATGCGTCTACTAGGACAATAACGTACTCTTTTGAATTATTTTTCCCACAGCTTACCCGTAATGTCCATGTGTACTGTATGCCAAGGAATACTAGTTTTAGGGATAGGATGAAGCTCTGCTTGTACTTTACCCGAACTGGACTTGGAAACCTTACAGGTATAACAATTATCAACAAACTTACGGACGTATTTCGCCATTCCCTCAAACCAATAATACTCACAAACTTTATCGAGTGTTTTATCTGAACCCAAATGCATAATGGATTCATGCACATGGTTTATCACCGACCACCGAAAAGCACGAGGGATAATAGGTAAACAAAGTGTTTTACCTCGCCGTTGAATTTTGCGATGGAGTAATCCAGACTGTAATTCATAAGTCTTAGCTAATCTGGTGGCAACTCATCGCTTTCTAGTTTATTCACTATCTTATTAATTTCAGAATCGCGACGTTGTTCAACTAAAAGCCAATTATCTGAAATTTCTGCCAGGTTAATATGTTTTTCTACAATTTTGTTTCGATTTGTACCTGGCTGTTTTACGATAGGATTTCGAGAGAAAAAGTCAGCGTGAGCCATATGTTTACCTTCTCTGTAAACAATCTCAAAATTAAAAGTCTGTAAGAAAGCCCACCATCGATGAACTCTTGGTTTTAGATCGGCTTTCTTCCGGGCAGCTTTTAACGAATTACAATCCGTTACAACTATAAATGATCGTGCATGTAAATAATGACGGAAGTATTTAACGGCATTAAATACAGCAAACGTTTCCAGTTCATACCAATGATATTTCGATTCAGCTGAGCGAGTTGCTTGACTATAGTACTCTACAACTCGATTAGAACCATCTAACTTTTGCATTAATATGGCAACATAACCTTCGGAACTAGCGTCCGTGTGCAGTTCAATGGGAAGATTTGGGTTAAAGATCATTAGCACCGGCTCGTTAGTTAGCGCTGCGATTACTTTTCGACAACGTTTTCATGGGCTTCTGTCCATTCAATATTTCTCTTGGTACCTGAGGTTAGTCGATATAAGGGTCTCATTACCTGCGAGAACTTGGGAATAAATTTACGAAAGTAAGAAGAGAGACCGATGAATTGTCTCAACTGAGTCACTGTTTGGGGTGCAGGTAGCATGGTCAATGCTTCTATTTTACGGGAGTTGGGTCAACCTCTCCAGCGGAAATTTCATATCCTAAGTATTGCACTGAAGTTTTGAGAAACGAACACTTAGAAAAATTGAATGAGAATCCGGCTTCGATAAAATTTTAATAACTTTTCGGAGTCTTCTAACGCTTCCTCGATTGTTGAGGCAATAACCATGATATCGTCTAGATACACGACAACCCATTGATAAGCGAGATCTCCAAGAGCTTTCATAACAGCTCGTTGAAAAACGGATGGTGCATTTTTCAGACCAAATGGCATGGTCAGATATTCGAACTGACCATCAGGCGTGACAAACGCCGTTTTTCAATGGACTCTGGATGACAGGGATTTGATGAAACCCGCTGGCCATGTCTAAGCACGTGAAATATTTTGCATTTGAAAGTCGGGCTATCTGATCAGCAATAAGAGGTAGTGGAAATTTATCGTCAATAGTGTTGTCATTTAATGAGCGATAATCGACACATAGACGGTCTGAACCATCTTTCTTTTTGACCAACAATATAGGGCTTGCAAAAGGTGAACAACTGGGACGTATAACATTTGCTTTCAATAGTTCATCTATTCTTTCTCTTACTACCTGCCTTTCCTCAGCACTAAGTCGATACGGTCGCCTTTGTACAGTTACATTAGGGTCAACTAAACGTATTTTAAGTTCCCCAGTATTAACCCGAGTATTGGGAAAGCCTTGAATAAAAGAGTCGGTATATTCCTTTAAAATTGAAATAAGTTTTTCTCTACTATCTTCATTTACATCAGTATCTACATTATTTAAGTCAATCTTTCTATCGGACTCGACCTTATCGCATACGTTAATCTTTTTACTTTGAAATAGACTAAAACTATCTGCCGAGATATTTATATCAAATCCTTGACCAAGAATTTCACGACCAATCATAATGTCACATTTCAAATAATCATCAGGGATAACATGCAATAAAATCTCTAACGTATGGCCATTAATTACAATTTCAGACAAAATTTGTACAGTACTATTTACACCGACATTTCCAATGCCTTTAAAATTATTAAATTATTTTCACGTTTACCCGCAAATTTAGCGGCAAAACTTTCTTTAATTAACGAGCATTCAGCTCCCGAATCAAACCAAAATGAAAACGACTCACCACGATGTATTAAGGAACCTGACGGAGTTGCCACTGTGCAGAAATTGACTCGTCGCTCTCTAAATTCCTTGCTTCCTTGATCCTTCATGCTGCTGGCCGTAGATTGACATTTGGAAGCGATATGTCCAGTTTTCCCACACTTGTAGCAGGTAACAGGCTTGTTGTGCGTTGGAACATGTCTAACAGCTACCTGATTGTTTGGTGATGACTCTGGTTTCCTCTGATTTGCCGTTGAGAGACAATTTGTACTCTTGTGCCCCATTTTCCCACATGAATGACACTTAATAGGCGCAGCCGACTTAAATTTCTTGAAATCAGAAGATGATCGCTCATCTTGCGACGATATAGGTCTCTTGCGCGTGTAAGAAAAAGCCTTTAACTCTTTCTGTAGTTGAACACGGGTCTTGACGTCTGTGGTGAACGCCAAACGTTGAAGACGACTATCAAACTGAGAGTTATGCGCAAGAACAACTGATACTGCAATTTCTTCCGCAGTTAAATTTTTCCATTTTGATGTAAGTGACGCTAGGAGACGACTCGAGTAAGATGCTAAACACTCATCGTCTTTTGGACGACTATTTTGTAGATTAATTAAAGTTGCTGCTGATGTTTCCACTCCGGCAAACCTTGCAATGAAAAGATCTTTGAAATCAGTCCAGGTTATCCCAGGGTAACACACTTGAGACAACCAAGTAGACGCAGATCCTTGAAGAGCTTCACTTAGTGCAATAACTAACGAACTACCTTCCAGAGGACGTTCCACTAAACACATATCCACTGTCGCGCACCAAGCACACGAATCCGCGTTTGAATTTTCTGGGTTAAATTTCGGTAGTGAAATACTACGACTCGGTGACACTAGTTTTGTCATAGACTTTATTAACTCCACAAGACTTTGGTTTTGCATTTCCAAAAGCAGTTTAAATTGCTCAGAAGAAAATGCAGCAGATGATCCTGATCCCACTTCTGATGTCGGATTAACATTGTCAGGGGCGGTAGAATTCAGTGGGCTTGTCGATTCAATATTCGTTTATTTTTACAATAATTAAAATAAAACACTAACTCGTATAAATAATACAGCAGCTACAAATATTTGTAATATAATAAATCGGAGGTTAACTAATTATTGGAATATAATTCTATGGTAAAGCGCTGGGCAATAAGTCTGAGAACGAATAAGAGGTCAGCAGGATATACTCAACGTCTCTACTCGAGCAATTCTCAACCAGAACTGCTCATCTAAGTACACTAAGTACATCTCCAAAAAATATTTCGACAGCCCTCATTGTCTGTCGATAATTTTTTTACTATCCTGTGACCTCGGCTTCGTTTGGTGACCACTGTCACTCCAGACTCAAGCCCATTGCCATAATCATAAAAGAACATAATCGGCTTAAGTCATAAATAATTACTAATATTGTATTTTTTTACAATTCTGTGTACAACTATGTTCGATTCGAGCTTATACCGGAGCTTTCCGTCAACTTGGGAGAGAAGTCTTACGTAAATTAAGTTGATGGGGTCTTGAGAAAGACCGTTTGTTTGAGAAGTCCTGAGAAGAACTGATTATTGAATGGCCTTGAAGAAAACCGTGGTAGTTTTCTAGTGTGGCTGAGTGAGCCTAGGATGACTTGTAAGTCACTCGTGCTCAACTAAGAGTTGAGAAGTCGTTTGAGACAGCAAACTACTGAGGTTAGGCAAGGTAAGCCGGAGATGACTTGTGAGCCACTCTTATAGTTCTGAAAAGAACTGTTGAGATTAGAGCTCTGAGAAGAGCTGTTTAGACTTTAGCTCTTAAAAGAGCTATTAGGATAGTACTCGATCGTAGTTGTCGTTGAGACTGACTTAGCGTAGCCGATATGGTCCGAGTTGGCGGGGTACTTGAGTCGAGGATAGACAAGCCTTGCACGCTTGCTATCCGAAGTACTGCACTATAGGTGGTAAGCCTTGCTCGCTTACTGTAGATCCTTAAGTTGTTTCTTCTTCTTCTTCTTCCTCGCTCGGGTGGTTTGAAGTGGACTGTGCGGCAGCTTGAGCAGCTGCTATTTTTAAAGGCGTCTAGCCGGTAGAGAGGGCAGAGAGGTCAGCAACCAATGAGAATTCAGAACTAGTCCCTCCTACTATTCGGTTGTGTGGGGACTGGCTACACTCAGAGATAGGCCCGCTACCTTCCACTCACTTAAGTGGGAGAATAGGAGCTAGCGGGCCGATGGAAATCGCTTATTCGTTCCCACTAACATTAATATAAAATTTTGAATTTTGTCCTTGAACGTTATTTTGAACAAACTACTTAAACGATAGATTAAATATTAGGAATTTTCCTGTCTCTGGGAAAACAGCTCGATGTCATCTCCGACATATATATATATATATATTAGGGTGCTTTTTTTTTGCGACTATTTTTTTTTTCGCTCCCATCCCGAAATTTTGTTGAAAATACACCCAAAAAAATTCCCTGAAAGTTTGAGCCCTTAATATTAATATTAAGTACTCCTACACAGCGTGTGAAGATTTCCCATTTGAAATATACGAGAACTTTCATTTTTTTTTTTAATTTCTATAGCTCAGTGGCATTTCATAGCATCGCTTTGACCATGGACGGGTTTTTTTCAGAATTGAATGCTCTACAAAAGTGTCCATTGTCGCGAAGTCGTAACTCATACTGGTGGGGTAGTACGGACCGCCAAACCGAATTTTTCATAGAATTCTTGTTTTTTCACTCATTATCTCATAAACAACAAGACATACAGAAAAAATGTAAATGATAATTTTGTAGGAAATTCAATTCTCTACAAAAAAGGTCCTTACCACCAAATCACTAAGATCGATATTTTCTGAGATATTAGTCATTGAAGTTTACGTAGCATTGAATTTCCACAAAATGTTGAATCAAATCTTAAAAAATATTGATTTTTTTCTTTTTACGAGGTACAGGGAGTTCATTCTCAAAATCAGAATATGTTCGTTTCAACCCACTGGAATTTGATGATAGACTACAAAAACTTGCTGGCATCGAATGTTGCGATAATTTCATGCCTAAAACAATTTTTTCAGAATTAAATAAATAAACCCAATCGATTCAAACATTTTTCAAATTTTATATTCAGCTTCTGTTATTCAGAAGCAAAGATATTCTTTGAATTGAGTTTCCGTCAATTTTCCCCAATAAAAATAAGATAAAATGATATGTATTTTAAATTTATTGGTTACAGTGACTTCAATTTTTTAATAGCGTGGGGATTTTCGACTGCAAAAAAATCGAAAACAAATTTTTTGAAGTTATACTTCTTTTGGCGCGTTAGATTAAATTAAATAAATTTTGATTTATCTCACTTATTCAGATTTACTTGATAGAAATTTTACCAAAAATGATAGACTAATAATTAGAAAAAAAAGTTATGAATCTAGAAACAAATTTTAAAATATTGAAAAATTATATAGAATTCAATTTTCAGAAAATGAGGTTAAGAAAATTAGAATTTTAATGCGAATTAAATTTTACAAGTAAGTAGAAAAAATATGAGTCTAAATTATAAGAAATTGTTTTCGATTATTAAAAAATGATTGATTGTTGAGCTTGATAATTTATAGTTGTATGTGAGAAGAAACTAACCAAATTCGTCTGTATTGTTCTCATTATCTTCATTTGCTATCTCCTGTTCAGTATCAGATTTATTCTGAAAAGTTTCCACCGGCAAGAAAGTAGTAACGGGCGAGTGAAGATTGCTTTTTCCCTTTTGACACTCATTCAGAAATTGTTGCTGCTCTTTTGGCAAATTCTTAACCATTGTGGAATTGGAAATATCGAACAATTTATCTAGTTTTTGGTTAAACTTTTCAACATTCTGTTTTTGTGCTTTCGATCTTTTTTCCCTCTTATGATGTGTCTTCACTTTTATATATTCGGCATAAAATTTTTCCAACTTCGCAAGACTGTGCTGAGGACGTATAGTTGGAATCTTGAAACTAGCCCAAATAGTATTAGTATCGTTAATAACACTAGTAGCACTATTTCGAATAGTTAATTTTAAAGACTGATGTTTATACATAAACAAATTCAGTAAGTCACGATACGAAGGCAGCTTATTATTATTTATTTGGCTTCTTTCAAATCCAATTAAATAATTCCAAGTTTTATTACCAATTTTTTCACTCATTTTAATGATTGTTAAAGTCGATCTAACCTCAAATTTAACAAAGTATACATACAACGGCGTCACACTGATCAATGCACACTAAGCTTTGTTCTTACTCTCGCGGGATTAGTACGCGAAAACAAAGAAAGCGCTGCAATTAAAGGGGAAATTTGTTGAACGCATTCAAGGTCAAGTGAAAGCTCAGTAGTACTACTAGAGCAATAAAAATAAACCGCAATTAATCAGTATCACAATACACAGCAACAAAGAAACATCCCATATTCTTCGTAATGATCATACACAATATATTTTTAGCTAGAATTTCATTAAAATTGAATTATTAAATGATAAATTCAAATATTATGGTGTGATTTAAATGAGAAATTTATTTAAAAATAAAAAAACTTCAGAAAAATACAATTAAAAATTTTTTTCGTTGAATTTGCAACTTAATCAATAAGTAATTACTAATTATAATTATGATACGAATAAAAAAATCAATATTTTTTAAGATTTGATTCAACATTTTGTGGAAATTCAATGCTACGTAAACTTCAATGACTAATATCTCAGAAAATATCGATCTTAGTGATTTGGTGGTAAGGACCTTTTTTGTAGAGAATTGAATTTCCTACAAAATTATCATTTACATTTTTTCTGTATGTCTTGTTGTTTATGAGATAATGAGTGAAAAAACAAGAATTCTATGAAAAATTCGGTTTGGCGGTCCGTACTACCCCACCAGTATGAGTTACGACTTCGCGACAATGGACACTTTTGTAGAGCATTCAATTCTGAAAAAAACCCGTCCATGGTCAAAGCGATGCTATGAAATGCCACTGAGCTATAGAAATTAAAAAAAAAAAATGAAAGTTCTCGTATATTTCAAATGGGAAATCTTCACACGCTGTGTAGGAGTACTTAATATTAATATTAAGGGCTCAAACTTTCAGGGAATTTTTTTGGGTGTATTTCCAACAAAATTTCGGGATGGGAGCGAAAAAAAAAATAGTCGCAAAAAAAAAGCACCCTAATATATATATATATATATATATATATAAGACGATAGTTTGAGACATGAGGTTTTCTGTGTGAATATGTGTAACCAATGAATCCAAAAGTCTGCTGCGATAAAAATTTTCATTTATATATTTTTATTTTTCAAATTATGAAGAAAATTGTTACTTTGAGGACAGTCCTCAATGTATTCAATACATCAGCGATTCGTCCCCATTCTATACAAATAGGATAACGCATAATTTGAGGACAGTCCTCAAACTATCGTTACTGTGGGAGTGGATACTTTGAGGTCAGCCCTCGAACTGTCGTTATTACTGGGACAGATAGTTTGAGGACAGTCCTCAAACTATCATTAATAAGACTTTTAAAGAAAATTTTCCTCTTTAATTCATGTCAATTCATATATCCAGTCAAACAATGATATAAAAAATTTATAAATAAATAACAATAGCTTATCATAGTGTATAAATAAATTATTTTTTCAATTCCAGTAGAAAATGCCACGTAAAGTTGTTTGGGCTAGATTGACGTAAAAATTATTAAAGCACTTTTTGGAAGAGAATTTATCTCTCTATAATCATTATCTATTCACATATAAGTCGAACAATAATCTAAAAAGTTCATAAATAAATTATAATACTTTTTAACTAACGGCATGACGGCCGAGCGGGTTAAGACATTAGTTCGCTCGTACGTCTTGTCGCGAGGCCAGGGTTCGAGCCCTGACGATTATTGGAATAGTACCAACACCAACCGCCGGGGGTCGCTCCAGTAGCCGAACTGTACCGGCATGGGTTTTCTCTGTGATTTCCCCATGTCACTATTCCAATAGCCTATAGAAAGAGGTGAGGAATAGCGTCAATGCAGTACAGAAAGCCCAAATCGGTCCACAGCCGTGTGATTATATGGAAGTTGAAAGCAAGGAGGACATAAAATGTGTACGAAATTATAAACGTCGATAATAAGGATAAAATCGGACGTGCTAAGGTCCTAGAGAAGTGATAAGTAATAAAAATTGAAAGTAACAATCAGCCTTGTAAAAACCAAGAACGGTATATAAGTAAAAAGTGGATTATTATGATTATATAATACTTTTTAACTTTAAAAATTCCAATCAAAAATGCCGCGAAACTGTGTTCGGGCTAGTTTGAGGTGAAAATCACTTGACTACTTTTTGAAAGAAAATTGTTATCTCGCCAATTATTGTTAATTCCCTTCTATGTAAGACCATAACAAAAAAATGTAAAAAAAGTTCGGAAAATCCAAAAATGCACGCCTCATAACGATCATTCATTTTTTAAGAAAAAAATTATTTGTGTAATTAATTGAAAAAAAAAAAAAATCATAATTAAGTAATTTCTCACAGCGTATTTTTTTTTTTTTTTTTTAATATCGGCGCCCGTTTTCCTTGTCATATGCGCACGCAGTCTAAAAAAATCTAGCTTGATCAAGTGGTGCCATAGTTTTACGTGAGGGAAATAAGAAAACTTTGTCTGTCTTTGAACGTGTATATCGTAGTGAATTTTAGTGGAAATTCAATTGGAAAAAAAAAAATATGTAAACTAGGCTACTGATATGAAATATGCTTCATAACTTTTATTCTGTTACATTGACGTAAAAATCATCTAAGTTTGTTTCGAGAGAGTTTTATTCTCTATTATTATTTTTAATTGCTTTATCAGTTTAACCATTGTGAAAAATTTGAAAAAAATAATATTAATTTTTGTTCACTTATGAAGTTCTTGCCAAAAATGCCGCGTAACTTTGTGTAGGCTTGATTGACGTCAAAATTTTTAACTCTTCAAATTTCCGTTGAAAATGACGTTTAACATTATTTAGGTTCAATAGACGGAAAAATCAGTTAATTACTTTTTTGAAGAGAATTTTTAACTTCCCGCTAAGAAAATTGAAAATTTTCAGAAATCGGAAAGTTATTGTTTTTATCCCGCTTTTCAAAAATCGAGTTTTCATCAGATCTCGACGTTTTGAGGTCCTAGGAAGCTTCCCTGACTATTTTCGCGATGGTGTCTGTATGTCTGTATGTCTGTATGCATGTGCGCGCGCGCGCGTGTGTGTGTGTGTGTGTGTGTGTGACCCTCTCATAACTTTTGAACAGCTTGACCGATCGAAACGCGGTTGGTGGCATTCGATTAGGTTCCACCAAACTTAGATTTCCTTAATATTTGAACCGATTCGGACAGGTAGATTCCAAGAAATTAGAAAAAAAATTGCGAAAAAATATTTTTTTGAAAGTGGTTTTTTTGGAATTGCTTTCAAACGACTTTACTGATCAATTCCAAAAACTAATCAACTCTCAACCTTCAAAAACGACGTCGACTACCGCCAACCGCCTCAAAATCGGTCCATTCCTTCGAGAAATATCGTGAACGAAAGAAATAGAAAAATTGAATTTTCTAACAAAAAACTAAAATTTTACATCTGATCAATTTATGTTAACATGTTGTTTATAGTACTTAAAAAACTGCATCGATTGCTGCAAACCGCGTGAAAATCGGTTGACTAAATTAAAAGTTAGAGCAGTTTGAAAATGAAAAAAATCATTTTTTTATTAAACTTTTGAACTCGAAAAGCTCAAAAATATCAAACAGCTTATTTTTGAGCTTGGCGAGTTCAAAATATGACAGCAAATTTTTTAACTCAAAGAGCTCAAAAACATCGCAAAAGCAGCAAAATTGCAAGCGCGTAATAACTGAACTTAGCAAGAAGTCGCAGGGATAGCCTTTAGGGTCAACCGTTTGTAACAAAATTTTACTATTTCTATACACAACTCGACGGTGGATTCGTCGAGTAAAGTAGAAATTTTGTCCAGGTCGCCCAAATAAAATAAACAGAACCGAATAGGAAGCTTAGGAAATGCTCTTAACCTCCTGAGCAACACCGCAGCAGCCACCTAGGCTGGGTTAGTGCACGTTTGGACGCCAGTTACTTTTTTTTTAGCAGGGAAAAATAACAAACCCTGTATTTCCAGGGCCGATCCAGGTATTCCAGGGAAATAAATAATATAAAGGTGTTAGAAAAAAGGAGAAACAATAATTTTGTATATTACGAAAAATTAACAATAATATAAACAGATATTTATTCAAACAAATTACTTAAATTTAAGTCCAGAGCCGAATTCCTCAGCCGGATAGACTGTATAATCAAAATAATAATGACAATGTCACGTATAATTATTAATAATTTGTCTAGATTCTCGATAGACTATTTGGTTATTTTACGACGGCGTTAACTATACAATAGAAATTTTATCTACGCAATAATCTTGAACCAAGATACACCCGAACTCCTCAGTCAGGTTATCTCAAAAATACCATTATAAATTCTAAATTAGTACTGGCCGATTCGAGGACCCAAACGCGTGGCTTTCGGGACAGGTATTCCACTACAAACCCCCTTACTAACGACGGGATCGACTCGACAATTAATAATAACTTTTAATACAAATTATTTGAGCCAGGAGACAACGCGACGTGCGGATAATAATTTAGCTCAACTTGTGAGTACTCACCAAAAAGAAAAGAGACTCAAACCAAGGCGCTAGATCCACACTCCTCACACTATGCGGGCTCCCGCGTGTCTCCCAATTTTATTTTTACCAAAAACTATGAGGCCTCGTGTCCGATCACGAGGGCCTCTCCAGCAATTTACTTAAAATTTACAAGTCCCTTTACTCGCGACCGATATTGTAGGGCATTACCCATGTGAGTAAGGGCTATGATCTATTACCAATAATCAATATTATGCTTTTGCATTTTCTTTATTACCTGTCCCGATACCCATCGTTGGACCTTGGTCTTAAATGCTGAAACAAGCTTATGATATGAATAAATACATTATGGCAAAGATTTACAGCAATAAATATACAAATCATGAAATAATAAAACTATAAATAGTTCAGTACAATTTTCTGAAACAAAAGTCAAATTAATACTTAAGAACTAATAACAATAATATGTAAATTCTAAAATATAAGTGATAAAGAGTCAAATACAATAAATAAATTAGTCAAAATAATACAAGATAGTCAAACTCTAGAGACACACCGAGTGTGGATCTGTTGTCAACACTAGGCGCAGAGAGGGACGCACACAAGAATAAAATTCGTGTGACACGTTTTCCAAATTTTTTATCCTTTTTCAATATTGAAAAATCTTCATTAGATTTTCAGAATTTTTCCAAAACTAAACCTATTTTTTTTAAGTTGATTGTTAAGAAATTTTGCTTTTTTGCAAGCGGAACTTCAGTTTTTTTCAAAAATCATCTAGTTGTCATTCCGAATCGAATGGCATCTTAATTATTATTTTCGGAGACTGCTCAAAACAGTTGACCAAAAAGGCACTTGTTGTCTAGACGACATACTTTATGTACGTCTTAATACTCATGTCAGAAAAGTGAAAGGTGCGCAGAAGAGGTTGCGCACAAAAATGAAGTGTGTGTGTGTGTGTGTAAATCGCTTATAACTTTTGAACGGTTTGACCGATTTATTCGTAGTTAGCGCCATTCGAAAGGGCTTGGCCAAACTTAAATTTTGAATACAATTTGAACTAATTTCGGACCAAAAAATATTTTCAAATGTGGTTTTTTTGGAATAACTTTTAAACGGCTTTATCGATTGACTCCAAAAACTAATCAGCTTTTGACATCAAAAAACCAGGTCGATCGCGGCTAAGCCAGTCAAAATCGATTAATTTGTTCAAGTGATACTGTAAACGAAAGAAAACCAGAAAAAAGTGTTTTTTGAGAATAATTCAGAAATTCTCAGTCCGATCCATTCAAAAGCAACCGATTCTAAAAGCTCAAAAATAAAGAAAAGCTATCTCTTTGAGCTCGGAAAGCTCAAAATACAACAGAAATTGTAGTTTGAGCTCAAAGAGCTTAAAAACATCGTAAATGCAATTTTAGGCATCTAGGTATAGATTTAGCGGGAAGTTGTAGGGATGGCCTTCAGGATCAACTGTTTTTCTAATTTTTTAATGTTATTTTCGTATATTATTTATTAGTTTCCTTAAGATTGTCAAACTTTTGGCTACAATTATACTTATTGGTAAAAAATAATATGAAACTATGTTTTTATTTTAATTATAATTTTTGGACATGCCTATTCATATGTAAGAAAATCATGATAAATTCACGCCGTGTGAATATAAGGGTCTTATGAAAATTATCCAAATTTTTTATTAACTTTTTTTATATTCTTTAATTCAATTTAATTCTATTTTTTATTCCATAAAAATAAGATAAATGATTTGAAATTCATCAATTAATAAATTTAATTTTTCATAAATTCTAGTAGATGGCTCCAGTTGCAATATTTTTTTTCCCCGTGTAGCTGTTTTTAAGATCGCCATCAGGCTCCAAGAGTCAGCGGCATTTACTCCATTTGTTGATCTGAAATGCGCCTTCGACTCAGTACCTCACGACAAGCTCTGGGTTAACCCAATCGACTACCCAAAGTGTCAAAAGCTGTTATTCGATTACTTAAAATTTCAATGAATTCATTTACGTATTTTTAGGAACGTAACAGTATGCTATGAATAATAAGCAAAATGGACTTACCATTTCTGAAGTTAAGCTGGCAAGTACTTCTTCGACAGTTACTGCCCCATGTTCTCTCATTTCATTTCGATGAGTTAGGCTGATCGGTGTAGTTGGAAAACCTTAAATATATAATAATGGTTAAAGTAACTTGATTATTTCTTAAAATGAATAGATAATAAAGATAAATAATTCACAGTAAGAAATTTTGTGTCTTTTTTTTCACAAATTGAGTTTAACAAGAATGACGACTTCATTTTTTGTGTAATTTTTTCGTAAACACCTATTCTATACTACATAGAAGTTGTAATGATGAAAAATTTTTTACTGTGTTTTTTCAAATCGCTGCATAATGAAGAAATAGTATTGCATTATTCAAGAGGTTTTTAGTTAGTGTGACGTCACGTAGTGACTGTTATTCAATTTAATTTTAATATTAGTGTCGCCATCTGATTGCACACTAAATTATGATGTTTTAAATACAAATTATATCATTGAAAATATACACTATCGATTGTGTATAGTAAATAAATAATTTGAAGGTTCTCTATTATGAGAAAAAGTATGGAATAGATAATTAAATAATAATAAATTTACGCCATTAATTGTATAAATAAAATTTTAAAGGTTCTCTTATTATGAAAACAGGTATTAAATAAATAAATAAATAAATAAATAAATAGCGACATGATGGCCGAGCGGACTAAGTCATTATCCTGTTAGTTTGTTAGCAAGTATTAGTTAAAAGGGCGAAAGCCAGGTATAACATTAATAAGAGTTATATGATATCATATAACGAAAAGAGGCACTTGCTAATTGAGGGGTAGTACTGTGGTGATAACAAAAAATGTGAAGAAAATGGGTTATAGTCTTGTAAAATAGGTATACAAGTAAAAACTATATAATAAATAAGTAAATAAGTAATGTTTTTAAGAAGTAGAAATAAATCAATACATTGAGTTGTAACTTAATGTTAATGTTAATACGGACTATAGGCAGTAAGAAATTTTTAACTGGAGCTTAGTTAGGGCACTTCCGCTGAAAATTCAAATTTTCGCCGGAAGTGCCCAATTAAACCTCCTGCTAAAAAATTCTATGAAAATAAAATCTATCGTCTTACCCCAAAATATCTTAGGAAAGGCCTAAACACAGCTGATTTCAAAAGCGGAACTGAAAATTCCAATTTTATAAAGTCCATCAAGGAAGTTACATTTTGGCACACCCTAATATATATATAATATATATATATATATATATATATATATATATATATATATATATATATTAGGGTGATTAAAAAAAAAAAAAAAAATTTTTTTTCTTGCAAACAAGCTTAAAAGTTTCAATTCAATGTAAAAAGATGCCATTCAAAAGTTGAGCCCTTAATATTAATATTAAGACTGTCCGCATCGCGTTTTTCTATTTCCCGAAGGAATAATATGGAAAATTATTCTCTGCACTTTTGAATGTTATTGCTAGTCTGTCATGTATTATAAAAAAGAGACTTTTACTTATTTTTGTAGAAAATTGAACGCTCTACAAAAAAGGTCTCCTATAATTTTTTGAGAAACCTAATAGTTTACAAGTTATTTGAGGCCAAAGCTAAATTTATCGAAAATTTTAAGGTTTTTGATGCATTCCAGCGGATTTGATGGTTTTATTGGGACAAAACACTCGAAAAATTCATGTTTATCTTAAACTTAGTTTCTTAGACAATCATTGCTAATAATTCTCGGTAGTTATCCAAAGAAAAATCGAATAGCCTAAAGATTTATTATCAATGTTTTTTATGTAAATAAAAATCATGTTAAATTTTTTTTCTGTTCATCCAATAGTCTGTAAATGTTTTAAAAGTTGATTTAGCTCATTTAAATTCCTAAAATTATGGGTGAAAAATTATTTCATTATTGATTGACCGATCAGAAAGAAATTTTTTTACGTTTCGTCGGTAACATAGTTATTTCTCTGTTATAAATAGAGTTGTGGATAAAATAGTTTAGTTTGTTGATACTGGTAAAAATTTATGTTTGTTTTTCTCCGTGTATTGTTTTGTTGAAGTATTGGTTCCATCAAATATTGATAGTGTTGCGTAAATACCAAATGTTCGCGCCAGAACACTTGGTAAATCTGCACTCTACTGCATCAGTGGTGCTGCGACTGACGCGCACCCTGATAGTCAACTCCCCGAGGCATGTAGACGGTTACGCGCCAACCGGCATAATTATTCTACACGCGGTGGTCAGCTACACGTGTTCAGTATATATAAACTTACTTAGTGTATCTTTGTGCAATCCAACACTTCTCCAAGGTTAATTTTTCATCATTGGAAATACAGGTACCAATTTCTTATCTGACAATAATCATTTAACAATATTCTATTCAATAATATAATTAAATAAGTAACCTCTCGATTGTTTTATGCCGGTATCTCGGGATCATTTGTTACATATTATGTTAATTATTTTTCATGTACAATCAGCATTCATAAGAGATTAAATAATATTCAGTATTAATAATATAAACCATGCGTGACTCATCAACTTAAAATTTGTCACCAGTACAAGTCGTTGTCATTCCTGGATGAGGTGATGTCACCAATCACCAGGTATGCAAATAATCTTATAATCTCTAGCTTTCTCTTGCGTTCTTGTGAATGCTGATGTTGCTCAGTTATCGTTTATACTCTCCTCCGTGCTCTTCACCCATATCATCGCTCGTAATAATTATTGTCGCGTCATTAATATTATTTATTGTGATAAAATAATAAATCAACAAATTCATGCAATTAATTTGATCTGATCTAATAATCAAACTGTCGTTAACTTGATTAATTCAACGCTCTTACTAAACTAAAATTGATAGTTGTGTATGGTGCCAACATATTAATAACTCGTCTTTATAATTAAAATTACAGTATTCTAACATGCTTTATTCAATAATAATTCTCATTACTTAATTAAATAGTTCAATTAAATTAAGAACTTAAAAATTATAATAGTTATTAAGAATCAAAGTGTTTACTAATTTTAAGCTGTGGTATTTTATATAATAAACGAGAAACCAAGAATGAATGATTACAATTTCTTTCCAACACCCAGATCCGGTAAAAATAAATATTTAATGTTAAGTTTAATTTACAGATAGTTATTTGGTTAATTTTACTTTTAATCTTATTTTTGTTTAATAAGAGCAATCCATTAACCATGGATTATTTAAGTGGTGTTATTGGTAACAATCTAATTGAAGATTTTGATGGACGTAAACTTCCTTCCGTACAAGAGGTTATGTCAGTATATCTTTATCATAAAAAAATTTAAAAGCACAACGAAGAGAATGTTTTTTGATTACTATTAATAAAGTGAAAGAAAAGTAGGCACAAGCAGGAATTCTAACGTGTGGAACAGAATATGCAATAAAAAAACTTTCTGGCCTCTTAGATCAAGTGAAACACTTACAAAAAAGTTCCAACCGTAGACGGTCAAAGACACAGAAGCAGAAAAAGTCAAATTTTGGTCATAAATTAAAAAATTTATTCGACATTGTTCAATTCAATCTCGAAAGATTTGTCAGTGACGATCAAAAATTATTTTTGGCCGGCCAAAGATCAACAAGTCGATTCGGATTAATCGATAATGCTTCTAAACCGGAAGAAATGATTGTTGATTGTTGAAAAAAAATTATGTGGTGTCGTGGGACACCAGGTAGGAACGAAGTTCCTTCGGCTAATGTAGAATCGACACAATTTGCAAAAAAAAATCGTACTCAATTTTATGTGGGTTTTCTAGATTTTTTTCTCTTAAATTTTACTGATTAGTTTTTATTTAAGTACAGGAAAGTATTTAGGAAATTCAGTATTTTAGGAAATCATAAAATAAATTACTTAAAATAAAAAAAATCGTAATTCACATTATCAACTAAAATAACAAAATATATCTCTTTATTTTTGTTTGACAACATAAAATAACATAGAAATATGAGTTCATGAATTTATGAGTATATCGCGTGCCTAAAGGTAAAAGGGCGCATATTTTTAGTAGATTTCATAGAAATCTAACTATTGCATTTGTCCTCATGACGCAACTTTTGAAAAATTTTGCTATTTTCTGACTTAGTTCGTCAAGTTGGTTCAGAAAATGCCATTAGTTCAAAAGTTTATATATGTATGTATTTATATATATATATATATATATATATATATATATATATATATATATATATATATGATATAACGCGGCTTATCCGGACCATAGCGTCTCTAATTGTTAATAGATCCTTTTCAAACTCAACATACTTTATTTTTAGACGAATACCAAGGCTAAGTTCAAAGATGAGCTTAATCGGTCAAGTAGTTCAGAAATTACAAGGTTTCAAAATTTTCAAAATCTCAAAAATTCATTTTTTGGCTGATTCTTTCGCGTATAACTTTTTAATGAAATAACCTATCGAATTTTTGTAAATATCATTTAAAAGCCCATTAAACAAGCTTTAATTTTCATGTAATGTCATGTAATATTTTCATGAAAATATTAATAAATAAATAAATTATTATTAATATTTATAATAAAAATTTACTTTATGTGAAATCTACTTCCATTTCGGCTGCCGAATGGCCTTTTTTTTTTTTATTGCCAATTAAGTAGTAGACACATTCTACACTTAAAATTGAAAAAAAAAAATTTGAAAGGTAAAAGGGCGTATGTCTTTAATTATACGCTCTTTTACTTTTGAGAATTCAAAATTTTGGTGATCTAAAGGTGAAAGGGCGATTACTTTTTTTTCGTTTCGGTTTACAAAGGAACATATTTGTAGTTTAAAAATGTGAAAAAAACTCTGTGGTAGTACCGGCGTAAAACCTCAACTGTACAATTTTTTAAAATTACAAAAGAAAATATATCCAAAAAACAATAAAGTAAGCGTGATTATTTTCTCGCTTTTTATTTTAAGAAATAGTTATTATAAAATTTAAAGACATGAACAATTATCATGAAATTATAATGTTTGAAGAAAAATAAGAAATTTTAAAATATTCAAATGTAATAATTTTAAAATATTACAATGCTTAAAAAAAAAGTGGGAAACTTCAAAATATTTGAATGTTACCAACTTTTTTTTTTTCACAGATTTTTACGTTTCAGACAATTTTAAAACGAATGGCAAAAAAAAATTTTTTTATACGCCCTTTCACCACAAATCCCTATTAACCCTAGCTATAAGCCTTTTTACCTTTAAGTACGCGATATACCATGCTTTGGCGGGGTGAAGTGGTAATAGAGAGAGGGGATGAGAGAACGAAAAGAAGAGGAAGAAAGAGAAAGGTAGTATACACTACTTGCTTGTGTATACGACTGTCGCGCCTGCGCACGTCTCATTTAACGGTTTTGTTCCACGGACTTTTTCTTACGGTTTTACATATCACATTTTTCAGTTAGGTCCCCAGCAAAATCTCAATTTTAATTTCTAATTAAAAATTGTTAACTAATTCATTGCCGTGGTCTTAATAATACAAAAATAAATATTTAATTCCAAGAGATCTTCGTATTTTGAATTAATAGATTAAAACATGACGACAGAGGTCTTAATAATCTGCCGACATAGTATTTGTTCTGTCCGAAATTTTACAAAATTATTTACCGGCGAATTAATTGAATCTCAATAAGCAATTTTAATAATTAAATTAAAAAGTTATTAATCTAAAATTAACGACGAAAATTAATTAATTATAACCAAATTTTTAGTAAGATTCCTCAACGTAAAATAGCTAAAATTTCTGGGGTTAATGTCCACGCTGATAATAATTAATTTTCAGTAATTAAAGTAATCTCAATTTGTCTAAAAATTTCACGAACTTAAGTTTAAATTAATTAATTAATACATAATAATTTATTTTGCAATATAAAATAAATTCAATCAAATAATTCCTAATATAAATTTCGATAATTTCTATGTAAAATGTTCAATTACAAAAATCGACAAAAGTCGACATACTTAATTTTAGACGCTACAACACTCGCTAGTTTGGTTGTTATGACCTTGAGTACTCGGATTTACTGCGACGTAAAACATCTACCGACGCTTGACCAAAAATTCGTGAGAGAACACTTGTGGTTTTTTTCCAAGTATAAAAATTAATCATTTGTTTAACCGAATTAATTGATTATAAAAATTATCACAATTAATTAAACAAATTTCAGATGTTAAATAAATTAGATTGATTAATTTTTGTTAATTGAAAATTCTCACTACGAATGTTAAAATGATTCTTGACATCAAGGTCGATCGACCTGCAGTCGACTGCATGACTCTCGAGTATAAATCCCCATGAAAATTACTTATTAGTTTGAACGAACGAATATTATCAAATCTTGATTAAATCATAATACAAATTTTCGATTAAATGATCAATTAATAAATGAAAAGGAGAAGTAAACCGAGTATTAGGTAAACCACGGTCCACTTCTTTTTCACAAAGTCATTATTGATACCTTGACAAATAAAACGTAGCAAGGTAACAGAGGGTTTGACAAATCATATAAAGAATACACAATGAGAGGGTTTATATCTCGTTGTTTAATTATTTCTTGTGGGAGCTTCCAAAACACGAAATACCACGCTTCCGTTAAAGATTAAGTATTTTGCCAGAAGATTTGATTTAATTTCCAGTATTATTAAGACGAATATTTAAATAAGTACTTACTACTTTGTAACGGTTTATCTGGTAGGATTTAGCTTTTGTTTATTATCCCTTGGGTAAGATTTGGGATCTGCCAATTGTCTGTCCCTTTTTGCTCAGAATTATTGCTCGCCGGAGTCCAGGAGAACAAAAAAAAAGGTAAACGAGTGTAACCGAAATATATTAACAAAAGAATTAAATGAAACTTTATTTAACAATTTATAAGAAAAGAAAACACAAAAAAATATAGTCCTCTACTACTACCTTTACAAAGGAAAAGTTCGCGTTTTCGCGTCTACACGGCGACCATCGGTCGGTAACACTCCCACACACACTCTCAACAAATTCGCGTCTACTGTTCGCGGTTCTAATTACCCCGGTTGCCGTTGGGGTGTCTGGTCGACAAACCCCATAGCCCTACTCGGCCCTTTCCCCCCCAGAGGGTAAGCGAATGGTCTTCGTCTCGCCCCCACCTACTCGACTATTGCACCTGCCGTACCTCCGCTGAAGGCCTCGTACGGGGAGTCCCTAATCTCCAGGAGTTCTGAATCACTTACCTTGGTCTCGGTCGGACTCGAAGGTAGAACTCTTCCGTTTTCGTTGTCCAGAGAATGGTCTCTTCAGGAGAACTACTGTCCGGAGACTAGTTGCTAAATGTGATTAATTTTCCGACTTTATTATTTTCTAAACAAGTCACTTACAGCGAAACGGAATGATCGTTTTTGCTATCTATTTTGTATTTACAAACTATCAATTTAATTGGCTTCCTTCATTCTCTATCCATTCGTTTGCCAAATTCTAAATTTTTGTTTTCGATTTCAATTATTTTACATTTGATCGGCATGTCGTTCATTCTCTATCCATTCGCCGAGTTCCCATACTAAATTTGGCTCGGGACTTATAAAATTTCTTTTCATTAAAATAATTTTCACGAAATTATTTTTCATACGAAAATATCACAAAACTTAGAAACAAAAGTATTCATTTGAATAATTATTTTGGCAATTTAATATTTTCGTCCAAAATAATTATTTTACAACTAATTAGGTAATTTTTTTAATCACCCAATATATATTTTCTTTTATTATTTTTTTTCAATATTTACGCGCTAGCAAATTTTGGAACAAGTAAACAAATTTTTATTAAACCATAAACAAAAACAATTGTTAAGTAATTAAACAAAGAATAAGTAAACTATTAATCGAGGTACACAAATCGGTGTCCCGACATTTAAATAACGAAATAATAATAGTCCGTGGATAACAAAAAATATTATACATAAATAACGATAATTCAACTAAATAACCGGTCTTAATAATAATAATACTTGGTTAACAAATAATACAGTCAAAATAAATGAAAATAATATCTTTCCGTGGTTCCGGCTGGCTTAGTACAGGCGAACATGACGAGTGAAGAGTAGGCATTCCTACTGCCGCCTCGCTGTCTCGCTCGCACCTTTGCTCCCGCCGTCTGCGCGCTCACGCTCACCTCTCACTCGCTCCCACTAGACCTTACGTCACAACTTGTAGATTTAATCCTTACTACTACTGGTCCTCTTTGGGCAGCTGAATAACGCTCTCGAGTCTCGATGTAGAGTTCGGGGACTAGAAGTAGATGAAAAAGGTCTGCTTTTCAATAAGGAATGACCCGAGATTTATTTAAGTGACGATTTATTGAAACAGCAGCAAATTGGATGTTACACAGTCACAATGAGTTATATCACTTATTTATTATAACAATTTTTGTGTCGTATAAACTAATAAAAACACTATTATTATTTGCGGCTAACGTCCAACCAGTTCCCCACAAGGAAAAGTGCACGACTCACCAAATAGAAATAGTATATTACACCCCTAGGGAGGAAAAGTAAGAAATGTCTCAGAGCACATGCAATTGTTGGCCGAGGCGAAGCCGAGGTCAACAAACATGTGATCTAAGGTTTTCTTATTTACTTCCCGAGGAGTGTATACTGTTTTTTTCCCCGACGAAGGCGTAAAGCGGAAACTTCGTTTAGCGCAGCGGGGCTAAAGTTGACGCTTTACGCCCGAAGAGGAAAAAACTTATTTATCTAATCTTAATATTAACCGAAACAACCAAGTTAGCTTAAGTGCAGAGCAAATTAAACTAAGTATTCTTTAACGATTAATGTTTGAATATAAGATTAACTAGGCGCGTCTGCCGATAAACCACGTCCAAATCTCCTTTAAGAGCGGTGCAAATTAAAGCAAAGGACTCTACAGATCAAGGGCCAAGTTAAATTAAACGCGGAAGTCAAATTAATTTAAAGGCAATCAACGGCGTGAACCATGTTTTTTAAAACTTCCCGCTGCATCGCTTGCAGAAATCCCCGCAAGTCAACCGGCGGACGCGTTCGTCTTAACTTAAATATGGTTATCGCGCATAGAAGGATCTTCCATTGAAACACTAGAATTTTTACTTCTATGAAAAATTTTAGTTTCCAGGCCACTAAACCTCATGGATAAGAATTAGTCACCTGGATTTCGTTTATAATTTTGGTCCACTGCCCTGGGATATTCCGCTCCCGTATTTATGATTGTCTTTTGTTTTAAGAGAGATCGATTAGATAGATTGTGGGACAGAAGTTACCACGTGTGCCAGTTAAATTTATTTTACTTACTTACAAACGATACTGTACAGATGGTCCTTCTTCCGTGGTTGGTGTTCTAATTGATTAGATGAAATTACGCAGTGTGGATATTATAGTGGATAAATTAACTTGATTGGTAACAAAATTGCAACAAACTTAATTTTATTTCACTAACTCAACACTTGAAATATATTTATTATATTCGGTGACGAAATACAATAGATTTGTTATTTTATTTATATTATATTATTATATTATTTATAATTATTATATTATATTATTATATTATTTATAATAACGCAATGATATTTTAACACAGAATAGTAGTAACAATGATGATATAAACTTATTAATTAATTAATAGATGTGATAGTTGTTAATAATTATTTAGTTTTGGTGAGTAATCACCTAATAGTGGTAATAGTGGTATAGTGGTAAGAATGACTAAGATAAATCTAACGTGGTGGTTGACACCGGGGGATAGATCGAAGTGTCGATCACCGCTCAAGTATCAGGGTTTGTGACCGTTTTTCCCCTCCTCGTGCCGTCTTGTGACGTCACGGGACTACCTATTATTTTAGCTAGTGTCGGTAACGGAAATTTCGGGTGGTAGTTCGCCAGGCTGATAAAGTCGGGACATTTTGTAGTGTCTCAATCCTCCCTGCCAAGCCAAGACTACCCCGTCAATTTTTGGACCGAGCTAGCTCTTTTAAAAGAATCGGTGAATCGTCACCAGGTTTGAGGGTATAGGATGATAGGAGTTAGTGGTGAGTGATCACCTAGGAAGGGTAGTTTGATGAGATGATAGTGAGGAAAGTTTGGTTTGGTGAGTAGTGACCTATTGATGAGAGAGATTGGTGAGTAGTCACCTATAATGGTATGATGATTTGGTGAGTAGTCACCTGTTAATGAGAAAGGGTTGGTGAGTAGTCACCTATAGTAGTATGATGATTTGGTGAGTAGTCACCTGTTAATGAGAAAGGGTGGTGAGTAGTCACCTATAGTGGTATGAGAAAGTAGGGAGTTTGAGGAATTTTGGGTTGGTGAGTAGTCACCTGAGGAACGGATGTGTTGATAGATTGGTGAGTCATCACCTGTAAATAAAAAAAATTATTAATTAAAATTTTAAAATTATTTTTAAATAAAGAATTTGTTGTTGGTGAATTCCTTGAGCGAATGTCGAAACTCCGGTCTAGACTTCGATCTATTGAATTAAAAAGAGAAATAAATTAAAATTTTTATAATGAAAAAATTTTTTTTTTTGGTTATAGTTAGTTGATTTTTTTTTTTTTGATTTGGACTGCAGCTGTAAATAAAACAAATTAACTGGCAGATAATATATTAGATAATATGAATGATATTGCGATTATATAGAAATTAATATGAATAATTATTTGAATTTTATTTTATAGTAGTAAACACAATTTTTAAAGTATATAATGAACTGACTTATTGTCAGTAATGAACAAACAAAAAAATTAAAATAATAAGAAAGTAACGTAATAAAAATTATTAAAGTATTAATGAGAGAGTGATGAGTGAGGATGAAAACTTCCTGAACCGTAAGGGGGGGGGGGGTTTATTTCCTCATGGCACGAAGATGGGCCTCGTGGAAGAGTCTCATGTCCTCTTGGGTGTACTTGGTACTGATCCAGTCCTTGTATTTTGGCCAGCGCTGGTTACAAGCCCGGCACATAGGGTCGAAGAATTGATTTGCCACTCCGCATCCTGAGCAACGTCCACGGGAGTGGTCTTTCAGTTCTTTCTCGTGTGGGCAGAAACACGTTTCCGTTGTCACTTGGTCCTGGTAACAGACGTGACACATATCTGGTCTCCATGGTAGACGGCATTCGGCAATTTTATGTGTTCGTTGCCGACAATTCTGGCACCTGTGGAGAAGAACAGTGACTGAGCCTGGGTAGTCACTGTCTGGGTCCAAGACTCCTGGAGCTCTTGGTGTCGGATCCTTGGCCGAACGGCAGCACAAGTGCTGCGGATTGCTTTACAGAAGGTGTTGTAGTCCATAAAGCGGATTCCGTTATGCACGCATACCTGGTTAGCGTCTGTAGTAGTTGTTGATGGGTTGCTGAGTCAGTGTCAGCCAGAAACTGTTGATATGCAGCCTCTGGTGATATCGGCGCACTGTACTCAGGTGCTGACGTAGTCTGGGAGTACGGTAACGAATGAGCGTACGTTACCATTACTGTTTTAGCCGGCGCCCTTCTTGATGGCTCCTGTTGCTTGGAGAGGTTCGATTGCTCCTGGGTGAGCTCTCCTCGAGCCGCTCTGTGGGCCAATAGTGGAGATGGAGGGAATTGAGAACCCTCTCGGATGGGCCTGGACGTTGATGTGTGAGGTTTCAGTCCAGCATTCGGTCCACATGCTGTGCTGGCTGGCTGGCTAGGACTGGAACTACCGCCTTGTTGGTTGGCGTAGTCCCGATGTTGTAGACCGTCCTGATGGTCTGCTCTTCGGTGACTTGGAAGGTTATGGGTCCCTCCTGGTGTGCTTTTTGATGAAGGTCATCACCCAGCTGCTTGATGGAGGGTTCCATCGCCTCGAGTCGGTGGTTGACGGCAACGACTTCTTCGGCTACATCGCGAAGGTTCCGACGTTGCTGGTTAGTTGTCTCAGCTAGGTTGGTGACATCGCGTTGTAAAGACTGGATGTCACGTGTGTTTCTTTGCAGCTGCATACGCAGATGCTCAATGCCATCCAATATGTCATTGACCCAGAAAGGTCGTTCGCTGGTGAGTCTAGCTGTTGGCTGAGCTAGAGAGTCTAGTCGTCACGAATGCTGAGGCAACTGTTTGTTGACTCGCATCGGTGACTGATGGCTGCTCTGTAGCTGCCTTGTTGCTCGTGGATGTTGAAGTATCCTCTGGCTGGTTAGCATTACTGACTGGACCTGTAATCAGAATGCTGGCCACTGGTGTCGATGTGGCTGCTACTGGAGTAGTTACTGCGGTAGCTACGGTAACTGTGCCGAGCTGGACTGCGAGGGGCCTGGGAATTCGGCCGAAGGTGAGCTGGGTAGCTTCCTCTGGAGTCAGGCTAGGCTTAGCCATGGTCGGTGACGATGCAGGGGTTACAGCTGATGGTTCAGGTGATGGTGGTGATACAGTGTCGTTCAGATGAGGTGAAATGGTGTCGGAAGCTAGAGTTTCGGTCAGCGGGTCGAGAATCAATGACTCCAAACTCGCATGTGAACTAGCTTTCGACTCACTGCTGATAATAGATGACATTGTAGTACTCTCAGTAGTTTCTTTCTGTAATGAAATTTGTCTATTAGACCTTCGTGGAATTTTCAAATCATTTAAATAATGTGTGCCGAGGCCATTGCCATTTAAATCTGATAATTTCACGACCATCGGACTTATTATATCAGTAACTACTGCGGGTCCTGCATATTTAGGTGCTAACTTCGCGCTATAGCCATCAACTTTTTTACTTAATTTTTTATTTAAATAATAAACGCGATCCCCGACCTGTAAATTGATAGATTGAGTAGAAAACCGTTTTTCATGTTGTTTTCGTGTTCGTTCCCGAGCTTTTAACATGTAATGTTCTGTAAAATGGCGAAGTTCGTCTATTCTACTTATGCGGGATTTCCAAACAGTTATATCAGTCTCGTCAAAGTTTTCAGTAACAGGTGTATCTGATATAGGGTGTGGGTCACGACCATGATTTAAATAAAATGGGGACACGCCTAGTGCGGTGTGGACTGCAGTATTATAGGCAAATTTTAAGTCTGGTATATGAAGGTCCCAGTCTCGTTGTATTTGTCCAGTAAATGAAATAATCATGGGTTTTATCGTGCGATTACAACGTTCTACGGGGTTCGCACATGGGTGTCCTATTGGAGTAGGCGTAAGTAAGATATTGTACTGTTTTATAGAGCCAAAACGTCTTTATTTATAAATCTTTGCCATTATCTGAAATAATTTGTTTAACTGGGCCCCAGTGGGTTAATACTCCGCGTAAATGCTTGATTATTTCTTTGCCAGTTTGTTGTCTTAATGGGAAAATTTCTAAGTATCGGGTGTAAATGTCTAATTACCAATGCATATTGGAAACCAGATGAGGATTTAGTGTAAGGGCCTATGGTATCTGGAGATGATAGTCCATGGCTGAGTTGGTGGTCTAGTACCAATATAGCCTTGCGGTTTAGCCTGATTACTTTTTGTTTTAAGGCAACTCTCACAAGAATTGACATAGGAAACAACATCTCGGAACATACCGGGCCAGTAATGGGTCTCGCGGATACGCCAGTAGGTTTTATCGATACCTAAGTGTCCTGATTGAACATCGCAATGGGCTTTCTCGAGTTGTGGCTTGATTTCGGTTCTGTGAGGACGATTTTCCACGCGGTCATGTCTAGAATTTCCTTGACTGCTGTTGGGCGGTAATAATATAGTTTTTCGTCTTCGTACTTCCATTCGGGGTATTTTTCCGGGAATTTTTGGACTACTCGGACTTTTTCATTGTACCATGAAATTTCAGGTTCAGTACTGCTACGATTTTGAATTGCTGAGAGTTCTGTTGATCCAGGATCTTCATAAAGGCGTGATAGAGCGTCTGGGGCTTCGTTTTAAGTTCCTCTGTAATGGATAATGTCCAACCTGTATGCTGATAAGTCAATAGCCCACCTAGCTAAACGACCTGCTGGATCTTTTAAATTGTAGAGCCATTTTAACGCGAAATGGTCAGTATAAACTGTGACTGGGAGGCCTTCTACGTATCCACGTAATTTCCGTAAGGCCCAAACTACCGCGAGGCATTCTTTTTCTGTCGTTGTGTAATTAATTTCAGCTTTATTCAGAGGCCTGCTCAGACACATAATTAAATTCTCGCGATCTTCTTTAGAGTCGTACTGAGTAATAATTGCGCCTAGTCCAGTGTTACTCGCGTCAGTGTACAAGCGATAGGGGCGATCTGGCTCAGGCAGAGCTAATGTGGCTACTTGTAATAAGGATTTCTTAGTCTCGACAAATGCTTCTTCTTCTACATCAGTCCATTTCCAGTCTACACGCGTGCTTGTTAATTTATTTAAAGGACCTTGGACTTGTGCAATATTTTTAAGGTGTTGTGATACCAATTTACAAGACCGTTAAATCTACGAAGTTCCTTGCGGTTAGTAGGTCGCGGATAATCGGCTATTGGTTCGAGTCGCGCTGGATCGGACTCATGCCTTCTTCATTAATTATGAAGCCTAGGAATTTAACTTCGGAACGTCCGAATTGACTTTTTTCTTCGTTCATTTTGAGGCCCGCGATTCGAAAAGCTTCAAAAACAGCTTGTAAATACGTCATGTGTTCCTCTAGAGTATTACTGATAATAATCCAATCATCTAAGTAGGCAAAAATTTTTTCTTGCGCGCTGGGTAAATATTTCCGAGCCTTTTTCCAAAGAATTTGCATTACGATTCGGAGAACTTGGTCAGTGAGAGCTTGATAAGTACTAGGAGCGTTAACAAGCCGAATGGCATCCGAATCCATTCAAATTGGCCGCGGCCATCGACACAAAATGCTGTATAGTGTCGACTACTCTCTTCAACTAATACTTGATGAAAAGCGTCGCTGAGATCAATAGTAGAAATAATTTTTGCGCCTCGAAGGCTGGATAAAATTCGATGCATGATTGGTAATGGGTACGCTGATTGTTTGGTCTTTTTATTTAAAGGACGATAGTCGATACACATGCGCTAGGTATTATTTTCTTCGCGACCATAACTGGTGAGCAAGCCCAGCTACTATTCGAAGGTCGAATATATCCTTTCTCGAGTAATTGGTCAACTTTTTCGTGCAATGCTTTCATTACTGGCTGACTGCGTCTGTATGGTTTACAGCGTACTGGAGTTTCGTCAGTTACTTCGATACGATGTTTTACTAAATTAGTGACTCCTAACGTGGTAGATTTATTTTTATTAAATTCTGTCTCGAGAAAATTACTTAATTCAGATCGTTCTGATGAAGATAGAGCATTTAATGTCAGGGGTTTGTTTTTATTTGTACGGGAACGAAATTGATGTTTGATGGAATTACCGCCTAGGTACCAAGTAGCAATTTTTGATTCTACATGAACGTCTGCAGACTGCCAGAAATCTAAACCGAGGATAATTGGGGTTGATAGACCAGGTAATACGCTCAACCAGGTTAAGATAGTCTTTCCGTCGAGTTCTACTTTGAATGGAGCGCCTCCGCGGGTATATATTGAAGCAGAGTCGGCTAATGTTACTCCTACAGTACTGGTGGGATCTGGGCTGAGTTCTTGAAGTTCATTGCCTTGGATTCGATTGTACGTGGTCTCAGAAATGTAACTTCGTTCGCTTCCGCTGTCCAGTGTGACCCAGATATCGGAAAAAGGGTCTAGAGTAGGGAAGAGGGACTGAGTCAGAGAGAGAGGGCCGAAGGCTAGTACAGGACAGCCGAGGAGTAGGGCAAGGGAGAAGGGACGAGGAGGGAGGCGACGGCAGCTACCTACTCTTCATCATTTATGTTCGCCTGATACTTCGACGGGCGTATTCTCCCTTGAATTTATAGTTTAACACTGTAAATAATCCGTTTTTCTTTATTTAAGTTGTTGTTTTATGAGTGCAGTATTATTATTCTATTATTAATAATGATAATTTATGTTATTGAGAGTATTGTTCACTAAAACTTGTGAAAATATTATTATTTAATTTAGATTTGATCATAAAGATCGAAAAATTATTCTTTTGTTTAGTTAATATCGTTTGTTTAAAAACCATTATTGTTTAATTATTTTAGTTACTAATGTGGAATATCTAGACGGGATAATAATTAATTAGTTATAAAAGTATTATTTTGTCTATGACAATTATAAACTGTGATTATTTTTTTTGTTAAAATTTATTCAAAGAAAATTAATTTATTTTGGAAACGAATTATCGTAAATTTCCAATCTATAAAAGAAATTATTCTAAGTCCGAAGCCGAGTTAATATGAGAAAGTGACGAATGGATGTAAAATGAAAGGAATGACAATTATTATTTAAAAGAAAAATATGTACAAAAGAAATTATTCTAAGTCCCGAGCAAATTTTAGTATGGGAATGTATTCTGTCGAATTTGTGTGTAATCTGTTGAAACCGATCGAATATATTTGATATTTAAACTCGGAATTTGACGGACAGAATGGAAAGAGAATGAAGGAATACTAATTAAATTGATAGTTTGCAAACACGGTATAGATGGCAAAAACGATCATTCTGGTTCGTTACAAGTAAGTTTTTGGGAAAATGATAAAGCCCAAAAATTTTGCACGGAAAAGCAAGTCTTGTGACAGAGTGTTATTGTGGGAATACTCTTCTATCAATAACAGCTGGAGGGACATTACCTTGGTTCGTCTAGAACACTGGTAAGTACCTTTTGAACTCTCAACAAGATTTGACTTCCCTGGATTTTTGACCCTCTGTCAAAAATCCGGTAGGTAATCACAAGCCGTGTAGGTGGGAGCGGAGAGGATACTCTCCATCCGCTCTCAGGGTAGAGATTTAGGCCCAGGGTGACGGCTAGTCTCCTGGGGAAGAGGTAACCAATTTTTGGAGCTTAGTTCGCGATTTTGACGCTCACGGGAGCGAGAGTGTATGAGAGGCTGTCGTGTATAGACCAGTTTTGATCGGGCCTTGATACGCGTGCGTGACCGACTTTTATGAAGTACTCTTTTGTATTATTGTTTAGATCTAGTTATATTTTGAGGTTTAATATAACCTAGAATTATGCCACGAGAGTTTTGTTTATTTGTAATTTCTTATTAACCTATTTAATTGATTTTGTTTAAATAAATGATTTATTTATCTCTAACATAACCTGTCTGACATTTTGAATTAATCATTAGACGTAATTATTTATAGTTTATAGGTAACTGAGTCGTGTTGATTTTATTTCGATTTGAATATTGTGGTTTGAACCCCTTTTTACCCTGGACTCCGGCGAGTAACAAATTCGAGCAAGGGGGGGCGTTTTGAGCCGCAATATCGTTCAACGTCTATTTCAAAAAAAAAGGAGAAACACCCAAAATTTACCCGTTACACCAGCATGGCTTCAATATTGAAAGGTCCGATTGTAGTATGTGTAATCATGCGACTTACGAGCGTTGGTGCCTGCGTATGCGATAGATATGTTAGATCTTGATGATTGGGACCACGTATTTGCATAAGACAGTGGGGTGTTTTGTCATGGTCTGATTTGATTTTTAATTTCGGTGAATCTATGGGAAATTCCGATTCTGAGTCTGATTCATAGTCATAATCGTCATAATCCTCATATTCCGAATCTGAGATGTTTAGTTGTGGAGGATCAAATGGGAAATCCGAAGTTTGGGAAGTACTAGCTTTACAGTTGTCAATTTTTGGCTCTACCAAGGTGTTAGCTGGAGAAATAGATGATACGTGGGTTTGACTGGCTGATTCAGTAGTACTATTTGTCTCTACTGCAACAATTTTGGCCCTGGCTGCTGTAGAGGGATACACCAGGGCACTTACTCGTTTTTTGGATCCGGGTTTCTCGGCAACGGTGGTAAACCAGCTCTGGCCCGAATCTCATCGGTGGTTTTCGCGCAACATTTGTCGGATGTATGTCCATAACGTCCACAGCGTATACAGGACGCGGAAGGTGGTGGTGGAGAGAGAGTCTTTTGCAAGTTTTCGAACATGCCCTGCATTGCTACCTGAAGATTGTTTATTGACGATACTATTGTGTCTGTAGTGTCGTCTTTTGGCTTCTCTTTACGGAAATTGGGTTGTTTGTTAGTTAATACCGCATCTAGGGTAGTTTGTTCGTTGTTTTCCGTATTTAACGCGTCTTGATCAGGATCTGTGTCGGTAACGGCGTTTATTCGCGTTCTGGATTTAGAATAGCCCTGATTCTGTACTTTTGATTTATTTAATTGTTCTTGTTTAGGGGGATTACAAGTGTCCATAATCGATTGCCAAACGCCAACGCGTTGATAAAGCATTGAGTAGGTACTGATATGTTCTTCGGCGAATTTAAGTAAAAATTTGGAATTAAATTTTTGGATAATAATTTTAATCTGTCGATTTTCAGGCTTCGTTTTCCGATTGAGCAGTCTAACTGCTTCCTCGAGAGCATGTGTCGCGACATTGGTATTCCAGGTTTTGTATTGCGTTTACATAGTTGTATCTGCGTTCGTTGGGCTAGTGGGTCTTGTACACTATTTATCGTTACCGCTTAAATTTGCGGGATTCACTAAGTCTTGTATTCCGCTCATGTTGTTTTGAATTGTCTGGGGGTCAGTATTATTGTTGTAACTTGTACTGTTAGCAAGTCGTTTTGTGAATTGTCTAGTCTAGTAAGTCGTCTGATAACTGTGGATATAAACTTGAACTGGGAACTTGAGTCGGGTTAAAATTTAGTAGATTCTGGCTTGATGTGATTACATGGGGATCTTGTGGGATCTGGTTCGCATTATTGTTTATAGGTATCGGGAATCGGTTTACTGGCGTACGGGGAAACATTTTTGAAAAATTCTGATATTAAAATTTTTTCTTAATTGTTTTACTTAATTAATTTTCGGTTGGATTAAATTTTCGGGAATTTTATTTTATGGTGACACACCTGATAGAAAATTTTAATCTTAGATTTTTGACAATGGTTTTCTCGGTAACGTACTCAAGTTAAATCGCTACAATCCCGGATTTATTTAATAATTATCGATACTCGGGGTTATTAATTAATCACTAAATTTTACTTCGACAATGAGCTTATTAATTTATGATAATTAATTCGAACGTTATTTTTCTGAAATTCGAGCTGTGAAGTTAAATAAAATAATTTATTTTAACGGCAATGTTTAATTTTAGTCTTAAAATATTTTCTACTAAGAGTTTTTTGAGTATAAAATTAAATAGAGATTAGTTTCGACTTGGCTAGACAAAAGAAATTCTTGTGTAGGAATAAAACTTAAAGATTTTAATTTTATTTCTGAACGTTACAATACTTAGTATATGACGACCGATTCTTCAAAGGACGTTTGAGTGAAGCAACCTTGTGTTGTGTTTACTTTAGCCCGAGAGTGCAGCGTGTTTATGGCTTACGACCCGGCACACAAAATATGATAGATAATGGATTTGTAAGATTTATGTACTGATAAAAATTCTGTCGAAATTATTTTTACTGAAATTTTTACTGAGAGTACTTCTCAGTTATCATAAAATAAATGACATCAGCATAAATTTATACAATAATCGGATTGTAGTTTTACAATATTACAATTTATGTACACAATATAATTCTTTTCAGTTTATTATACTTAATATTAGATGAGATTGTATGAAAACGTGGCAATTTTTGTCAATGTAGAGATTAATTATATAAGTTTAGAATTTTTTTTTTTTTCAAATTTTCAGCAAAAATTTTTTGCTATCTTAATAGAATTTTATAGTTATTTGTGACGAGAATTCTATCGATTAATCGTATTAATCAATTTTCTATCTGTAAAGTATTGAATTTTTAAGGTAGAAATGAATTTACGAATTATTTGCAATTTTTTTTTTTTTGGAACAAAGACATTCATTAATGAGGGCAGCGTCCCTGTTAGAGCGCCATTGAAACACTAGAATTTTTACTCCTATGAAAAATTTTAGTTTCCAGGCCACTAAACCTCGCGGATAAGAATTAGTCACCTGGATTTCGTTTATAATTTTGATCCACTGCCCTGGGATATTCCGCTCCCGTATTTATGATTGTCTTTTGTTTTAAGAGAGATCGATTAGATAGATTGTGGGACAGAAGTTACCACGTGTGTCAGTTAAATTTATTTTACTTACTTACAAAAGTTACTGTACAGATGGTCTTTCTTCCGTGGTTGGTGTTGTAATTGATTAGATGAAATTACGCAGTGTGAATATTATAGTGGATAAATTAACTTGATTGGTAACAAAATTGCAACAAACTTAATTTTATTTCACTAACTCAACACTTGAAATATATTTATTATATTCGGTTACGAAATACAATAGATTTGTAATAGGAATATTTTACTAATATTCTAGGTTGTCGATGGTTAATTATTTATAATAACGTAATGATATTTTAACACCGAATAGTAGTAATAATGATGATATAAACTTATTAATTAATTAATAGATGTGATAGTTGTTAATAATTATTTAGTTTTGGTGAGTAATCACCTAATAGTGGTATAGTGGTATAGTGGTAAGAATGACTAAGATAAATCTAACGTGGTGGTTGACACCGGGGGATAGATCGAAGTGTCGATCACCGCTCAAGTATCGGGGTTTGTGACCGTTTTTCCCCTCCTCGTGCCGTCTTGTGACGTCACGGGACTACCTATTATTTTAGCTAGTGTCGGTAACGGAAATTTCGGGTGGTAGTTCGCCAGGCTGATAAAGTCGGGACATTTTGTAGTGTCTCACCATCTAGCGCGGGAAAGAAAAAAAAAACAATTTCAACTTGGGCAAACATAACAATGAAGTAGACTATGAGAAAGTCTTTGCTTCAGTCGTTAAATCAACTCCAATACGACGCGCATTGTCCATCGCTGGAAGAAGAAACTACCATGTCATACACGCTGACGTCAAGACAGCTTTTCTTAATGGCAAGCGAAAACAGGTGGTTTATATGAAACAGCTCCCGGGTCATGAGGACAAAAACCATGAAGACTGAGGATGTAGACTAAACAAAAATCTCTATGAGCTTAGACAATCAGCCAAAGATTGGTATGAAACGCTGAACGGAGTATTAACTAAGTATTATTTCACCCGAAGCGATAATGATCCATGCTGATGTAAGCATGGCAACAACGTGCGCTTATACTTGGTCGTTCACGTAGGAGATGTACTCATAGCCAATCAAACTCCTCAAAGAGCAGAACAAATTGTTGAAATACTTAGCCAATAATTCAGCATCGTCAATCTAGACGAAATCAAATGTTACGTAGGCGTAGAGGTCATCAGAAATCAAACCGGTGAATTTCTAATTCACCAAGAAAGTTACGTAGATAGAATTCTATCTCAGACAAGATTGGAGGATGCCAAGCTTTCAAGCTGTCCTATGGATACCAATTACGAAACAATTAGAATCGCCTTCCCTAAAATTCAAAATCAATTTCACAGCAGGCTGATTGGTAAACTATTGTATGTCGCAGTCGACTCGCGATCTGATGTAACAGCGTCGATAGCGATACTGGCTCAACATATTAAAGACACTCACCAAGTCAATTGGAACGAGCTATAACACGTATGCAAATATTTAAAACGTACAAAGCATTATCGACTTAAACTAAATGATTAGACTCTGCATGACCAGTAGCTTTTGAGCTATGCAAACGCCAACTGGGCAGAACATCATGTAAGTCGAACTCAGATTTTCATTTAAATTATTTGGAGGCGTAGTAAGCTGGGTGAGCAAAGAGCAGTAGTGTGTGTCTGTCTCGTCAACGGAGGCTGACATAGTCGCCTTGTCTGAAGCCTCAAGATAATGTTGTTGGATACGCAAGCTTAGATTGCTCTTTTGAGATGAACCTAGCAGATATATTAACCAAGCCGCTTGGGCCTCAAAGGATGATGGAGTTGGTCAACATGACTAGATTCACGACTGAGTAGAAAATCAGACATATCACCGTTGAAAAGAAGTGTTGACAGCAATGATGTATATGCGATCATACTATTTCCCTTTCCCTTTCCCTTTACTCAATTCATTATTCACTGCCCTGGAAGAGCATTACGATACATTATACTTTATCATTATTTAGTACTAATACATCTTTTGTCACGTTCATGTATACTCTGATTTGTACTCTTAACAACCTTTTGTCAAAAAACTTCGTGCTGAGAAAATTAAAAATTTTCAAAAATCGGAAAGTTATTGGTTTTATCTATAAAAAAAACTCCTCTCTCCTTCCCCGTAGATAGTACAGAGATTACTGGATCGAAACCGCGTTAGCATTACTTCAATCCAGTCTATGTTGCGTTTCACGACACCTACTCTTGGTTACTGGTCTCTTTCTGCGGTTTTTTCTTTTAGAAGGCGCTGTGCGTAGGCTGCAACAGCTGACTAGTTATCGTCTTTTCTGAGCATGCAGGCTATCAAGCTCTCGGAAGAGAGTGTAATGCCTATAATTTCTTCGGTGCTGCTTCTGTAGTCCTTCCACCGTACACACTCGAAGAAAGTGTGTTCGGCGTCTTCGATTTTGTCGAGGCAGTATTTGCACGTCGGCGTGCGGTGCAGCTCTATCTTAAAGAGGGAAAAGCTTTAAACTGTCTGTGTCCTATCAATAGCTATGTGAGGGAGAAGTCCGTGTCCCCGTGCTTCCAAAAAAAGCCAGAAGTGGATGTTTAGGATCAGGCGCGCCATCTATCTGCACGTCTCTCCAGATGTCCATCTGTCCTACCACTCTTGCTGTGTTTCCGCCTTTATCCTCGTTCTTGCGACCTTCATGTTTTCGTCGCTATTTTTAGTGTCATAGAGTTTTGCTCTCTCAAACGCTAGTAGGTCCATAGGCGCGACTTCCGCATTGACTAATACAGCTGCTGCGGAAACCGTGCGGTAAGCACAGGCAACCCTGAGAGCGCCTCGCCGTTGCACTGCTGCCATTTTTTGCCAGTAGGTCTTCTGTTTTAATATTTCCGTCCATATCTCCGCTCCATAAAGCAGTACCGAATGGACTGCTTCTAGAAGGACTCTCCTTTTTTTGGCTGTTGGTCCCATAGTGTTGGCCATAATTCTTGCTAGGTTAGATACTGTCATGCTAGCTTTCCTGCATGTACTATCTAGGTGTTCGCGAAAAAATAGTTTCTCGTCTATCATTACTCCTAGATAGCGTAGCGCCCTTGATGACGTCAGTGTTGTTTCTTCCGTGTCCACAGCAAATGATTTTGGGAACCTTTTCTGACGTGTTAGAACGACCATCTCGGTTTTATGCTTGGTGAGTTTCAGGTGGTGTTTATCAAGCCAAATCTCGACGGCGTCAATGGTTTCCCTAACCAGTACCCGGAGAAAAAGGTTTAGATCTGACCAGATATTATTATATCTGGTCAGATCTAATTATATCTGGTCAGATCTATCTATATCTGATCAGATATGGGATTGGAGACATAATCAGATCTAGTCATATCTGGTCAGATCTAAACAGATGTAACAATATTTAAGTTGAAAATTTCATCAGACATGATCAGATCTAGTCATATCTGATGAGATCTAAACAGATATAACAATATCTGGATTGAAAAATACATTAGACATAAAAAGATTTTATTATACCTGGCCAGATATAACTACGTTTGTTAAATATTAAAAAATACTTATAAACTATTTCACTAAACATACTTTCCCCCTAAATAAATATTTTATGAATGTTAAAAAATATTTATTAGAATTTAATAAATTAAATAATTGTCTTCGAATAAACTAATTTGTTAATAGTTAATAAATCTTTCTATCAGCGTATATTGATAATTAATAATTTGCAAATTTGATAAAAAACTTTGCTTATTACGCATCGATCATGGACACGATTCACATTACTTGTAGTTATTACAAACTCTATCCACTTACTCTTCAAGTAAGCCTCATAGGTAAACAGGTTATGAATTAGTCTCTCAAGTATTGGGTCCCAAGTTCGGTTCCCGCACGCGCCGATTTTTTTTTTTTTTTTATAGAAATAATTCTATATAATTATATAGGGCCATGTTTCGTATATAATTATTTATGGGTATATATAATTATATAGAATCTTTTTTACCTGGGTAATTTAAAGATCTGACCAGATCTGATGATATCTGGCCAGATCTCGTCAGTTAGAGACAATTTAAAGATCTGGCCAGATCTGATTATATGTGGTCAGATCTAATCCGTTTTTCCCGGGTAGTTCGGCCTCTTCTATGCTGTCTCCTATTATCGTGGCCGCAACGTCTTCTGTAAAGCCCGTTAGTTCTACTTGCGTTGACAGGAATTTCTAGGAGCTCGTCGTAGTCCGCGTTCCATAGATCGGACCCTATTATTGAGCCTTGCGGTACGCCAGCATGGTGTATTTTCGTGAGCCTTCTGTAGTTTCCGCTATAAGCTTTCTTTCTTTAAGGTAGCTGTCGACTAATACCAGATTCTCTGGCTCCGCATCAAATTTGTGCTTCAGTGCGTCTAAAATATCTCCCTAATTTGCTCTGTTGAAGGCATTTTTAACGTCTAGTGTGAGGAGAAGACATATTTACGAGCTTTGAGGCTACCAGACCATGCTTGTGTTGCTGTCTTTATGACTTTCTCGATCGCTCCGACTGTCGATCGACCTTTTCGGAAGCCATGTTGGTGGGTGGCAAAGCCTTCAGCACGGTCGATGTCGTTACGAAGTCTCCCTTGTATGAGCTTCTCGAATAGTTTTCCAGCAATATCTAGCATGCAGAGTGCTCTAAACGATGAAGGTGTTACGAGGATTCTCTTACCTTTGCTTCACTGTTTTGAACATAGTGTTTCTTCTCCCGCGGCGGGTATTTGGGAAAAAGCTCCGCTACAATGCTGTCCATTTGGCGACAATTTGGTAGGTTTTACTCCAGATGTCGTTGTCGAGATCATTACAGATCTCTTTTTACAACCTTGTTTTACTTGCTTGTACTCGTTCGAATATGTCTTGGTTCAGGTAGCGTTTTGCATCTCTCGTTGCGCGGTGACGTAGCTCACAGCATCTTCTGCGAAGTTCTGCTATGTCAGTTGTCCACCAGTACGCCGGCTTGTGAAAACTCCGATTTTTCAGTCACGGCATAGAGGCGTCACATACAGCAGCAATTTCCTGCATCACTTTGAGCACTGCCTTTTTCGTCTCGTTACAGGTATCCGGAGTCAGGTTATTCTGGAGAATAGACCAGCTCTGTGCAAGTGACGCTCGCAATGCTTCTGGATCAAGTTTTTAGCGTTTCACTTCCGCTGTTGAAGAACTCGTTGTAAAGCTGGGGCAGGTGCCATTCCAACTCTGACTGTCACATACTGGTGATCACTACCACTGCATTCTTCGCATACAGTCCAGTCTTCAATCATGATGGCTATCCTTGGGGTTGCCAGCGAAATTTCTATGATGGATTCCTTGTACCCCGGTCTTTTAAAGGTTGTAGTAGTTCCAGTATTCAGCACTATGATGTCAAGTCTTGCTGCGAAGTCTGCTACTTCGTTTCCTCTGGTATCGAAATCCCCGCATGTTGTCACTGTGTGTGTGTGTGTGTGTGTGTGTGTGTGTGTGTGTGTGTGTGTGTGTGTGTGACCTTCTTATAACTTTTGAACGACTTGACCGATTTGATTGCAATTTAAAAGGGTTTGACCAGACTTGAAATATGAATACAATTTGCACTGGTTCGAACGGGTAGATTTTGAGAAATCTCAAAAAAACTAAAAATAAAAATTTTTTCCAAATTTGGTTTTTTTGGAATAACTTTTTAACGGCTATACCGATCGAAAACTATTTAGCTTTTAACATAAAGAAATAACGTCGATCGCTGCCAGCGCGGTCGAAATCGGTCGAATCGTTCGTGAGTTATTGTTGTCGAAAGAAAACCGTGTCACGGGAATTTGATTTAAATTCCCGCGTCATCTTCTCCCGGGCTGGCCGCTGGTATAAGCGCCGCCAGGGTCCGCCACTTGCTGGGCACCAGCTCAGCTGGCCCCAGCACGTGGGATTTGTTTGTAACAAAATGCGAGTTTGAGATCGAATCGAGCTACAATCATATTTTGTATGAAGGTTACATGATTATGATAAAATTTATTTATAGGGTCATCAGACGTTGACGGTGAGGGGGATAATGAATATATTTGAAGAAATGATCGTGAGGGGACTATTTGACGGGTGCGGAGCGCGTAAGCGCGGAGCAAAGAAAAAGAGATTACAAAGAAAGAAAAATGTTGTCAAAAAATTTTAACGGGGTCTATTTGTATGAAATCACAAATTTGAGTAAGTCTGAAATTTACAAACCTGCCATGGAAATTCATGTTATTAATTTCAAGGTAATTCCGTCGTCGGTGGATCCACCCCGGGAACGAATTGTAACATGAAGTCAACTATAGTCAATGTTTTGACTAGCCTCGTGGCGTAAGAACACGAGTAAGAAAGGAGGGCCGCGGAGGAGAGGCATTCTGGCGGTAGCTATTGTGTGCATGTGTTGTGATTTTTTCGATTTGGCAAAAGATAAAAAAAAAATTAAGTAATAAAGTTATCACTGATTGATTTTGGTAATTGAAGATTATAGAGTGCACACGGATACCAAGTCTTGCCAGTCTCCGTGAGAGCTAATTTGGGTGAGTCCATGCATTATTTTGGTTGACTTCTCGCGGTGGTTGTACCAGCACCGGCGACGACGGTGAGATTGTTGTATTTCTCTCGACACGTGGCTGAACCAGATTAATTATTCACGTGGCTTACTCAAGTTGGACGATTCCCATCAGTTATAATTTAAAAACAATTTTTATAGTTTAACTCACCATCGGCGACGTTGACGTAATAGATAAATAAAGTAAATATACGAAGAGTTTAGTTTATATATATATATATATATATATAGATTTAAGAATTGTTGACAAGCATTTAGCGGGCCGTTCAATAAACGATCCCGGTCTTTTGTTATTGATATTATAATAATTTTATTATTAATTCTGATTATCATATTATTAAACTTATTTTATTATTTAGTTGACATTAAAATATTATTGGTTTATGACAATTATTATAACATCTTTAATTTTCTTGTGTGACTTATTACACCTAATATTGAATTTACCTCATAATTATTATAATCTGAATACTGTCTCTATTTTTCTGATAGATAGTGATATCATCGTTCTGATAATGCATTAATTACTTTCATTGTATTGTAACAGAGTAAAATTACCCTAAATCGATAAGTCACCGGATATCGATAACTATTCGACATAGCACTGGCGCGTCTCGATCTTCGGGCCTAAGGGGAGAATAGGAGGAGGTAGTTTTGGGTTAAAATAGGTGAGCCGTGCAGTGGAAAAGGGAGAAGTAGTGTGATCGCCAGATATAGTGCCACGGAAATCGCGAAAGACCGATCCCCGGAGTAGTGACGAGACGAAGGAAGCCAACTACAACTAGGACTTCATCCTCAATAAGAGAGTTAGATCATCACTTTATTCGTCAAGGTATCAATTATTACTCTGTGGGAAAGAAGTGGACCGCGGTTTACCCAATACCCAGTTACTTCTCCTATTTAATTATCAATTGGATCGTTTAATCGACGATTATTTCAATAAATAATAGTTGAACATTTGCTAGTTTGGATCGAGTGATTTTCATGGGGGCTTATACCCGAGAATCACTCAATCGACCTTGCGGGAAAAATTTAACAACTAAAAATTTATCAATTAATTAATTAACATCCGAAAAATTCGTTAAATTTATTGTTATAATTTTTATAATAATTAACTTAAGAAAAATTGATTAATTTTGTCACTTGAAAAATAATCGACAAACTTTTATTCGTGGAATTTTGGTCGAGCGTCAGTACATTTTTGTGTTGCAGTAAATTCCAATACCCAAGGTCAAATACAACTAAGCTAGTGAATGTTCTAGCAAATAAATTTGAACGCTTCGACTTATGTCGATTCTTTCATAATTTATAAAACTATTGGAAAATTATCGGATATTTTATTAAGAACTAGTTATTGAAAATATTTTATTGTAAAACTATTTTATTTATTAATTATTAATTGTTTTTGGGATTAAGTCCGTGAATTAGTTAAATTAAAATTTACTGAAAATAATAATTGATAGCGTGGGCATTAAGTCTAAGAAATTGATGATTCTGAGTAGAAAATGTTACAGGAAAATTTGGTCAGAATTAATTAATTTACAACAATAATTTTATATTAATAATTTTGAACTTGATTGTAAAAGTTTATATCATGATTGATTTAATTAGCAAAAGTTAATTCAAGGTATTAAGACCTTTTGTTCTAAATAATTATTGTTATATTATTAAGACCATGACAATAGGTTACTCAGGAATTTTAATCTATCTAATATTTTAATACAGAGTTAAAGTTTACAATCGGAATTTGAAACTGAATGTTCGTTAAGTTTTGGAATTTGATTGTGAATTTGGAATTATCGTTTCACTAATAACTAATGATTGAATAATTAAATTAAAACATTTAACTAAAATTAAGTACAGTCAATTTTGTTTAAATTAAAATTTATAAAATAAAATCATACAAGTGTGGGTTATGTGTGTGAAGATTAGTGTGGGTCATGCGTGATAGAGAGTGTTAATAGTGTTAAGTCAGTCTTGGTTAGCCGATAGTTAGGCTAGACGATCTCTGTTACACTGTTGTCTTTGTGCAGAGTAATTAAATAGTTCTGGTTAGCCGATAGTTAGGCTTATAAAAAGTGTTTAGTTCTGGTCAGCCGACAGTTAGGCTGTAGTTTTAAGTTTTAATTAATTATAGTGTGAGTGTGTGAGTGAAATTTCATTGATTTTGATAAGTACTTATTTTGTTAATTTTTATGGTTAATAAATATCGATATATCGTTAATTAATTATTTATTCTTCAACAGCACCTTCCTCCACTCTTTCTACCCTAAGAATAAGATTTCTCAGCTCTGGACCGGTTCCAGGAACCGTGATTAAAAATCCTGGTGGCGCCCTGATAATTATATTGTTTGTTAATTTAGTTAGTTTATTTATAAAATTGATTAGGGGCCAACCTGAGCAGGTAAAACTGTTACAGTATATGACAGAGGTCATCTATTTTATGCTTACATTAAGACATTGTGATATAATGAAAATATTGTTACTATCGTTCTTTTGATTATATATAAATTACTGAATAATCGGTAGAAAGGCTGAACCGAAACTAAAATTCACGTTGTAAAACCCGATACTGGAGCTGCCTCAAGAATCAGCGCTCTTTTAGAAAACTACCAAGAGAAAATAAGTCGTTTAAATGAATTGAATTGGGTTCAAGAAATACTCTAAGATTATAATTAAGTTTAAGGATTGTTACAAATATATATGATTTGTAACAGGGTAAATTACCCTAAATCGATAAGTCGCCGGAGATCGATAATTAGTCGACTCAGCACTGGCGCGCCCCGATCTTTGGGGTCTTCCGTGTAGTAATTAAGAGGGGGGGGGTAAAACGGAATAAGTGTTCAAAGCCGGTGTGTGACAAAATCAGAAGAGGTTTGATAGTCAACCGCACCGGTCACTACTCAGCAGAACAACAGGTAATTAATATCCTCGCACGTAAAATTTTGGAACGCGGCGATAAAAATTTATTAAGATTGTCTTTCAATCTTGGAGACAATATTCCTAACATTCTCACTGTTACAGGAAACTGAAGTTTGAATTGAAGACGGATCCCCGGAGTGGAAGGAAAACTAAGCAAAAAATACCTAGAGGATTCACCACGTTAAAGAGACATCGTGAACAGGAATTGAGTCAAATACTCAGGTATTTTCTTTTCATTCCGTGGGTGGAAGATAGACCGCGGTTTGTACTCGGTCTATCATTCCTCTTCTCCTCTTAATAAAATTAAAATTTTATATAAATTAATTGTGGAATAATTGCTAGTTTTGAATTTGGTGATTTTCTTGGGGGTTTATACCCGAAAATCTCTCAATTGACCTTGCGGGAAAATTTAATATCTGAGAAATCAATTAATTATTTAACATCCGAATATTTCGTTAATTTTATTGTGTAATTTTTATAACAATTAACTTAGTAAAATTGATTGATTTTTGTCCTTGAAAAATCGACAAATTTTGATTCGTGGAATTTAAGTCAAGTGTCAATTTTTGTGCGTAGTAAATTCCAATACCCAAGGTCAAGCGAAACAGCTAGCAAATATTCTAGCAATCAAAGTGAATTATCTCAATTGTGTCAAATTTTTATGTGATAAAACTAGAAGAGATTATTGATAATATTTTTTATTAAGAATTAATTATTAAGAATATTTTATATTAAGAAAATTATTAAGAGTTAATTATTGAGGATAGAAAGATTGGAAAATTATTGAATATTTTATATTAGGAAAATTATTAGTTGAGATTATTATAGAGCAGAAAATTATTAAGGATATTATATTAGGAATTTTATTGAGATTTTATATTGTAAAATTATTTTATAATTATGAATTTGGTAATTTTTGGGATTAAGTCCGTGATTGATTAAATTAATTTTACTGAATTTGATAATTATCGACGTGGATATTAAGTCCAAGGAATTATTAAGTGAGCTGGAATTGTCATAGTAAGAATTTAGTCAGATTTGGTTAAATAAACTTATGTTAATTATTTTGAAGTGATTGTAAGGATTTAGATCGTGATTAAGTTAATTCAAGGCATTAAGCCTCTGGTTCTATAGAAATTAGTTTAAAGTTAATCGAAAATTGTCGTTTTATTAATTACTAATGATTGAATAATTTATTTTAATAAGATTGTAATTAAATTAAAATCCTATTTTTTATTTAAAAATTGTAAAATCAATTAAGCGAAGTGTGGGTTATGTGTGTGAAGAATTGTACGGGTTATGCGTGATAGAGAGTGTTAATAGTGTTAAGTTCGGTAGTCCGGTGGACTTAATTTTAAGTTAAAGTTGTGTAAAGTTAGTTCGTTTTGGTAGTCCGGTGGACTTATAATTTTAAGCTTAGTTTTAGGCCAGGTGTGGGAGACCGTTTGTTCGAAAAAGCCCATAGTTTTAGGCCAGGTGTGGGAGACCGTTTGTTCGAAAAAGCCCATTAGTTTTACGCCAGGTGTGGGAGACCGTTTGTTCGAAAAAGCCCGTCTAGTCATCGTATCGTCGTTGGAAGGTTCGTTTGTAAATATCGTTATTTCGCAGTTTATTCTCCGCTTCGTTAGTTAATAAGTTAGTTATAGTGTGTGAGTGAGCGCTTAAATTGTTAAGTTTGTTAAATTATATTGTTAATAAATATTGATCAATTTTGTTAATTAAATTTTTATTATTCAACAGCACCTTCCTCCACTCTCTCTACCCTAAGATTAAGTTTTCTCAGCTCTGGACCGGTTCCAGGAACCGTGATTAAAAATCCTGGTGGCGCCCTAATAATTATATTGTTGTTTAGTTTTGTTGTTTATTTATTTAAAAATTAATTAGGGGCCAACCTGAGCAGGTAAAACTGTTACAGATTAATTAAATTACAACCACCGTGAGGATAATTGCTTGCCTCTGAGTATTTTGTACGATCCTTTACATATCTTTACTTTCCTCTCTCACTCTCTTGACTATCTATTACCTATTATATTAAACCTCGCTGTCGAAAGGCCCTGGAGAAATTAAGGTTTGCTATTTCCAAGTAAAGAATAGCTGGCGTCCAACTACGTGTAACTAACCCAGCCTGGGGGAAAAGTCTAGAGTTATTGGGAGGACAGCATCGAGGGTACTTCCCAAGTTTCGTTGATCTCGATATTTTATCATTGGTTGGGCGGCCTGGACAGATTTCTATTCTATTTGGCGTTTCCACCGCCAAATAGTGGGTTGAATAGTTAAATTTTGTTACAACCGAACAAAGTGTTTATTTTAATGACCTCGAAATTCCTAGTTCGATCAATATAAGCTCAAAAATTCTGAATGGGGTTTCAAAAACTGCGTCGAATGTCACCAACCACGTGAAAACCAGTTCATTCAATCAAAAGTTATTACAGTTCAAAAATTCAAAAATAGTGTTTTATTAAACTTCTATCAGATTCTCGAGCTCGAACAGCTCAAAAGCTTAGAACAGCTAGATCTTTTAGCTCGGAGAGCTCGAAATTACGTACAAATTATGTTTTAAAGAGATTAAAAACGTCGTAAATGCAATTTTAAGCGCTTAGTATGGAATTAGCGGGAAGTTGCAGGGATTGCCTTTAAGGTAAACCGTTTTCCTAACTTTTTTTTTTTTTAATTTCAATTGTTAAACTTTTTAATCATCCTAACGTAGAATTTGTAGTTAAACTATTTAAATCATTATCTGAAAAATGAAAAAATAAGAAACTCTTACTTACCACCGTCACCACTACTGGAACTTTCTGTAAATGATGGTGTTCCTTCAGTCCAAGTAGGTGTTGATCCTTCAGCACTACCAGTTGCTGGAGTCCAAGACAAACCTCCTCCTCGACTACTACTACCACTTTCGACACTTAGAGAGGATTTTGTTACTTTTTCACCATTACCCATTGTATTATCAATGTTTTCAAATTGTATTTCAGAAATACTAAGATATAAAACAACATTTCATAAATCAATTTCTAAAATTTTTAGTAAAGCAAAAATCATTTGAGAAAATAATTACCTCACAGAATCATGATATGTTTTAGAAATCTGATGAATTTTACTTTGCTTAATACTGCTAGAGCCAAAATTACTTGTCAAAGAAGTAACCGTACTTGGGCAATTGCTTCCCAATGCTAAAGTTGGATCACTCGAACTTACTGCATCTTCAAAAGGTGGAGGCGGAGTAGAGCATGTTGATGGGAAAGTACCACCTATAAATAAAATCAGTTGATTAGCCCTGCTGAAACAGCTTCGAGTTTAATTTCGTTTATACTCAAATAACAATGGGCAAACTCTATACAATGAATGTGGTTTATGTTACTATCTCAATAAAAAATTAGGATGCATTACATTAAAATTGGTTTGAAAAATTTAATTATAACTAAAATTCTATAAAGCAAATATATACAGCTCTTTAATCGATTAAAATTTTTTTATAATTTCCGACAAGTCTAATTTTAAATAAATCACATTTGTAAATAATTCATTGAAAGATAGAAAGTCATAAAATAACTATAAGGACGACTCCTTAATTAGCAACGTTTCATGTTAATATTAATACACGTAAGTGGAATAGCCGTGACTGCGTTTTTTGCTAAAAATTTTGGCTCTTACTAATTTTTCAAATTTATCTCAACATATTTAAGTCAACCCGTTTAAAAAGATAAATCTTACACGGCTAACATAACTAGACTTGATATATCATCATTTTAATTTGAACAAATTGAACACTACGATAATTTTGATATGAAACGTGGCGAAAAACATTTTACCGTGAAAGTTATTTCATTATCTTAGATCTAATAATTAATTAATACACAGCTTCTTTAAGGATCGAAACATCTACAAATCGAAGCAAATAACAATTTGAATATTTCAATCTTATCATATCTCACGCATGCCTTCTAAAGTAGTTCATAAAAAACACAATGATGTGAGATATAAAAACAAATCAGAACAAGTACCGCAAAGTCATAACACAATGACAGTATATAATTAAAAAATTAATTCAATTAGCAATTTTTTTTTTTTGCATCAAACTAATCTATTTCCAACCTAATAATCTCTTACGCTTTAAGTAATATTTTAGATCTTGTAGTACATTTGAAGAAAATTTTGTATGCATTTTTCTATATACATGAATAAATAAACGGTAAACGATACATTGTAACTTGGTAGATTTTTTGGTAAATTTCTTTAGAAATATATCTATTGTAGCCGATCTCATGTCGTAATTTTAAAAAAATTTTGTCATAATATGTTTCATTTCATCGAGTAATGTCGAAAAATGGCATTGGCTCAAAAGTTTATATATAAAAGTTTGCCTAATTTTTTTATCGGTGTGCAATACTGCCTATGAAATTTTCTTATCAGTAACCCTGTACTGATGCACATTTTTTATGTAATTTAAATCTTGGAATGGAGTTAACGCTGTAAGAGGTACCACAAATCAAAATGAAATATAAATAAATGCTATGAATGAACAAATATTCAAAAGATTTTGTTGCTTTTCAAGGTCTAACTCGAAAATGTCCCGAAAAATATACATTTCCAGCGAATAAATTGCTTTAGACATCCAGCTTACGTGGTGAAATATACTTGATTTGTAAAATTTGATTTCGTCGGCACTCTAATAATGCGACTGAAAATCGCTTAAACAAATAAATGTTAATAGAGGCAGAAAATATACAAATAAGCGGCAATAATAATGAGAATGTATTCAATGCATCGTATTGTCTGAAGACGCATCTAAAATCAATTAATGAAAACAACATGTTGGACAATCTATCTCTACCGGTCTGGTTGTGTCACTCAAATATCGTCGTGGAAAATTATTGGAAATATTGCAAAAATCTCGATATCAACAGATATGTTCAATATAGTATGCTCCAAATAGCCCGTCCAATCTACTGGTCTCCAACTCGTCTCCTTTTCATTTGCCCTCACCGCTTCGCGAGCCAAAATTTAACTTCGTCTATCCTGTAATCCAACAGGAAACAGTACTCCAGCTTTTAGTAGAATGTCCAGCTTACGAACATCATAGACGCAAACACGTAAGCCAATGGTTGCCAGACGATACTGCCTCACCCAAACTTCTCGCACTATTTGATGAGGATTCATTATTTACAAAAATACTTTTTCTTCCCTCTGGGCGGAACGCGTCAATTTTCGGCTTCGCCTCGGCCAACAATCACATGTGATCTGAGGCTTTTCTTACTTTCCTTACCAAGGGGTGTAATATATTTATATCTATTCTTATGTGATGTAGTCTCCGCCAGAAATAATAACCCATTCCCCCTGAATATCTAAGCTTGATTTATATAATATTAATAAACTCAGAATTACAAACTTTCGTCCAATCTCTAAACTCTGTTTTGTCAACATGCATGCGTATTTATTTATATCTATCTATACTAATATATAAATCTATAGTTTTTTACGGTTGTTCTATTAAAACTATTAAACTATACATCCGATTGAATTAAAATTTCGAATCCATGTATAGGATACATTGACTTAATGGATAGACTAACTTTATTATCAGTTCTGAATCTCCGAAGTGGATAGCGTGGGCGTTAATGGTTGAGAAAAATCATAGAAAACTAAATTTTGAATTTTAACTCTTCTAGACATGAAATTTAGAGAGAAATTTTTTTAGCTCAGTTAAGAGCAAACAAGAATGTATTCAATGAAGTTTAAAACCCCAAAATCGCTTACGGGGTGTTAACGGAAAAAAAAAAAAAAAAAAAAACGAAAATTTTACTTTTAAACTAAAAGTTTCACAGACTCAAAATTTAATAAAAAATTTCATGTTTGGTAAATTAAGGTCACCTACTATCAGATTGCGCAAAATTTTAGCCCCAGAGGAGATTGTAGGGGCGTTAAAAATCTGTAAAATTTTTGTTTTTCTTCTGTTATAATTAATATAAATAACAGTAGAAATGAAAATAATTTTCTATATAGATATAAGAGAATTTCATATAGAAACTCGAAATTTAGGAAAATATTACTTTTGCCATATAGAGCTCAGCTAAGAACGGATTTTAAGAAATTTCTGCCTCAAAGGGGTTTACGGGGGCGTTAACAATGAAAAATTCCTGTTTTTTAAATCTAGCTTCTATGGACTTCAAATTTAGTAGGAATCTTCCATAAAACGTATAGAAATATTACATGAGCGAATTTTACGATAGCTCACGTCACAGGGGCTCGCGGGGGTAGGTGTTAACAATGAAAATCTCTAATTTTCAAACTATAGCTCTTATAGACTCTAAAGTTCATAGGAGTATTCTATATAAGATAAGGAAATGATCTAAAAGCGGAATTTACAATAAACCACTCCCAATAAGGATCGCGGGGGTAAGTATTAACAATAAAAAATCTTAATTTTCAAAATATAGCTTCTAAATACTCTAAATTTCGTATGCCTTTTGTTTATCATGAAAAGATCATCTAAAAATGGATTTCAAAAAATTCTACTATCAATAGGGAATACAAGGGTGAGTGTTTAAATATTAAATTTCGATTTCCAAACTATAATATCTACAGACTCTAAATTTAGTAGGAATGTTCGTATATGATATCAAGTTTGGCTAAGTTTTCTTTCTACATAGTTTTCTTTCTTAATAACTTCATTTTCTTACAACAATTGTCTCTTTTGCAGCGGCAAAAAATTCATTGCGAGATTTTTAAAATTAAACATTACATGTAGCTATTCAGTCAACGGACTAAAAATCATAACATGACCGACAAATTGTTCTTATTACCCTACGGCATCGAGGGAATGTAAGAGATTAAAATAAATGCATTTCCTAGACACTTGAGATGTCAAAAAGATATTTGGCTGCTTATTTTAAGAGAACTCGTAAAAAACATGCACGAATAATTTCTTAAAAAAATTGATGTTACGAAGGTAATTTCGATTAACGGCTGAATTCGTCGCACTTTAAGCTAAGCAGATTTCAACTGTACTTATGAAACCTGCAATTACTTTGAATGAAACTTTCAATGCTTATTTCAAATTTTTTTCTTTATATCAATTATAATTAATTTTTTGGAAGAAAGCCACGGGAATGTCATAATCTTGCACATTGAAAGTTATAATGAATATTCGATAGAATAATCACATGAATAAAAGGTACAGGCCAATTCGATGGATTTTGGAATCTGTGCAAGTCAGAACAATACTCCTATTGAACTTCGAGTTTAGATCTGAAAATACAATTCTATAAAAAAGCAGCATGATGGCCGAGCGGGCTGTTATTATCCCGTTAGTCCGTTCGCACATCATGTCGTGAGGCGAGGGTTCAAGCCCCGAGGGTTATTCGAATAGTTCCAACACCAACCGTCGGGGGTCACTCCGGTAGTCAAGCTGTACTGGCATGGGTTTTCTCTGTGGTTTCTCCATCACCACTCTTCCAACAACCGATAGAAAGGGGTGAGGAATAGGGTAAATGCAGAGAAGAGAATTATTATTATTATTACAATTCTATAAAATACCCAGCGGAGCGAGCGGGTAACAGCTAGTTATATTATAAAATCACAACATACCAAATCTTTGTTGTACTGTGCAACTAGAGACTAACTCCTAGAAATTGTACGTTAAAATTAATAAATAAATAATACTGATTTAACTGCATTTCATGAAAGTATAAATAACGTAAAATCCAATCCATTTCACGAATTCATTAGGAAAATTACTGTTAATAGTGTTAATTGGGAGACCCAAAAAAATATCCCTGTATGGATATTGTATTGAAGACTCGGTTTAAATAACTAGATGACATTAAAATGACGCACCTTTCGCAATTACATCAACCCTAACAACGTTTATTATACTATCATTGTAGCTGACTACAGACAAAAAGTAACTTTAATTTATATTTCAAAGTGATTGCAGCAATCTTTATCAACGTGATGTTAACTACCCTAATTGAGGATTCTAATTTAAAACGATTAAAAAGATTTTCAATGAATTTAAAATGATTTGAGTTGAATAGTATGCACATATCCACTTTGCATGTATTGAATCCATTAAGAATCAAAATTAAGGTACTTTGAATCCGTTTTATCATTATTCAATTTATTTGCTCTGCCATTTTCGTAATCTCACCTGAATTAATTTAAAAACTAATTTTTAACTTCTTGCTATTAAAAAAAAAATTGAAACTTTTTGAAATTCGGAAAGTTATTGTTTTTACCCCATTTTGCGAAAGTCGAGTTTTCATCAGATCTCGACATTTGTAAGTCGCAGAAAGCTTCCCTGACTACCCGCGCGAGGGTATGTGTGTGTGTGTGTGTGTAAACCTTTATAACTTTTGAACAGCTTGATCGATCGGATTGAAATAGGAGTTATCGAGAACGAAAAATTTCGAAAATAGTGTTTTTTTTACATAACTTCGACATTTCTTTTTGAATCGTTTTTGATGAAATTAAATATTCATTGGAGCCTAAAGAATTACGTCGATCACCATCAAGAATGTGAAAATCAGTTAAAGGGTTCGTGAGTTCTCATTGTCGAAAAAATTCGGAAAAGTTAAATTTTTCAAATTTCTTTATAATTATTAGTTTGATCAGTTTGTGTTCAAAAGTATATCATATAATTAAAAAACCCAGGTGGAATGCTGCCAACCGCGTAAAAATCGGTTTATTCTTTAAAAAGTTATTGCAATTTGAAAATTAAAAAAGTGCCATTCGGCAGCCGAAATGGAAGTAAATTTCATCTTTACTTATTAATTAAAATTACAATTAGATTTTAACGTACGATTTGTTTTTATAATCATTAGACTCAAAGTTTACACAGTTATTATATAAAATTTATTATAATCAATAATTATTACATGAGATTTGTTAATTACTTATTATTTACATGAAATATGTTATAATTAATCAATTTTGTATAATGTTGACTCAATTTTTATTAATTATACTTAGAAATTATACTTGAATTTTGAATTAAAAAATATGGTTAAATAACTTAAGAAAATTTAAACCTCAGCAGTAATACAAATTCATATATATATATATATATATATATATATATATATATATATATATATAATAAAAAAGTGTCACTAATAAATTATGTACATTTATCTCATTTATTTTAAGCACTACTTTAAATTTTTTGATTATTATCAGTTGCTCATATATTATATTTCCTGATTAGTTGACATTTATCTTTGACTAATAATTTAACAATCTTACAGATAGAAAATTAATCATTTCTAAACTATTTGACCGATTAAGCTCATATTTGAACTTGACCTTCCTAATAGTCGATAGAATAAGTATGCTGAGTTTCATTAAGATCCCTTAAGAATTGTTGACGCTATCGTCGTGACAAGCCGCGTTATATCGTATATATATATATATATATATATATATATATATATATATATATATATATATATATATATATATATATAACTTTTGAACCATATGTATTTTCTGACTCAGGTTGTCGAGTTAGGTCGGAATATATTAAAATTTACGTCATGAGGACAAATACAATAGTTAGATTTTTATGAAATCTACTAAAAAGTAGTGTTCTAAGAAACTTCCATGAAACTTTTGAGCTCGAAGATCGTTGAGATCTGGCTCAGAAAACATCACTTTGAAATGGCAAAACATAAAACCGAGATGATTGTCTTGACGCGGCAAAAATGTTTCACAAACCTTTTACCGTGGACATTAGCAAAACAATACTGACGTCAACAAGAGCAGTACGTTATCTGGGAGTGCTGTTAAACGAAAAGGTTTCTTTTCGTGAGCATCTGGATCGTGCATGCGCCAAAGCCAGCAAACAGAGTCGGGCATATCGAGAATCATGGCCAACACGTTGGGACCTCGAGTCAAAAAAATAAGGATCCTCTTGGAAGTAATCCACTCACTACTTCTCCATGAAGTGGAGATATGGGCGAACATTCTCAAGCAGAAGACCCATCGATGCAAAATAGCGGCCGTTCAACGGCGAGGAGCCCTTAGATTTACCTGCGCCTACCGCACTATTTCAAAAGCAGCAATACTGGTTATAGCAGGGGCTCCACCTATTGATTTATTAGCTTTCGATAGGGCGAACTATACGACGCGAGAATAAATGGCGACAACTTGCAGGTGGCGAAAATGAGGCTAAAAAGAAAAAGCTACAGGGGTGGCAAATCCGAGAGACATCGGGGGCGGCGAGCAGATAGACGGAGCGCCTAATTTCAGATATCAGCGTCTGGTTCTCTCGAAAGCACGGGGGCACGGACTTCTTCCACACCCTGACGACGCAGAACACAAGTTCTTCGTATTAATGGTGGAAGGACAACAGAAGCAGCACCAAAGAAACTATTGGCACCACGCTCTCCCCCGAGAGCTTGATAGCCTGCATGCTCAGAAAAGAAGATAACTGGTCAGCTGTTGCAGCCTGCGCGCAGCGCCTTCTGGAAGAAAAAACCGCTTAAAGAGACCAGTAGCCAGGCGTCGATGTCATGAGACACAACATGGACTGGATTGAAGTAATGCTCACGCGGTTCCGATTTAGTGATCTCTGTACCATTCACGGACAGATAGAGCAGTTTTTTTTTTGGAGAGTGAAAATTCCACACTACCGATCATTATCTTTCAATGATAACGGTGTCTTTGAAAGATTTTTTTCGTCTTCTCTATAAAAACACACACACACACACACACTTTTTTTCAGCAGTCTCCAAAAATTATGATTGAGGTGTCATTCGGATCGAAATGGCATCTAGATGATTTTTGAAACAAATGAAGTTTCACTTGCGAAAATTGCAAAACGTATAAACAGTCGACTAAAAAAATAGGAGGGTTTAGTTTTTTGGAAGCTTCTCCAAAACTAACAAAGATTTTTTAAATTCAAAATAAGATTCAAAAAGAGGATAAAATTTTCTAAAAAAAGTTCCGACTCCCGGAACTGTATGGCCAATAGTTATAATTTCTCAAGAGGAATAAAAACACGGTCGAAAATGGGTGGTAAATAAAAGCTTTAGTGGCTTACTGGATAGATAAATTAACAATAATCCACCTGAAAAATATTGTTATATATATTTTAAATTCTTTATGCAATAGTTAATTCGATATTTTTTTTCTTTTCTTAGAGCAATTCTTGAAAGGCTTTAAAATAGATTCCCGTTGAAAAAATTTAAAAATTTTCATTTTCCAGTTTTTTATTAATAATTTTCGTTTTTGCAAAATCAAAGATTGAAATTAATCATCAACAAAATGTTTTTTTCTAAAATATTGTTAATGATCCGTTTTTATGTTCTCAGAAGCCGCAAAGAAATAGTTTTTTAAAATTTTCATCTCTTATTATGTAGAAAATTGTTCTAAAAAAATGTGTTGTTTATAAGATAACTGAAAATTTTTTATGGAAATTCAATCTTTGATACAAATAATGATTTTTAGAAGAAAAATTGTTTGATAAAAAAACATATGTTTTCATTATAAACATTTTTACCTTTTACATTTTAATTCCACTTCATTATACGAGAAAAATTTACGAAGATCTAGATTTTTATTTTCAGGTTTCGTTTTTGTGATATTTATAATAGTTCATAAATGACAATCATGAATGAAATTGAAATGTCAAAGCTTAAGATGTTTAATAATGAACAATAAATTATAAGATTCTTAAATGATGTAGTCATAGTTTTAATAGTTGATACGATTTTCAAGCATTAAACCCAAAAAAAATTTTTTCCGGAGTATTTTTCATAAAGAATTGTTATAAATTTAATAAATAAATGAGTAACAACTAAACTTTTTAGCTGGATTTATTCTTTAGCTAATGGAGAATTATAAATAACATTATTTATTTAGTAATAATAAAAGATTGCCTTTCAGCATTTCAGCATACTGCCTGTCTCTTTCTACAAAAGTCCTCGAGATCTGCGACTTATGTATTAAATAACGTCGGACTAAAGAAACATTTTTGCCTCACCTTCTCCGCCCAAAAAATTTAAAAAACGCTAACTCTCCATTGCTTCTAAACCTGCATCTTGTTTCTGTATATATTCTTCTCATTTTTTCGCTTAATCCTCCTGCTATTCCTGTACTTTTCGTCTCCCTGATTGTGATATTTCTGTCCAAATTATCGAAAGCTCCTTTCACGTATAGACAGAGAACATAGGTCGGTTTTCCTTTCTTTCTTATTGTTTTATCTATCAGCTACCTCAATATCAATGAGGCATACCAGGCCTAATCAGACGGTTTCAAGCATTTGATCTTTAGATTTTCTGATTCTTTTGGTTTTTTTAGTACCCACCGAAAGAGGCCTCCTGGTAAATTTTGGGATTTTTTTAATTAATGGTTTAAAAAGTATCTAATTTTCAATAAAACCTCTTTTTTTTTTTATTGTTGCTCGCCACTTTCTCAATAATGGTCAGAATTCATTTTTTTTTAATTTTCTTTTTTAATTACCATTTTCAGAAAAAAATCTATAAAAAAAATATTCAAACGATTTTTTATCGAGATTTTTTTATTTTAAGTTTTAGTCGTGTTTTCGAAGCTGTGTGTACTATTTCGTTTTTTTTTAAATTTGCTATTTTGAACTACTATCCATCCTTCAACTTTTAAGCCCGGTCCGGTAATGGGCCTTACACAATTACCATTTTTCATCAATTTTTGAAAATTAAAAAATTTGTTTTTCCGCTACAAGTTATTGTCAGTACCGATTTTTTAAGCTATGTACTTCCCAGTAAACACGTATATGTCAATGTGACGACAAAATGACATTGGGCTATGTCAGGATTTACGTTAGATGTAGGTCATGAATGAATCATATGTGACTCATCATTTCAAACTTCCTGACGTAAGAATATGACGTAGTCATGAAGTCAGTATTATGACTCAATGACATTTATGACGTCAATATGACGTATGTGTGATGTCTAATTGACCATAATGATGTCATTATTACGTAAAAGTGATGTAAAAATTGTACCTCAAAAAACATATTAAAAAATTAGAAAAACGGTTGACCCAGAAGGCCATCCCTGCAACTTCCCGCTACTTTCGTAATTAGGTGCTCGAAATTGCACTTCGTAAGTTTTTGAGCTCTTCGAGCTCAAAAATCTAATTTTCGTGCAGTTTTGAGCTCTCCGAGCTCGAGAATCTGATAGAAGTTTAATAAATCACTATTTTTTTAATTTTTAAACCGCAATAACTTTTGAATGAATGAACCGATTTTCACGCGGTTAGCGGCATTCGAAGCAGTTTTTCAAACTCTATGATATACTTCCAAACACAAATTGATTAGACCGGAAATTTCGGTGTAATGCGAAAAAAACACGTTTTGTCGATTTTTTTCGTCAACGATAACTCACGAACGAATCAACCGATTTTGACCGGCTTGGTAGCGATCGACGTGGTTTTGCAGTGTCAAGAGCTGATTAGTTTTTGGAATTGATCGGTCAAGCCGTTTAAAAGTTATTAAAAAAAAAAACCACATTTGAAAAAATTTTTTTTCGTAGTTTTTTTTAGGTTTCTGAAAATCTACCGGTCCGAATCAGTCCAAACCAGTCAAAATCTAAGTTCGGTCAAGCCCTTTCGATTGGCGTCAACCGCGATAGAATCGGTCAAGCCTTTCAAAAGTTATGAGAGGTTTACACACACACACACACACACACACACACACCCTCGCGGGGGTAGTCAGGGAAGCTTCCTGTGACCTCAGAACGTTGAGATCTGATGAGAATTCGATTTTTGCAAAACGAGGTAAAACCAATAACTTCCCGATTTTTGAAAATATTCGATTTTCTTAGCGGGAAGTTAAAAAAAATAGTTGTAGTGACGCATAAAAGAGAAACTTCTATTAAAATTTATTATTTCTGTTGGTTTCCTCTTATTCAAGGATTCTAAAATCTACTACTGTCACGTAAGTACTGAACTCACGTCTATTTTCTCGCTCGTCATTTAGAACACTTTTTCTGCTTTTTTTGCCTTCGGGCTTTTTGTTACAGATATCAGTTGCAAGCGCCTTTTTGCAATTTTTTGAGATTGCTAAAAATTATCGAAATATTGTCAATTTGGAACTGGAAATTAATTTTTATTTTTCCAAGATATTGTGTGTGTTGAGGTTATATTCTATCTGGACGTGATTTTAGTTGATTATTATTCTGTTCAAGTGACATCAGCTTACAGTGTTATCAAAATCTACTGTCACTGCCACATGCTAACGTACTGCTAATACCCCATAGGTGTCGCCACATGTCATAAACTGTTATCTACAAAATTGACAGTTCATTGTTTACATTCTCATTCTGATGACCCTGTTATGATTTGTGTTAGGTGTAAGAGAGCTGTAACTAAATCTGTTTTCTGCAAAATCTGCAAGTCCGCATATCATCCCAGTTGTCACAAAGAAGCACTAAAAACTAAATTACCAAATAGTTGCTGCATTACAGCGTGTATCACGCCTTCATCACCGATTGAGTCAACTTCTACTGCTCATACACAGCCCTCACGTTTCAACTTTCAAAGACCGCCCAGCGTTTCTAGTGTTAGCCTGCGAAAATCGACTTTGTCTAGCACATCGACTCAGTCTAGCTTCAAATCATTAACTTCCTCTCCAGGAACGCCGCCTATAGTATCTGTAGGAGAGGATTCTGTTTTTTTTCCCACAATTGCCCCAAATTCTCCGAAAATGACTGAATCCTTACAGAATAAACCAGATTGGTCTAAATTAAATATGGACGAAAAAATGAATTTGTTGCTTGATATTTCGTTTAAAAACAGTCAACAAATACAAAATTTCTCAGAAAGCTTAAGCAAGCATAGTGAGGATATAAAGAAGTTGTCTGATAAATTTGAAATGAGCAACGATAAAATTACCAAGCTATCTGAAGATTTAACTACTGTAAATGGAATATTAGCTGAGGTCTCGGAACAACATGCTTCTTCCGTAAGACAAATCAAGAAACTGACAGCTAATGTGTCTTCAAATACCAAGAAATGCGAAGAAAATTTCAATTCTATTGTGTCTCTAAATGCTAAAATGGATTCGCTTATAAACTTACCTAATACTCATCAACAACTTGATTCTTCTTCTTTGTCACAATTATTAGTTTCTGGTGTTCCTGAGACAGTGGTGTCGGAATTATCATCTTCGATAATTATAAAACAAATTCTGGATAAACTTGAGCTTTCTAACTGCATGGGTATATAAAAGCATTGTTTATATCAAGAAGAACGATGATTCAGAAAAAACTGTCATTCACACTGTTGATGATTTAAGTAAATTAGAATAGCCATCATTAAACCAGCCTACTATTTCTCCTACTACTCTCAAATTACTAAGTCTTAATATTAATAGTTATTTAGCTCATGTAGCTGAATTTGAGCATCTAGTTGCTGAAACACAGCCTCATATAATTTGTGTGGTTGAATCCTGGTTAAATCCAGAAATATCAATCTTACTTGTTGGTTATTCTATTATTCGTCGAGATAGAGGATTATTAAATGAATCCGGTAGTTACATCAGAGGTGGTGGAATAATTTGCTTCATTCATAAATCACTAACATCTAAGGTTCTATACATCTCCGAAGTACGTCACTTAAATTGTCCAGAGTTCATTGTTGCTGATATCACTCTACCTACAGGGCATCTGTTATTATCGTGTATCTACAGAAGACCACAAGGTGATTCATTAGACTGTTTTATTTTTCAATTCAGTAAATTTTATCCACATTACAATAATGTTCTAATAATGGGCGACTTAAATTGCAACCTTATGAAGTCTGATCGAGCCTCAACTCATCTGAATTCCTTCATCAATGACTCTGCTCTTTTCTGCGTTCCCTATGGACCAGCTTTCCATACCTCTGAAGTGGATTCGTGGCTTGATGTCATAATTCTCGATAGTGAAGAAAAACTCGTTAACTATTCAAGGTCACAGTCACCTTTCATAGGCGGTCATGATTATTTGTTATGAGGATCTCAAGCAGTTGTTGATTCCACAAATGCCCCCTCAAGATAGGTTGGTACTACTTCAGGTGTTCCACAGAGATCAGTATTGGGTCCAATTCTATTTCTAATAGTTGTAAACAGTGTGGTCAAAGAGCTAAAATATTGCAATCATGGCTTATTTGCAGACGATAAATGGGCTTACTTGCATTTTGAGTTATATCATCTGTATGAAGCAGCTTCAAATTTGACTGCTGATGCAGTGGCAGATTGGGCTCGTGAAAATGACCTTGAAATGGATTATAAGAAGACTAAAGTCATGATTTTGGGAAGTAAACATAAATTGAGACTGCTTGAGGGCTTTGAGCTACCTGAGATCATTATGGATGGCAATGTAATACCATATACAAATTCAACTAAACATCTAGGAGTCCATCTCGCAAATAATTTTTCTTGGGATACGCATATCTCGCAGGTATCACGCAAAGTTTATGGTTCACTGAATAGTTTAAAACGTAGGAAGAACTTTCTGTCTACACAGACTTGTAAGTTATTAGTTTCTGCTACTATCCTTCCTATTATCGACTATTGCTCAATAGTGTTTCTCAACTTATCGAATGAACTTGATTGCAAATTGCAACGACTTGTTAACAATGCTATTCGATTCATTTTTAATTTGAGGCGTGATGAACACATCACACCATATCGACGGTCATTAAATTGGTTAACTGTAAAGTCACGAGGGCTATACTTTCTAGCCTGCGTGTTCTTCAAATTGTTATCAACAGGCGAACCAAAATTTCTACGTGATTTATTTATTGAAGAAGACCCTGTCATCAGACGATCACAAAGAATAGCCAGCAGAAATAATAATGTCACTTTTAAAGTGCCCAACTTTGTTACCACAATCTACGAGCATTCGTTTGTTATAACAGCTATACGGCTCTGGCAAGATCTACCTCCTGAAATTATAAATTCTCTTGGCCTGGAATCCTTCAAAACAAAAGTATTTGATTTTCTTATAAATCTCGAATAATAACATAATAGTGAGCTGGTTAATATGATTAAAAACATTGTGTCTGCTTGAACATTATACAAATTCTATACTTTAAATTATCATGCAAATTTCATATTTCCCTTATGTATATATTAGCTGTGCTTATGTGAATTATAATTTTATGTATATCATTTTTGCCATCCGGCTTTGTGCTTTGGCATTTAAATCTAATAAATAAATAAATAAATAAATAAAATATCAATAAGTTTAAATAATAAATATTGAATAATAAAAGTAAAATTTCAAATTATAAAACCAACCCCTATAAATAAAATAGATCTTATAATCAATTAAAGAAATAAAATTAAAATCAAGAATAAAAAGAAATTAGCATAACCAATAAACAAATATGAAATAATTAACAAAATAATTAATAAAATAATATAGATTCTCATAATTTAAAACAAACTCTATAACAAAAAAATAAAAATAAACAAAGTAACAACTAATTAACTAACATAAAAGAAAGAGAAAGAGGTTATTAAATAACATTACTATAAATAAATTTCATGAATAAATAAAATATACATGTAAGTGGATGCGTAGGTGCGCATACCCATCCGCTTGCATAAAGGCATGACCTGCCCGCTTCTCTTATAGAGAAGGGGGCCTAGAGTCGAAAAGTCCTTTTTAATTGGATGAAAATCGCCCCTTCTAGGACCCACAAGTTAGGACCCCCAACAAAACTAAAACTTCAAGACTCTCTGGAGAATAGCATCTAGTTTAGTACATTTTCCGACTCTGACTCAGACTCAGACTCATTTTTAGTTTCTACCAGTGCAGGCTTTCCCACTGTGTAAAGTATTCCTTTTTTTTTCTTTTGCAAAAAGTAAACTAAATAGTGATTAGATGAAAATTTCCAATAAAGTATCCATCTTCATAGCTTATCCCAATTGTACAGGTATTGTAAAGTTCATTATTAATCGGTCTCAAAGCGTTTGGCCAATAATTCGTCAAAAATATACATTGTAAAACCATGTTGAAAATTATTTCTTAATGTGTGCGTGTGCGCGTGCGCGCGCGTGTGTGTGTGTGTGTGTGTGCGTGAGTATGTGACTCGCTTATAACTTTTGTACGACTGAACCGATCGGAACAAACTAAACGGTGTTCTATAGAGCTCCCTCAAACTTAGATTTCCTGAGAATTTGATCCGATTCGGACCGATAGATTTTAAGAAATCTTGAAAAATCCAAAAAAAAATAAGAAAAAAATCATTTTTGAAAGTGGTTTTTTTGGAATATCTTTTAAACGGCTCTATCGATCAACTTCCCCTACTCCGCCCTTAAGCTTGAAAAACCATGCCGATCGTCGCTTATCCGGTCAAAATCGGTTGATTCGTTCGAGAGATATCGTGAACGAAAGAAAACCGACAAAAGTGTTTTTTTGACATAACTTCGTCATTTCTTCTCGGATCGTTTTAGATGATGTAGAATAATTTTATAGCCTAAAAAACCGTGGCGATCGCCTCCAAAAACGTGGAAATCGGTTGATTGGTTCGAGAGATATTCTTGATAAAATATTTGGAAACAAGTGTTTTTTTTAACCTAACTCCGACATTTTTTGGAATAACTTTTTAACGGCTGCACTGATCGATTTCAAAAACTAATCAGCTATCAGCATGTAAAAATTACGTCGATCGCCGTTAAGCTGGTCAAAATTGGTCAATTCGTTCAAGAAATATCATGAACAAAAAAAAACCAAAAAAAGTGCTTTTTTGAAATTACTCCAAATTTCCTCGTTTTATCAATTCAAACTTGAAGATTTGTCATGAAACTAAAAAAATTGCGTCAAATTCTGCCAACCGCGTGAAAATCGGTTGATTTATTTAAAAGTTAGTGCGGTTTGAAAATTTAAAGAATATTGTTCTATGATACTTCTATCAGACTTTTAAGCTCGAAGAGCTCAAAATAACACATAAATTGTATTTTTGAGCTCGAAGAGCTCAAAAACATCATTAGTGCAGTTTTATGCACCTAGGTACGGAATTAGCGGGAAGTTGCACGGATGGCCTTCAGGGTCTACCGTATCCCTAATTTTTTTATTAATTTTTGTATTGCACCCTTATTTTTATTAACTTTTGTAGTACGTACTTAACTGTACATTTATTTACTTGTTTTTATTTTTCAATATATATATATATATATTTATTATAACTAGAATCGTATCATTACTAGAATTAAACCTGAAATACTCCCGATTTCAATCTAGAGATCTCGATTTTCGAAATTTGGAATTTTTTGTTCAATTTCGTTGAGAATAACATTTTTTTAATCTATATTACTTTTTAATTTCAATTTTTTTTTAAATTTGAATTTCTTTAACTTGGTAGCAACATTATGAAACGATGTAAAATATGATTAGTCTCGTCAATGACAATCATGGGACTGTATGAATTATTTTCAACTAAATTAGTTAAACTCATTGCAAGTCTCATAATTAAAGTAGAAATCTGTCTAGCTTCAAGTGCGACAAATTTTTCTGTTTTTTAAAATTCTCTTAATAACATGAAATTTTTATAGAAAATAAATTTAACATGCTTTTTACAGATTCTATTTAAATAAGTAGCCAAATTCATTTTTCTCGTAAAGTTTCGAGACCGTTGAATGAGATTCTACATGTAATGTTAAGTTTTGGAAACCTTACAATGACTTTTTTACCGCTGCTAAAGAGATATTTATTGTAAGAAAATTTTTAGTGAAAGTTATTGAAAGTCAATAGACATGGCCTAAATTTAATGTTTCAAAAAGTCCTGCATTTTTAGTCGATTCTATAGAAATCTAACTATTTAATTTCATGGAACCAATTATCATCACCAAACACACGATCAGCATATAAATATAAATTTTCAATGCTTAGTTCACCAGGCATAATTGGATTCTTTCTTAAACATTTTTTAAATGACGTTAAATCAATCACATATTATAAAGGTTATCTACTAAGAACAAAAGAAGATCGTCTAAAAAATAAATAAATGAAAAATGAGAGTCTTTTGTTTCCTGGCGGTTTCAGCGATACGATTAAAGCACGGTTAATTCACGATCGTTTCACCGTATAAGATTTATTTTGATTGAGCGATTTGTCAGTTAGCATCAAATACTGTTGTGAACGACGTCTACTATAAATTTATCAAATATATATGGTCATTTTACGATGCAAACATTAGTTATGCACCTCCAAATAATAGAGAAGTAAGTAATAAACATCTGTTTAACGACAGTTGATTTACCGACTGTTAATGCAGAAAAGATGAATGTACGCAAGTGAATCTACGACGTTATGACCGACACTGTACGCTCAATATACTGTCAAATCACGGTCAATTCACGCTATTGTCATAGACAATAAAATAAATAAAAGTAATTATAACAGTCCCGACCAGGACTCGAACTCTGATTGTTACGTTGCGCGCCCGAGGCTCTACCAGTTGAGCTATCGGAGATACTGTCCGTGACATTCTATTTAGTCACCTCAAGAGGTGGGGAATAAGTTAGGAAACCGCTGCGTAGAAGCCCGAATCGGGGGCGCTGTCGAAAATAAGGTTTGAATTGTAGTTGAGATATTGTATAGTAGTCCGTCAGGTTGACGAGGTAATTTTTGGTATTTTATGGTATTCCGTCTGATTGACGAGGTTTAGGAAAATAAAGAGTTAAGTGATACTTAGTTGCAAGATTATCTGGAAAGTGCTGCGTAGGTGAGAGGTTCTCGCGATTATTTTAATTTGTATGTTAATTTTTGAAGATTTGTTAATTTTATTATTGAAATTGAATAAACAATTTTGTTGTTATTAATAAATTTTTTTAGTATTTTTTTACAGCCTTTTCGAACTTCTCACGACTTCGTCTTTCCTCTCTCATTCTTCTGCGGTTTCTGGGACACCGTGTCTAAAATCCTAGTGGCGCCCTTTTCAAAGAGGAAAGGGGTGACCTATTGGACCGGGCTAAATACACTGGTTACAAGATTAAATTAATTTTCGAGTTAGTTTGTTAATTGGGAAATATTGTTTATTTAATATATTGATGACTGAATATTTTAAGTTGAATTTTTAACGTTGAATTTATTTTGTAATAAATTTTGAATTATAAAAGTAAAGTCAATTAGTCATGTTTGGGTTATGTGTGTGAAGATTGTACGGGTCATGTGTAATAGAGAGTGTTAATAATGTTAAATATTGGTAGTCTGGTGGACTTAAAGTCAAGTTACAAGTGTGGAGAAGTTTAGTTTTGTTTTGGGAAGTCCGGTGGACTTGTGTCGGAGAGCTCAAAACTTTGGAATAGGAAACTTTTCGAACGTTTTGAGCTCGTACATAGTAGGAAATTCTAAGGATGGGTTAATCGTTTTCCAGCTTTTTTATATAAACCCTCTGAGGCTTCTCGGCGTTCCCCCTACTTTGCGGACTGTCTAGCAGGTGGCTCGTATCTGAGTTAGTATGTGTCCGTGTGCTCTCATGAGCAGTAGCGTATCTACTATAGTCTTAAATAATAATAGGATTTGACAAAAAATTTTTGGTAAGCTCCACGTTTATACAGAAGCTTATCTTAATTTTTTTTTTAATTTAATTATTTAAAGATTCGTGATTGATTAATTTTAAAACACAAAATCAACTCACGTTAACGCTCCCGCAATTTTCTGAGTGTGTGTGTTGGGAAAGATGAGTTCGTAAAATCTATTATTAATTTATGCCTAATTTATAAAAAAAATGTTCTCATCACACTTTATGTCTGTAGGAATTGTATTTGAATAATATTAATCCTTTTATAAATAACACTCCTGCCTTTCTTATTAAAGAAGGAATTTTATAAAATCATATTAAATGATACTTATACCACAAATAAGAAATTTCTACAAAGTTTCAAGTACATAGAAACTACTTTTTGAAAATGACAATTGTTCATTGTTAACGCCCTTGCAATCTTCATTGGAAGTGGAATTGAATAAAATATGTTTGGAGCTAAATTTTACAGCATAAATGATGATTCCTACCAAGTCGAGAGTCTGTAAGAGCTACAGCTTGAAAATTAAAATTTTTCATTAGTTACACGCAACCCGCAACCCAGTTTGGGGATCAACTTTAATAAAATCTACTCTTGGATCATTTTTACATCACATTTGGAAGGTTTCTTCAAAATTTTAAAGTCTGTTTCAAAATTTCGTAGACTTCATGTTGTAGCTTATAAAATAAGTTACAATTTTCTGTATTAAATTTATAATTTCCCTTAAATTTATAAATTATATAAACGTTTTACAGGTAGTGTCATATATTTCAATTAATACTTTGTGGTCAAATTGAGAAATCTACCTTTCCACATCGCGTGCGAACGAATGGTGCTTTCTCAATTTTTCTATGTTTTTAAGTTCGATCACATGAATCTTATACAATGAACCATATCTTGATCTGTGAATTTGTTCGGAACATATTGCATCATAAGTATTAAAAAAATACTATTGCGCACCTCATAAGCGAAGCGTTGAGGTGGGTACTACTGTCACTTCACGCAAAACATCTGATTTTTCAAACTTAAAATGTCTCTATTTATCACATATTGCACTTATAAAATAATATATACACACACATATCAAGAAAATACCCTATTTTTAAAACTCATGATATTTTTTATGCTATTTTTGTTATTTAAACTAGTTAAAAAACTGTTTAGAAAAGTTCTGTTTTGGACGTCCGTGTGTCTGTACGTGCGGATCTCGTATCTTGTGGTCACGATAGCGAGTGAAATACTTCACTTATCGAGTTGGTTTTTTTTAATAGGCTTCAGTACTTTGAGCAATAGAAGCCTATTACTTTTCACGGTATAATTCGATGTAGTTTAATTATTATTTAATAAATTAAATATCGAATGTTTTTTTTTAGTACTGTGGTATATCTATATATATTGTGATGCACCTAGTGCATCCAGCAGGTGACGCTACCTGTTATTAGAGCGCTATCTATTACGAGAGCGCGAATTCAAATGAAATATTTACAAATAATCTCAATATACGTTTACAAATTCACAAATAATCTCAATTTTATTGTAATGAATGAGATTATGAGGCGTGCACTTTTGGATTTTCCAACTGTTTTTTAGATATTTATTAAATTTTCGAGTTCAAAGAGGTCAAGCATGATCAAATATGTATTTTTTCAAGTGTTCCAAACTGACGAATAGGCTCAAGGATCATAGATTGTTATCAACACTTCAGATATTCTTCTTAACAAGGGTGTCAATACAATTTAATGGAAAAATTTAAATGATTCTTCTAAAAGGATTCAATTTAAAAATTTTTTACACTAAAAGAAATGTTAAGTGACCTATATCGAGCTGATTCTCAAAAAAGACTCTTAAGACCTCGTATGCTTGCATATACATCTTGAAAGAGACTGGGAAAAAGTCGATATTTTTTTTCAATTAACTAATATTTTTTTTAACTGTCAGTTTCATGTAATATCTACAAACTACATTTTTATGAGAAAATTCAGTTCTTAGTCAATGAATTTTCATTCATTAGAAACATATTGAATAATAAGCAGCATGCAAAAAGTTACAAAAATATGAAATACATGAATACAGTGCGTGCAACAACGGAAGAAAGGTTTTTTGATCAATTTTTGTTGAATACCAGTTATTTTCTTATGATCATGCAATCTACTCGCGATATTGACGTCACCTCGACCGGATGTAGAAGAAGATGAAGAAATATTTCCACCACGATGATCTTCAACCTTTTTTCGAGTACCTCTAGGTGGTACGGGTGGAGGTGTCTTTCCAGACGGAGTTAAATTAGGAATGGGTGGACTAGCTCCACTTCTGCCTTTTAAAACAGCTGGATAACTGGCCCGTACTGTTGAAGTTATAGCAAGTGATGGCAATGTAGCTTGACCATCTGATGTTGTGATTGTAGTCGGTAAATTAATTGGTGTCGATGTTGCAACGGGTAATTCATTTAAGATGTTCATCAAATCACCAGGAGTAGACTTTTCCTCTAATAATATTGGATTGACTAATTATCATGAACCATTCGTTACCGAAGACATCCCGGGGATTAGAATGAAAATGACAACAAAAACAACATATTGATTAGAAATATACGTTTATAAAACATCGAGCAATAATTTTTTTGTATTAAACTACATAATAACGCAATATTTTCAATTAGTTCCATAAATAGGATTTTGAGTAATCTTTTCTTATTCAGAACAAAAATAAAGTATTTCAAACAAAGTTTTAAGAAATGAAATTTTGTAGTTGAAGACTCACCAAGTGTCGAAGGTGACGTGGTATGTTTTGAAGTAGTTCCAGTTGCCGCGACAACTAAATCACCATATGTTCATGAATCATGAAAGATACCGATGTTAGATATTGAACATTTTCAAGTACACTTCATTATAATTCGAATGCAGAAAGGTTTGAGATATAAAAAACGATTAAGAACAAAAAATTCAAGCTTGAAGGTATGCAATAATATGTGAAAAGAGTGAAAGATAATATATGAGTAATAGAAGGCGGAAATTTAATACATTTCTAACCGCTTTTATCTTAAAATGAAAACTTAAGATAATAGAAATTAATTATTTTAATAAAAAGACCTTTATGCAGACCTTTATGAAGACAACATCGTTTGGATAGAGTATAATTTTATAAACAAAAATAATAATTTAACTTACGTCTAAGTGTAAATATTTTTTAAGATTATTTGACAAATAGGATTTACCTGTAATATCAAGCTCCCCTTCGATAGATCGTAATGGTCGACTTATACTTTTTCTTTTAGACGGTGATTGTTTAAGAGCTGAAACATACATGCATGATTAGTTATTGCTGATTATTTGATAAAAAAATAACATAACACATTGAAAATAAAACTCGAAGTAAAAGACATCATTTGGTTAGTTATAACTTAAAAAAATTGTTTACCAAATTCACAACTATGAATATTTATCAGTACATCATTGTATATCTTAGTCAAAAATCATGACGTTATTTTTTCTCATGGCGATTTGCGGGTTCTATGATTCTATATCCTCGGACGAAAAATCCCCGACAAAATATACCGGACAAAATATCTATATGTCAAAAAATTCTCCAGCCAACTATCCATGGACGGAAAATCCTTGGACAAAATATACATAATTTGAAGAATTAAATACCAACAAAACAATTAAAACTATTTTAATGAAATTTTTCGACACTAAACGCCATGAAACAAAACCTTAAATCTTTAAATAGAAAAAGTTAATGACTAAAGACCAACACAAATGCAGGTAATCGTGTTGCGCTCTTTTAACATGGCTTTTGGGTATCTTTTTTGACATTATAATATTTTGGTTTTTAAACTTCTTTTTTAATAAAATTTAAGATATTTTGTCCACAGATATTCTGACAAAAGATATTTTATCCTGAGGATATTTTGTTCGAGGATATTTTAACAAGGATATTTTGTCGGAGATATTTTGTCCGAGGATATAGACTCCGGTTACCGATTTACACATAGTGTACGTTACAAGCAACAAAAGGTTCTTATCATTAATTTGTAAACATGATAACTCAAGACTGAAATTATAGGTACAAGGATTATTCTATTCTTATTCGAGATTAGATGATAACATAGTAATGGCGATAATATCGAGTAGCGATCAACTATAGGCTGGTTAATGATAAAAGGGAGAGAATTCGAGTCACGGAGATACTTAAGGGGTCGTCCACATATTCCGTCACGCATCAAGGGAGGGGGATAAGGGTCTGGACATAACGTTATTAGCTGTGACATGAGGGGCCAAGGGTTTCTTTCAGTGTGATAGCACACTTGAGAGTTACGAATTTAAAGAAAATTTTTTGTGTTTTTGTAGTCTTTATCGACGTGAGGTAAATAGTATTTGATATTTACCCTGGTAGCCACCTCGTACGACAAGTTCTTGTAGTTAAGTAACTACAGGATAAGTTAGCGACAAGTTATCGTTACCCTGGTGAAAATAAGATTCTGTTATTAGTCTGAATCATGATTGTGGAACTCTCAATCAGAATGCCACCAGTCTGAATCTCTCTAAAAATATTATAATAAGAGTCGGTAAGTTAGATAAAAGCAGATGTTAATGTTATAGATTATTATTCGACATAAATTTCAGACTATGCAAGAAGACTGAATCAGACTTATTCAAAGCTGTTGACAAAATTTCAAATGTGAAAGAATCAGACTTTTTCAGAGATATTATAAAATATTATAAACAACTTTTTTTTTTTTTTTTTTTTTTTAGAGTCGGTTTTACCTGCTGTGGCCCTTCGCCGACTTTAACTGTTATGAGTGGTACGTTGGGGACTTTTTGGGTTGTGAAAATCTTAAATCTACACGGAAAGGGTCGAATATCAACTCAGATGGTTTCTAAGACCAGCTTGGGATTCAAACCCACGCCTGGCCGGTGAGCCAGTCCGAATGCTCTATAGGCCTTGCGCCTTACACCACTCGGCTAACATCACCGGTTTAATAACTTTCATTTCTTGAAATAATGATATCAATGTATCGTTGTTATGAACAAATCATTTTATAGCAAATCTATAATTCCCACGTGGTTATTAAAAGTTGATGATTTATTCAGTTTAATAGTAAAAAAAAATCTGGAAAACGGTTGACCCTAAAGGCCATCTCTGCAACTTCTCGCTAATTCCATACATAAGCGCTCAAAATTGCACTTATTACGTTTTTGAGCTCTTCGAGCTTGAAAATGTAATTTTTTGAGCCCTCCGAGCTCAAAGAAGTATCAGTTCTATTCTTTTGAGCTACTCGAACTCAAAAGTCTGATGAATGTTGTTGAAAAAACCCTCAAGATCCTTATTTGGTACTAACAATCGCACGGACATGAATAGAGAGCTAGTCATGGTACTAACAACCGCAAGGACCATGACTAGAGAGCTAGTCATGGTCAAGATCTTCATTAGGTACTAACAATCGTACTGATCATGACTAGAGAGCCAATCATAGTTAAGATCTTCATTAGGTACTAACAAACGCACGGACCATGACGAGAGAGCCAGTCATAGTGGGAAAGTATTCCAAGTTGTAATTGAGCCGCTACCTTCGATACCCCCACTCAGTCCATCGGAGCTAGCGAGCCAATGCATTCATACAATTCAATCCCCTCTCAAATCACCAGACCGTTTAAAAGAGGCAGCGAGGAGAGCTACCGATACAGTCCACTTTCATCCATCGAGTTACGAGGATCAAAGAAAATGAAGAATTTAACTAGTCTACAGCAAGCGAGCAAGGCTTGCATATAAGAAAAAGTTTTGTTATCAAGGTCAAGCGAGCAAGGCTTGACTTTTAGTACATCGTCTCATCAGTTCATATTCGAGTTACTTTTAAAGAGCTCTTTTCAGAGCTCTTATCATCAAGGTCAAGTGTACAAGATTAACTTGCACTTGGTCATCTCAACAGCTCTTTTCAGAGCTTATAATTCAAATCTCTTTTTCAAGAGCGTGTGACTAGCAAGTCATCTTAGGAAATTAAGACTACTACGTAGTCTCACCAACAACAGTCTTTTTCAAGGCTACTTGAAAGCTCTTTTTCAAGAGCGTGTGACTAACAAGTCATCTCAAGACTACTACGTAACCTTAACCACAACGGTCTTTTTCAAGGCCACCAAATAATTTCATTAGTAAAAAAACCTACCCACGTTTGAGGGAAAGTACCGGCATTTATACCAAAACATTTTATGATCCCTCGAGCCGGATACTTCTCTCAGCTTGGGTAGTTACCACAAGACATCTCTTCAAGCCGGTGTGATATTCCTTGAGATTGAATTTCAAGACTCTGCGCATTGCGGAGCACCAAGTGCTGCGGGGAGTCTAGTCATTTAAAGCTTCAAAGATGTCGACACTTCAGGCAAGATTGGCTCTGCAGCAGTCCAAATATACGTTCATTATATCTCTCAGCAAAGAAATCAACGAAAGAGCACACAACAACTTTAATATTCACATGGCCAAGGAAAATTTGCTAATGCTCAAGACCAATTGGGAGAAGTTTGAAGCTGAGCATGAGAGAATCATCTTATCAAAGGCTGAGATCTCACTGGATGATCCCTACGTCAAGAATAACGCCTACGAGACGGCAATGCAATGCGTTGTCAATATTCAAGCTGCGCTTGACGAAAGAATAGCAGAACTTGAAGCAGCTACTCCTGCGAGTGGAGTATCTCTAGCCAACACTAGCGTGAGTGGGTATTCTGCTGTTCGACCATCATCATTGCCGAAGATTCCAATTCCTCCATTCTCCGGTAATTTCGGAGATTGGAGAGCCTTCTCAGATTTGTTCGCTTCTCTAATTGGAGAAAATACAGCCATCTCAAATGCAGAAAAGTTTGTTCATCTCCGAAATAGTCTCTCTGGAAATGCTGCTAGTCTTATCTCCAACATCAAAATCTCAGCTGATTCCTTCCAAGTAGCCTGGGACATGCTTGTCAAGAGGTATGAAAACAAGAGACTTCTAATCGCAGCTCAGCTGGATAAGCTGCTACGATTAAAGACGCCAGGAGTTCGATCATCAGCTACTATCAACGCACTTCTCAACGTGGTTTCTAAGTCCACGAATTCACTGAAAGCCCTCGAAATTCCAGTTGACCACTGGGATTCAATGATAGTCCATCTCATGACACACCATCTGGATCCCAAAACTCGTGAAGATTGGGAAATGCACCTTGGTTCAACAACTGAGTATCCATCTCTAGAGCAGCTAACTGGTTTTCTTACTGGTGCTGCCAGAGCCCTGGAAAGCATTGAGGAACAATCAAAAACTACTACAAGGCCATCTCAACCATCAAGAGTACATCACGTCATCTCAAGACCAACCTGGAACGTCATCTCAAACTGAGGCAAGACCGTGGGTTAAGGATTTGAACAACACTTGCAAGTGTTGTGGTAGGAAACATATCTAGCTTTCTGCCCAACTTCCAACAAAGTCAGATCTAAGAAGCTCCAATTTGTGAAAACCGAGCGGTTGTGTTACAACTGCTTAGGTAGGCCAACTTGTACAGTGCAGTAACACTCAACTTGTAAGCTGTTAAAGAGCGCCATCATTCATTGTTACACGGCTTGTTTACAACACACAAAGAAAAACCACCACCTCTTGCAGCCTTCTCTGAAAGATTAACATCGCTGTCTCAACATTTCACAGACAGAAGACAATCAGACACTATGACGGTGGCAGTCTTTTCGTAGCCCAGCTGTCATCTCAAATCACGAAAAAACCGAGCGGTTGTGTTACAACTGCTTAGGTAGGCACAACTTGTACAAGTGCAGTAACACTCAAACTTGTAAGCTGTGTAAAGAGCGCCATCATTCATTGTTACACGGCTTGTTTACAACACCTAAAGAAAAACCACCACCTCTTGCAGCCTTCTCTGAAAGATTAACATCGCTGTCTCAACATTCACAGACAGAAGACAAATCAGAGACACTATGACGGTGGCAGTCTTTTCGTAGCCCACGCTGTCATCTCAAATCACGAAGTCATCTCAGATCAAAGCATCTCAGACTGATGTCAACATCACCAAATATAAACAGTCATCTCAGAAGGTCACCATCGACAAGTCATCTCAAACCGAGCATTTGCCTGCTCAGGCAACACAGGCAAAAGCAACATCTCTATCTGCCTTTGACACAAGAACTTCAGTAATCCTGCTACCTGTAAGGCAATAGTAATATCTCCTGATATGACAAAGCACATAATTCGTCTTCTCATCGATCCAGGATCAGAACTGACATTAGTCTCAACAAAATTAGTCAAAGCGGCAAACCTCAGTCAAATAGCAGCCGAGATTTCAATTCTAGGCGTGGGCAATCACTCTTCAAGTAAAACTGTTGGCCAAACAAAATTGATAATCAAGTCCTGTAACTCAAACAAGCAAGTGAGTCTCAGAGCATACATCTTGCCGCAAATAACAAGCAGAATTCCATCAGTCTTCATTACAGACCAACATTGGTCTCACCTCAGTACCTTAGAACGAGCAGACCCAGACTTCCTTAAGCCTGGACAAATTGATATTCTCATAGGAGCTGATACGCTTAATCAAATATTAGAACCATCGCCCATAATTAAGGGGAAATCAGATGAACCTTTAGCCATTCATACCATCTTTGGATGGGCCTTCTCGGACCTGCTTCATCTACATCAAATGACAGCCTCTCAAGTCTTTACATACAATCACGAATGACCAACTTCAAGAATCGCTCACTCGATTCTAGGTTCAAGAAGAAGTTCCAGAGCCAACAAGTCATCTCTCAACTCATAGATGCTCAATGTGAAGAACACTACGCCAGTACGCACTCTAGAAATCAAGAAGGCGTTATGTAGTGCGCATACCATTATCCTCAGACACCTCAACTGGGAGACTCCAAAAAGACAGCATATCGATGTCTTCGAAGACTGCTAAAGCGATTGGAGTCGGACGAGATCCTCAATCAACGATACCTCGAATTCTTAAAAGAGTACGAGATGTTGGGACATATGATTGCTGTTCCTAAAGATGCTCCTGAACCTAAACAAGTCTACTACTTACCTCATCATGGAGTTCTTCGGAACAGAGTACTACTAAAAGCTCAGAGTCGTTTTCAACGGGTCGTGTAAGACCACCTCACAAGTATCACTCAATGACATTCAGCATGCTGGTCCAAAAACTCAAAGAGACATATTTGACGTATTGCTGTTCATCAGACGTTTCAAATTCATCTTCATGACTGACATAGTGAAGATGTTTCGACAGATTCAAGTCCATCAAGATGATTGGGACTTACAAAGAATTCTCTGGATCAACCAACAGAACGAAGTCCAAGAATATCAACTAAAAACAGTTACGTATGGAACTCGATCAGCACCATACTTAGCTTGCAGAACTTTGATCCAACTAGTGGAAGATGAAAAGGAGAGTTACCCATTAGCAGTTGACCCAATCCTAAAAGGCAGTTATGTTGATGACATCTCAGGTGGAGCTGACACAATTGACCATCTCAACACAATAGCCCAACAACTTAACAGCATGTGCGCTTCAGTATCTCTTCCACTCGATAAATGGAAAAGCAACACACAAGAGTTTATTATTCCCTCGACATCTCAATCCAAGGACAAGTCATCGCTTCACACATTTGATGAATCGTTATCGAAGGTACTGGGTCTCTCCTGGTCATCAATTCATGATCAGTTTACGTTTCAAGGCTCCATCTCAGGAAGGGCAGTAATAACCAAGAGATCAATTCTCTCAGAAGTCGCTCAACTCTTCGATCCTCTCGGTCTCATCTCTCCAGTGGTCATTCAAGCCAAAATTCTGCTCCAGCAACTTTGGCTTAAGAAGCTTGACTGGGATGATCAACTTTGCCCTGATACAGTAAATCAATGGACCAAGTTTCGAGAAGACATCTCAAAGTTAACTGAACTTCGAATACCCAGATGGATTAATCTGCAATCTAATTCATACTCTATCCAACTCCATGGATTCTCCGATGTATCTCAGCTAGCAATGGCTGCTGTTGTTTATCTCAGAGTCACTGATCATACAGGAAATTCGAAAGTTACTCTAATCTGCTCCAAAACTAGAGTCGCTCCGATCAAGCGGCTAACCATTCCACGATTAGAGCTTTCAGCTGCTGTTCTTCTCGCTCAACTTATAAGGCATACTCAATCTACATTGGAACTTCAAAACAACCCTGTTTTCCTCTGGACCGATTCCTCAGTAACTCTTGCATGGGTCAAGAACAATCCCATGAAATGGAAGGAATATGTTGGGAACAGAGTCGAAGCCATTCATCAAGCAACTCCAAATGCAATTTGGAGATTCACTTCAGGAAAGCTCAATCCAGCAGATTGTGCGTCCAGAGGTCTGAATGCTTCCCAGTTGATTCAGCATCCCTTTGGTGGACAGGACAAATTTCGGAGTAATCCCGAAAAAACACTTTTGTTCGGTTTTTTTTCTTGCAAGATATCTCTCGAACGAATGAAACGATTTCTACGTGGTTTTTCAAATTTAAGAGCTGACTAGTTTTTGGAGTTGATCGATAAAGCCGTTTAAAAGTTATTCTACGAAAAAGCACTTTGAAAATAAAATTTTTTTCACTGATTTTTTTAGATTTCTTGAAATCTATTGGTTTGAATCGGCCCGAATTGTATTCAAAAATCTAAGTTTGGCTAAGCCCTTTTGAATGGCGCCAACCGCGATAAAATCGGTCCAACCGTTCAAAAGTTAAGAGGCTTACATACTGTGATATGGGAAATTTTCCCATCTAGATTTCAAACTAGAGATTATTTTTTTTGAGTATTATTTAGCCTTGTGTGTTGGCCAAGCTGATGGATTGCTGAGATTCGACGCGACTGTGTCGCCCCGAGTGGTTCCGATCATAATACAAAGCTCGAGGGTAACATTTAAGCCGAACCGCGCCAAATAGTACTAATGAGGAATGGATGCGTCCGAACTAAATTTCGATGTATCGGATATAGTGTGATTGATATAGTATGAATGAGAAAAGCGACCGGGCGAACCCGCATTTCAGTCGATATTAACGACCAAGGAGACATCTGGAAGGAGCAGCGAGTAACTAGGAAGGCACGAAATCGGACTCCACGAACGACTGGAAGTTGAAACGGCGGGAGAGCACGTCGAGGCTCCACCTGAACGCCGAATGTCGAACTAAATTGGGAAATCGACCAATCATCAATCACGGACATTTATCATACGACGGCTGATTGGACGCGCAGCTTATTAGCGGCGCTCGAGAGAAAGACCACGTGTTGATGAAGGAAAACGGAAAAGCTAGAAAAGAAAAAAAATTGGGACCCGGAACGCACCCGAGCCACGTGCAAACGAAAAATACTTTTGTGCTAATTAATTGAAACGCCACATTAAATTGTTGTTGTACGAGAGTGTCGAATCGCCGAAGTGACTATTGTTGAGAGTGTCGTACCAGACAGTCAAGGACGACAACACCAATTTTGTGATTTTCCGATCTCGCCGTTTCCGTGGGGAAACGCCATCGCCGAGGACATCTGCAGCCATCAGCACCGCCGACACCGGACTTCTGTTTGCTACCGTGCCGAGGAGTCGACTGAGTGGGGTAAGTGCGGTCGCAGTTTGCTATTTCACCTGGGTGACTTCACCGCGATCCGCGATTAACTTGAATTATCATCGATAACGCTTATTAAAAATTATTTTTTTGTCGAATGATATTTACTCACGACTTGCAATAAAGTCCGAAATTAACGGTTATACCGGAATTCAACAATTGCGTTGTTAAATTCCGGCTTCAGTGACGTCAGCCAGGTACCGGTGCCAAATTCTCTTGTGATACGTTGCTAGTAAAAATTGTGTATAGTTGATGGTTGTATCGTAAGTTTTTGAGATTTTCTGTCGCAAGCTAAATTGGCTCGATTAGAGGGCCATCTCAGAGCGATAGGCATCACTCGAGCTTTGTTCCCAAAATTACCGAGGATAACAACGATCCCATTGAACAATCTATTGGTTATTATTTTCTTAATTTTTTTTTCTGCCGCTATTATTGTTGATTAAATTCGAATTGTTGTTGATCGAAAACGGCGAAATAAAAAAATTTTTTTTATTAATAAATTCGCCAATTGTTGTTAATCGAACCCGGCGATATAAATAATTTTTTTTTGTTAACAAATTCGTAAATTGTGCTGAACACGGCGAACAAATAAATTTTTTTTATTAATCAATTCGTAACTATTGTTAGACGAACAACGCGAATAAATAATTCTTTATTATATAATGAACTCCTAATTTGGAGCTCAGACACAAGCGAATATTTATATTATTATTATTTTTTTTGTTTTAATTCTTTTGTTTCCTGCGAAACTACTGTCGACTTGATTTCAGTGACTGCGTGCACGAATATTAAATTTGCTTTCTTGTTTGCGATGACTGCGGTCCAAATTCCGATTGGCTTTATTATTTTGGCGATTTCATGAAATTTTTTAACAAAATATTATTTGTAGCGATTTTTTTTTGTATTGATCTTATTCGGTCTTTTGTTATTTTTTTTTGGAATTGAACTGCGAATGTTATTCCATCTCGTTAATTATTAAATAGATGAAGTGACTCGTATCGTACCTGCGCAATTAATTTAATTTTATTATTTTAATTATTATCCGAACCGATTTCCTTGCTCATTTGTATACACTTTTGGATCTCTTCGGCCTCGACCGCGCCAACGACGATCAACGTGAACCACCGAACAGTGGAACGGAAGTTCCTTGGCGCCACCATCAACGAACCAGGTAAGCAAACATTTAGGTGGACCTCTTCGGCGCTGTCGGCGCCAGCGCAAGCGAAAAAGCATCATAACAACACACACACACACACAAACACACAACACACACAACACACACACACACACCATACATACATACATACAAGACAGACAGGGCATACATACATACCTTCTATACATACTACATACATACCATACATACAAACCACAAGCGGCTTTGGTCACTTGAGAAACACAGCAAGAGAAAGAGAACAAAATTGAAGAGCGGTGCTGTCTACACCAGCCCTTCCTCTGCATCGACAAGCCGCACACACACACACACACACACACACACACACACACATACATACATACATACAGACAGACAGACAGGCATACATACATACATATATACATACATACATACATACATACATACAAACCACAAGCGGCTTTGGTCACTCCTGAGAAACAACAGCAAGAGAAAGAGAACAAAATGAAGAGGCTGCTGTCTACACCCAGCCCTTCCTCTGCAATCGACAAGCCAGCACAGAAAAAGACAGCCCGACAGAGACTGGAGTAGACATAAGGTCTATTAAAAGGACGAGGCACGGAGGCGTTCTCCTTGAAATGGCTCGAAAGACCGAGGACAGCAAGGCTTTCACCGATGCAGTAAGGTCAGCCGCTGCAAACATCGGCACGGTCAAAACGCTAACACCAACAACAACGATTGAGATCCTCGACTTGGATGAAATCTCTACCGAGAGCGAAGTCCGCGAAGCACTTAAACGTGAATTCAAAGACAGCCTAGAGATCAAACGGGTGAATTTGACAAAACCCACACCACGAGGTAATCGGACAGCCTTCTGCGAGATCGACGAAGTTAATGCGACTAAAGCCCTCAGCAAGGCCCGTATAAAGATTGGCTGGGTTAACTGCCGCATACGCCCAGTTGCGAAAGTAACCCGATGCTTTAAATGCCTAGGGTTCGGTCACCAAACAGAGAATTGTACGGGCCCTGACAGAAGCAAATGCTGCTATAATTGTGGCGGAGATAACCACAAATCTACAAACTGCGCAGAAAAGCCAAAGTGCTTCCTTTGTACGACAGACAAAGACGCTCAGGATGGCTTAGGTCATATAGCCGGTTCCGGAGCGTGTAAGGTATTTCGCACCGCACTTGCCGCAGCCACGAAAGAACAAAAATGACGCGCTTATTACAGGGTAACCTGAATAGGTGCGCCTTAGCGCAAAATCTTCTGCGCCAGCGTATTTTTGAAGACAAGATCGACATCTGCCTTATCTGCGAGCAATATGTAAATATTCAGGGTAATACATGGTTCGCCGATAATTCTGACACAGCAGCAATCTGGATCATAAACTCAAAAAAGGTCACCGTGAACGACAGCGGAGGCGGGGAAGGCTTCGTCTGGATCAAAACTCCCATGACCTACTTTGTAAGCGTCTACCTTTCACCCAATGAAGGGATTAGTGTGTTTCGACAGAAAATGGCAAACATAGAGGACATTATCGGCAAGTTCGATGGTGAAGTCATCGTAGCTGGTGATTTCAACGCAAAATCAGCTGAATGGGGTGCTGAACCCTCCGACACCAGAGGAGACGAAGTAGCGGACTTCGCAGCAAGGATGGACCTCATAGTGCTGAACACCAGAAGTACCACCTTTCGAAGACCAGGATACCGGGAATCTATACTCGACATTACGTTGGCGACTCCAAAGATTGCGAACATGATTGAAGGCTGGACCGTATCCGAAGAATATAGTGGCAGCGACCATCAGTATGTGACATTCAGCATTCAAACTGCTTCCGTTCCGATAACACGACACGATTATCAACCGCGGAAGTGGAATGTCAGGAAGCTCGATTTAGAGAAGCTGCAAACTTCTCTGACACGAAGTTCGTCTACTTTTCAGGACAGCCCGACTCCGAATAGCCGTAATGAAACGACAAATTTAGTGTCAAGAGTGATGGGACTGATCGCCGCCTCATGCGATGCTTCCATGCCACGGATGAAGAGACGAGGCTCCTATAGGCCGTGTATTGGTGGACTCAAGATATAGCAGATCTTCGGAAAAAATACCATGGACTACGTAGGAGAGCAACGAGAGCAGCAAAACGTTCCCCTGACCAAGACATATACTCGATGGAGTACAAACAGGTCAAGAAGACTTTGAATAAAGCCATCAAAGCAAGTAAAGCGGAGTTGTGGAAAGAGATTTGCAACGACCTCAACAATGACCTCTGGGGTAAGGCATACCAAATTGTCACTAAACGACTTGGGAAGGCTTCTCCAGAAGGACCGAAGTCTCCTGCCTTAATGAACAGCATCGTGGCAGAGCTGTTTCCTGACCACCCACCGCGAGAAAAGAGACGATATGTAAAAACTGGCGAAACAACACCCTTTACAATCAAAGAACTGCAAGAAGCAGCAAAAACCATCAAGATTGGGAAAGCACCAGGCCCTGATGGCATCCCAGCCTCGGTGATCAAGATTGTAGCCCTGGAATACCCGCACATACTCCTGAGTCCTACAATGCGTGTTTGGCAACCGGCACGTTTCCTACGGTCTGGAAGCGGCAGAGATTGGTCCTGTTAGACAAAGGGAAGGGAACCCCTATAACACCATCGTCATTTAGACCACTCTGTATGCTTGATATAGCTGGGAAACTGCTCGAGAAGCTCATTCAGGGCAGGCTACGAAACGACATTGACCGTGCCGGAGGCTTTGCCAGTAACCAACATGGCTTCCGAAAAGGACGATCAACAATTGGTGCGATCCAGAAAGTCATAGAGACAGCTAGAGAAGCATGGTCTGGCAGCCTCAAAGCTCGCAAGGTGTGTCTTGTTCTTACACTGGACATCAAGAACGCCTTCAACAGTGCGAGCTGGGGTAACATCCTAGATGCTTTAGAACACAAATTTGATGTGGAGCCAGAAAATCTGAGAATAGTAGACGACTATCTCGACGAAAGAACGTTGATAGCGGAAACGACGGAAGGCCCACAAGAACATAACATAACGGCTGGCGTGCCGCAAGGTTCAATTATGGGGCCCGACCTTTGGAACGCAGACTATGATGAGCTTCTGGAAATCCCGTTACCGAAACAGGTGAAACTCACGGGCTTTGCAGACGACGTCGCGGCTACGATAGTCGTTGACAGTGCAGAGGAGGCAGAACTACTAGTCCGGGAAACCATCGATGTCGTCGAAAATTGGCTGGAGGAACATCACCTGCAACTCGCCAAGCAAAAATCTGAGATCGTCGTCCTGACCCGACAAAAGTGGTTCCCAAAACCGTTCGTCGTAGACATGGGCGGGACAACACTGACATCCACGAGGGCACTGCGTTATTTAGGTGTAGTTATCGACGAGAAGCTGTCCTTCCGAGAACACCTTGAAAACGCCTGCACAAAAGCCAACAAGGTAGTTTCCAACCTGTCGAGAATCATGACCAACACTATAGGACCACGAACCAAAAAAAGGAGGGTGCTCTTGGAAGTAGTCCACTCAATACTGCTATACGGAGCGGAGATATGGGGCGGGCATACTTAGACAGAGGACTTATCGGTGCAAAATAGCGGCGGTGCAACGACGAGGAGCGTTGAGAGTTACTTGTGCCTATCGCACGGTTTCAGAGGCAGCGGTACTGGTAATAGCAGGAAGCAAAGACGAAAATAAAAAAGGAAACGCAACAGGAGTGGCAAGACTGATGGACGTCAGGGGAAACGGGCAGATGAACGACGCGCCTGATCCCGCACATAAACGTCTGGCTCTCTCGATAACATGGGGACACGGATTTTTTTCTGACCCAGCTCTTGACAGGCCATGGCCAATTCAATGACTACCTCTACAGGATGAAACTACAGGACAAGCCGACATGCAAATATTGCCCGGACAAAATTGACAACGCCGAACACACATTCTTCGAGTGTCCTCGGTGGAAGACTACAGAAGCAGCACCGAAGAGATCATAGGCGCCAGGCTCTCCCCTCCAGCTTGGCGACCTATATGATCGAACAAGAGAAAAACTGGTCAGCTGTTGCAGTTTACGCACAGCACCTTCTGAAGGAAAAAATCGCAGAAAGAGACCAGTAGCCAAGAGTAGGCGTCGTGAGACGCAGCACGGACTGGATTGAAGTAATGCTAACGCGGTCCCTTTCCAGTCTTCCCTGTAACATCCATGGGGAAAGGAAAGAGGAGAATGTTTAGTCGGTATTGTTGCAAAATAATATTGACTTCTGAGCCCGACATACCCAGGCATCAACACCTAGTCCTGGCACCAACACCAAGTCCTGGTATACGTAAATGTATTATAAATACATACATGCATACATACATACAGACACCCTCGCGGGGGTAGTCATGGAAGCTTCCTGTGACCTCAGAAAGTTGAGATCTGATGAGAATTCGATTTTTGCAAAACGGGGTAAAACCAATAAGTTCCCGATTTTTGAAAATATTCGATTTTCTTAGCGGGAAGTTGAAAAGAGATTATTTCTTTTTAAAAAATTTACTTATCAGAACTGGACAAAAATTTAAAATTAAAATATTAACAAGAATTAATGCATTTGTAAAATTTTTTTCTTTTCAATTAATATTTTCATTCCAAAAATACTTCAATGCGCATCAAATAGCTCATAGTTGAGCACGTCAAAACATCAACAGCAAATAAAGTGCACTTGCTGTTAGGGACAGATACTACTCAAAGAGTTTTTTATTTATTTATTTATTAATAATATATGCCAAGGCACAGGCCGAATGGCAAGGTATTTAATACATTATAGTTTGTGAGGACTGTATTATAAAATATAAATAGTATAAATATAAATAGTACAGAGTATAAATAGTAATAGTATAGTAACAATGATGCAGAGATTAAATATGAATTTTTAAGTTATAACATAACAGAATGATATAGATTTACGATTTGAGATTAATTTAGGATTAATTTAAGATTTAAATAGTACAATTATAGATACAATTTTTAATTTTACAATTTTTACAGTATTTTAGAAGTCAGAAGAGATAAGGTAATCATATATTTTCTTTTTAAATATTTCCAAGGTAGTTGCAGCTACTATATCAGCTGGTAACTTTTGCCATAGACGTATTGCCGAAATTAAAAAATGAGTGCTCAAGATGTGAAGTAGAAAAACTAGGAATTAAGTAATTTACATTATTATTTTTACTCGCTAATCTTTCAGAGCGCCTAGCATCGTCTTCTATAAATAATTCCCTTAAATAAATAGGTTTTCCAGTATCTAACAGTTTATAGAAATATGTAGCCAGAAAATATGTTCTTCTCGATTTAACCGATAACCATTTCAATTTAGATCGATAAGGGGTTATATATAAGTGAATCAAATCGGTGTTTATTTTGGACAATCACACATATAAATTAACTTTTTAGGTAGGTAAGAATTTTCTAACCGCACACCGTCTGCTAGAATCAATTGATACTAATCATACTTTAGTCCACGAATTTACAATTAGAATCTTTGCGTATTCTCAGTTTCTAATAGATGGCGTATAGTCTGATAGTCTAAATTAAATACCGATTGGATTTACTCTTCAAGTAATATTTGTTTCCAATATCAAGTGCACTTAATTGCTGTTGATGATTTGAGTGGCTCAACGGTGGGCGATTTCATGCGCATTGAAGTAATTTTGTAATGAAAAGTTTTTACAAAACATGCTTTAATTCTTGTTTATATTGTAATTTTTTCCAGTTCTGATGAGTAAATTTTTTGAAAAGAAATAATCTCTTTTTTTACTGTTAAACTGAGTAAATCAACTCTTAATAACCATTTGGGAATTATAAATTTGCTATAAAATGATTTGTTTATAACAACGATAAATCGATATCATTATTTCAAGAAATAAAAGTTATTAATATTACTTCATAATATCTCTGAAAAAGTCTGATTCTTTCACATTGGGAATTTTTTCAACAGTTTTGAATAAGTCTGATTTAGTCTTCTTGCAGAGACCGAAATTCATGTTAAATAATAACCTCAAACAACAACATCTGCTTTTATCTAATTTAACGACTCTCATTGTAACATTTTCAGAAAGGTTCAGACTGGTGGCATTCTGATTGAGAGTTCCACAATCATGATTCAGACTAATAACAGAATCTTATTTCCACCAGGGTAAGTTACCGTCAAGTCCACAAATGCCTTTCCTTATACGCAATAAGGTAATCTCGATGTTTAAAAACAAGTTATCTATAAGCTTATAGTAAACTTGGATAGAAAATTTCGGTCAACTTAACAGCAATTGTTTGAATACAATTCGTTAAAGTAAACTTCACCATAACTTTAGGATAAGTTGTAGATTAATACTATCGCCAACATACTTTTCGTCAAGTTATCTATAATTCGCGGCACTAAGTTATCTGAAAATTATAGTATCAGGTGGCTTTCAGGGTAGATATGTCCTGTGTCGATGCATTTGCAGCGCTATTTTATTATCATGCGATCGTTCAGAACTCGGAAAATATTTTTTGAACAAGAAAATGTACGCATTCAATAATTCAGTAATGAAGGTAATTAATTGAATAAATCGTTGAAAAGATCATTAAAGATCAATTGGTCATAATAAAAAACTATGGAACGGTAAGTTTTCGCTCAACTCGAAGAATAGGTTTATGACAATTGATGTAAACATACTTTTATATTTGTGTATACGTCTTTGAGCTTCTACAGAAAAAAAAAAAAGTTATTTTTAACTTTTGTAAATAATTTTTTTTCCTAATCAAAGATTTTGTCTAATTAATAAATTCTAAGACGATTTGTTTATCGAATTAAATTTTAGGTTCACTGTACATTTCATAATGTGTGTGTGTGTGTGTGTGTGTGTGTGTAAACCTCTCATAACTTTTGAACGGCTCGACCGATTCTATCGCGGTTGACGCCAATCGAAAGGGCTTGACTGAACTTAGATTGAAAATGGTATGGACCGATTCGGACCGGTAGATTTTCAGAAATCTCAAAAAAACTACGAAAAAAAATTTTTTCAAATGTGGTTTTTTTTTTTAATAACTTTTAAACGGCTCCACCGATCAATTCCAAAAACTAATCAGCTCTTAACATCAAAAAACCACGTCGATCGCTACCAAGCCGGTCAAAATCGGTTGATTCGCTCGTGAGTTTCCGTTGACGAAAAAAATCGACAACAAGTGGTTTTTTCGGATTACACCGAAATTTCCAGTCTAATCAATTTGTGTTCGAAAGTATATCATAGAATTTGAAAAACTGCGTCGAATATCGCTAACCGCGTGAAAATCGGTTCATTCATTCAAAAGTTATTGCGGTTTGAAAATTAAAAAAATAGTGATTTAATAAACTCCTATCAAACTTTTGAGCTCGGAGAGCTCAAAACTACACGAAAATTAGATTTTTTAACTCAAAGAACTCAAAAACATAAGTGCAATTTCGAGCGCTTAATTACGAAAGTAGCGGGAAGTTGCAGGGATGGCCTTCAGGGTCAACCGTTTTTCTAATTTTTTTTGTGGACCTGTGTCATTGAAGGTGCCCTACCAAAAAAATAAGTGAAGTTGTGAAATATTCTAACTGTGATTGTATGGTTCATAAAGTGAACACTGGGCAAGATTTTTTCAATTTTTTTCTATTCAATAATCATCATTTTCCGATACTTTGATTGTCTTTAGACATCAATACAACGGTGAATGACTGGTAAAAATTCGGTGAATTAAGAGTATTCCGGTGGTGAATCCACGGTAGTCTGCGGCCGAATTTATGGTCAAATCACGCCAAAAAAGATAGTGACGGTAAAGTAGTAATTTAATACTTACGATCCATTGATAAATTGTTGGGTGGATATAAGTTTAATTTGTAAATATAAAAAAATTTCACAAAATAATATATGAGGCAAATAAAACATAAATAAATAATATATAAAAAATAATTTAAAAAAGGATTCAGCCACGACAATTTTTGACATTATCCAAGAAAACACTTTTTATAAATTTTTGTAAAATTTCAGAATTTTATTTTTTTATGAAATTTTAAATTTAACATAGGCTCATGAAATTAAAGAAAAAATTTCTTTTTGATTAAGAAAATTTAATGCATTCATTTTGAGTGACAAATTCACAGAATTTGTTATTTATTATTTTTTATTATTCAGAATTAGTTAATTTATTATTTAGAATTCGTGAAATATAAATATTTATCAAAACATCATTAAGTATCCGTAAAATAGATGGTGATTGAAAGTCATCTTTAATCCACGTCTGGGATAGCATTACAGGAAAATCTTTTGACTTTCAATCAGATGATCCGAGTTCGATCCCCGGTCTACGCGATGTGATTTTACACTAATTTATTTTTTTTTTACACGCTTTTTATTAACTTCACTTGAATGTTTGTTTGTAACCAACTTCTTTGGGCGCGATTTTGACCCGCTTTAAACGGTCATATTTCGTTCAAACTTTGTAGATTTATCGAGGACTGATGACAATACACTAATTTGATAAAATTATTCCATTTTTCAATTTGCAAAATAAGATTTTTGTTAATCTACATCATTTTCATCTGTAGTCGATAAGGCAAAAATTTTAATTTCCAATTATTATCTTTAGCCAATTTATCTAATATTAACAAATTTTCGAACACCAAAGAGGATTTTGAATTCAACAAAGAATATAATAGTTTAGAAAAACTAAAAAAAAAAAAGTTTTTGTAAATAAACACATCTAATAAGTAGAAAATAAATAATAGTTTAAAAAAACTAAAAAACACGCTTTTTATAGAAAACCAAGCTAAAAATATTGAAAATAAGTTTTAATGAATTTAAATTAAGAATAGTGTTAAAAATTTCAATAATTATAAATTAATAATAGTGTAAATAAAAAAAGTGTATTTTATTTTAAAAAAAGCGTGGGGTGCTTTTTAAGATATTATAAAAATGATAATCACTCTACTCATGTCTGTCAATAGAATATTTATATCTATTGACCCATGCACCCCACGCCTTTTTTTAAAATAAAATACATTTTTTTATTTACACTATTATTAATTTATATTTATTGAAAATTTAACACTATTTCTTAATTTAAATTTATTAAAACTTATTTTCAATTTTTTTAGTTCAGTTTTCTGTAAAAAGCGTGTTTTTTAGTATTTTTAAACTATTATTTATTTTTAATATTATCATATACGCGAACATTTCACGAGCTTAATACCGATTATTCTGGGTGAATGCACCTATTTTGTTACATCGGATTCCTATAATAAGACGGTGAATCGACTGTAATGAGCTACCCTGATTAAGAAATCTAATTTGAAATGATTTAAAATGATTTGAAATGATTTAAAACCATCGGATTTGAATACTATATAGATATACAATTAACATGAAGGTTAATCATTTCAAATCATCTTTCTGAATCAGATAATTTTATTTCATTAAACACCCAATGACGCTCTGATATTGAGGTAATTGGTCCGTAAAACTACTTTTCGACAGATTTTGTTAATTTTTTTTTTTTTTCACAAGCTTAAAATCATAGTAACCAAAAAATCCTAAAGTTTTAAATTTTTTGACCGTTAGGAATGCAAGATATTTATTAATGAAGCTTACAATTTTCAGGGTTACTCTTCATTAAGAGCATGTAAAAAAATGTTTACGTATGCAACTAATAACTGTGTTAAAAAATTTCTCGACAAAATAAAAAAAAAGTGGGAGAGTAAACCCTGTAAAAATTGCTGAAAAAATAAAAATGAAAAATTCAAATTCTTTCATAATTTCATTAATTGTTTTGTATATATAGATATACAGTTTTCATGGAGAGACCGCTTCTCAATTCTTTTCAATCAGTATTTTTAATCTGGGAAGACGAGTGTTTTTTCTTAAACGTACTTTGCCGTTTTGTTTACGATATATCCACAAGTATAATTTAGATGAAAAATATGAAAATACACACAAGGAAACAAACTATTCGTTACGTGATTGGTCAAATATATATCGTAAGCATGGATATATACATAATTCCATACTGACATTCAGACGCGCGCATGCGCGCGGAACGTATACCAGCAACAATATAAAATATAAAGTATTCGGAAATGCTTATCAGTATAAGTGAATGAAGGTCGTTAAAGAGAAAATAAGTAATAGCAAAAAAATACACTATATACAGCGTGCGATAATGTGTGCGAAGCAACTGCCTTAAATCGATTTAAGCTATTATATGGATCATTCGAGGGGAATGAGGTCCCCACGTAACTAAAAACATAAAAATAAATAAAAGAATAAAATTTTAAGTTCTAGTTATAAAGTTAAAAAAATTTTAATAACAACAACAATATTATTTGAAGAAACCCTTGTAAAAATTTTTCAGACTTTTCTCTCGAAAACTCTAAAAAAGACTTATCTAAGTTCTAAAGACTTCTAAAAGACTTCTTCAGAGTTTTTGAGAGAAAAATCCGAAAAATTTTCACCAGGGAATGAATATATCCTCGAATCAATTGATAAATTGTTTTTATATAAATTTAAATATATTAAATATTTTCAGTGTTAATACAAAGATTGTTTGTTTGTTACTTATTTTACATATTCTTACAATTTTAGCAATTTTGAACGTCATTTGCCTTCGACACGAAGAATTAACTTGCAGTAAATAAACTTATTGCACACAAATAACCAATTGATTTTCACAGAACTCACGCTGTAGTTATAAAATGAGTAAACATCGATTCATTGAGTGTAAAAACGTGCGCAAAGATGCCACTTTTTAAAAATACTATATTTGAAATTGTTATGAGTACTCATACTTGCATTACTCATGTCGTCATATCGGTTATTAAACAAAATGATTAAAAATTATTTCCCAATGATAAATGCTCATAAGAGATATGATTCAAAATAATTAACATCATTTTACAGGATTAAAAATTATTAGAAAATTTATCATTGTTAATCAAATCAAATCATTTTGTTTAATCAAGGATATGTTAGTATTTCATAATCAGCGTATTAGATGTATACTTGTAAGAACATTATACTTTTAGTTCATGGTTCTGAAAAAGCCGTAGTTATGGAATTATATGAATTGATTTATTTCTCTTTTAATTTATTTATCTATACAGAGTGGATCAGAATGACCTTCACAGCGGTAAACTGTAGATAGAGGAGACGATTCTAAGAATAAAGTTCCTTAGTCGCTTTTCGATATTCTCAATAGTTTGAGATTATCAAATGTAAATTGACCAATCACAGACAAGGTTTAGGAATGAAAAAAAAAATTTATTTATCTATACAGAGTGGATCAGATGACCTTCACAGCTCTTTTTTTTATTTATCTATACAGAGTGGATCAGAATGACCTTCACAGCGGTAAACTGTAGATAGAGGAGACGATTCTAAGAATAAAGTTCCTTAGTCGCTTTTCGATATTCTCAATAGTTTTTGAGTTATTCAAAATGTAAATTGACCAATCACAGACAAGGTTTAGGAATTAAAAAAAATAATAAATAAGTTTAGCATCACTGCCACAGCAAACTTCAAGTTAAACGATATTTGTTTAATTTGAAAAGTTCGATTTCTCACAGAAAAAAAAAACAAAACATGCAATTACAACCTAGAACGTATTTGTATATTTTTTTTATCTTTTCCTTTTCACAGAAAACATTATCGACTTAAGATGATGCAATTATTGAATATAACTTCCCGAAGAATTGATAAAATAAATTACGTATTTTTAAATATATAAACTTCAACCAAGAATAAAAAAAAAATTTTAAACTAATAAAATTGTCTTATTGAAATAATAGCAATTTCAAACAGACAAAAATATAGATATAGACAATACACAAAATAATTAATGAAAAATCTCTGATTTTGCTTGCTCGGTCTCGCTCAGGACTTCGCTAAGCGCTTGATGTACGTCATAGCATATTTGCAAGACTCTCAGTGAGACGGCCAGCGAGATGTCCGGCGAGACGTCCTGCGAGACAGCCAGCCAGATGTCCGGCGAGACGTCCTGCGAGATACTCAGTGAGACGTCCTGCTAGACACTCAGCGAGACGTCCTGCGAGACAGCCAGCGAGATGTCCGGCGAGACGGTCAACGAAACACCTAGCGAGACGGCCAGCGAGACGTCCTGAAAAACAGCTAGCGAGACACTCAGCGAGATGTCCGGCGAGACGGTCATCTCGCCGGAATCTCGCTGGCTGTCTTGCAGGAGGTCTCGCTGGACGTCTCGCCTGACATCTCACTGGCTGTCTCGCTGGCCGTATCGCTGAGTATCTTAAGTCGATAATGTTTTCTGTGAAAAGGAAAAGATAAAAAAATATATACAAATACGTTCTAGGTTGAAATTGCATGTTTTGTTTTTTTTTTTCTGTGAGAAATCGAACTTTTCAAATTAAATAAATATCGTTTAACTTGAAGTCTGCTGTGGCAGTGGTGTTAACTTATTTATTATTCTTTTTTATTTTTTTTAATTCCTAAAGCATGTCTGTGATTGGTCAATTTACATTTTGAATAACTCAAAAACTATTGAGAATATCGAAAAGCGACTTAGGAACTTTATTCTTAAAATCGTCTCCTCTATCTACAGTTTACCGCTGTGAAGGTCATTCTGATCCACTCTGTATATCTATCCATCTATCTAGCTGTTGTTGATAAAAATCAATCCCGAAAATTATAATATAAAATAAGAATGACACAATTCAAATTTGCTTTATAATTCAACCTATTTTTGAAGAATGACCCATGTGAACAGTATCGAGGGATTCATTATAAAATTCAAAAATAAATTGAGATAAGATAAATTGAAAAGTTGTATGGTTAACGTACACAACAGTGCCCAAGACAATATCTTTTGGAAGATTTTATCGTCGGAAAAAATCAACCACGATAACTCTAGATATTCTTACAAATTGATTGATAAAAAAAATTTTTTTGTGTTATGGTCAACTTTTTATTCATCCGTAATGTGATTAAAAGCCTTTGTAGAGCAAAAAATATTCCGATGAGTTTACAGACTATAGAAGACAATGAAAAAAGTACATAAGTCGAATATTTTATGCGGAAAATTTCTAAAAATTCTTTAAATTTATCGAAGCGCTGTATTTTAGATCTTTTTGATCACTGTTAAAAAATAAGATCAAATTTTTGGTGCTTCTACCATTTAGTAACTTAATATGTAAGTTACTGAGAGATTATTTTTCTCTGCAGTTATCAGATGATTTTCACAAAGATTACTTATTTCTTTTTTTCATTTTTCCACCAATACTTCTCATCAATAAGAATAAAACATGATTGATAATAAGACTTAATTATAAGCATGCCTTTAATGCAATGTATACAATAAACAAAAATTTTTAAAAAATAAATTTGAAGTATAAATGCATGCAAGTTGGTAAAGAAAAAAAAATTGTCGTTAATTCAAGAAATCTGTTTACAAAAAAAAATATAAAAAAAGTTATTTAGAGCAAAAAACAGAGTAAGAAACCAAGTTTACCTATATAGCTGGAGACGAGGTTACGAAATTTGCGATGGTTCCCTTTGATCTCAGGAAGATCCACTTATGACATTTCATTTTCAAGTATCGATCAGTAGCAGGTCAGATCAAAAGTTGTTACAGATAATGCAAAGACACAAAAAACATATATTTAACGATTTGTATTAAATCAAGTATTGATATCAATAGAATTGAAATAAATTTCGCTAATAGTTTAATAACTAGGTAACCAAAAACAGACGAAACGAATCAAGTAGATTTAATTTGTTCAAATTCAAAATTTTTCAGCAACAGTTTCATGTTAAATTGTTTTAAATAGCATTAAATTTGATTAAAAATAATTCTTGAATTTATTCGTATTGAAATAAGTCGAATACGAAATAAATTCGCATGAAAATTAGTTTAGAAAATTACTTAATAATAAAAGAAACAAATATTCTAACTTGTAGATATTGAAATCGATAATGTTCCGGAAAAGTTTTTGATTTGGGTGATAAACAATTTAAAAATGTATACAGGGTGTCTTGTAAGTCACGAACAATTTTGCAGGGTACGATGGAAAAAAAATTCTGAATTGAAAAGGCCTCCACAATTTTTCGATCCAAGGCATAGATAATTTTTTATAAATTAATTAAAATGACCAACCAAGTGTTCGCTACAACTGCAGAATGGCAAGAGCGAGAGAGGAGGCCAGCGCGAAAGAGTGTCAAAAATATGAGCCGCGAGCATACTCGCCCGATGTCTACAGTTCGTAAAGCCCATATGAATAAGGCTGAGCTGGTCAGAAAATAGAAAAGTAGAAAGGACTCCGTACTTCTCAAATTAAAATTTAAGACAGAAAAATTAAAAATTTTAATAAAAAGTTACCTCGAAAAAGATTTTTTAAGAGATTAAAAATTCTACTTACGGTGTCAATCAAAATTTAAAAGCTAACATTGATACCTATTTTGAAGTTTGTAAAGCCCCTGAACATAGAAAATAATTAACTTTCGAAAATCCACCTCTTGTGCACAGAGAAAATTTAATAACCAAAAAATATTCTAGTTTTTTTTTTTTCGATGAGATTATCCGAATCTCGGTGTTTGTAATAAATAAAGATAAAATAAGATCTTATACTTAATAACTTTGTAACAGGGTAAAATTACCCTTAATCGATAAGTCACCGGATATCGATAATTATTCGACATAGCACTGGCGCGTCTCGATCTTCGGGCCTAAAGGCGGAATAGGAGGGGGTGAGTTTGGGTTAAAATAGGTGAGCCGTGCAGTGGAAAAGGGAGAAGTAGTGTGACCGCCAGACTGAGTGCCACGGAATCAAAAGGACCGATCCCGGAGTAGTGACGAGACGAAGGAAGCCAACTACAACTAGGACTTCATCCTCAACGAGTGAGTTGGATCATCGTTTTGTTCGTCAAGGTATCAATTGTTGCTCTGTGGGAGAGAAGTGGACCGCGGTTTACCGAATACCCAGTTACTTCTCCTAATTAATCAATTGGATCGTAATCGACGATTATAATAAATTAATTGTGGAACATTTGCTAGTTTTGAATTTGGTGATTTTCATGGGGGTTATACCCGAGATCACTCAATCGACCTTGCGGGAAAATTAATAACTAGAAACAATCAATTAATTATTTAACATCCAAAAATTTCGTTATTGTTGTAATTTTTATAACAAATTAACTTAGTAAAATTGATTGATTTTTGTCCTTGAAAAAAAAATCGACAAATTTTGATTCGTGGAATTCAAGTCAAGCGTCAATTTTTGTGCCGTAGTAAATTCCAATACCCAAGGTCAAGCAAAACAGCTAGCAATATTCTAGCAATCAAAATTGAATATCTCAATTGTGTCAAATTTTTATGTGATAAAACTAGAAGAGAATTGATAATATTTTATATTAAGAATTAATTATTATGAAAATTTATATTAAGAAAATTATTAAGAAAATTATTAAGAGTTAATTATTGAGGATAGAAAGATTGGAAAATTATTGAATATTTTATATTAGGAAAATTATTAGTTGAGATTATTATAGAGTAGAAGAATTTTAAGTATATTAGGAATTTTAGTTAGAATTTTATATTGTAAAATTATTTTATGTCGTGATAAATTTAGAAAATTTTGGGATTAAGTCCGTGAATTAATTAAATTAATTTTACTGAATTTAATAAGTTTGGATTAAGTCCAGGGAATCAGTTAAGTGAGTTAAAATTTGTCACCGTAAAAGTTTAGTCAGAATTAATTAATTAAACTTATGTTAATAATTTTGAACGTGATCGTAGAAGTTATATTGTGATTTGTTTAATTATCAAAAGTTAATTCAGGATATTAAGACCTATTGTCTAAATAGTTATTGTTATATTGTTAAGACTATGACAATAGATTACTGAGGAATTTTAATCCGTCTAATATTGTAATAGCTATTTGATAATTGGTTGTAAATTGAATATTGTTTATCGTTTTATTAATTTACTAATGATTGAATAATTGATTTAAAATATTTAATTAGAATTAGTTACAGTCAATTTTATTAAAGTAAAATTTATAAAGTAAAAATTAATAAAAGTCAAGTCAGTAGTGTTAGTGTGAGACAAGTGTGGGTTATGTGTGAGTTGCAGAGTATCTAGACCTATGTTTCGTCGCTGGGTTGTTACTGCTGTAGCTGGAGCGGGTTATGAGAGTGGGCTGCAGAGCATCTAGGTCTATGTTTCGTCGCTGGGCTGTTGTTCTGTAGTAAAGTGTGTATAAGCTGCAGGAGTATCTAGGTCTATGTTTCGTCGCTGGGCTGTTACTCCTGTGAGCCGAGTCAACGAGCCCGGTATATGATTCGTCTCTGTGCGGGTGATTGTAGATTTAGAAATCGGGTAGACGCCGAGAGGGGCCCGTCACGTGTAGACGCCGAAAGGGGCACGTGTTAGAAATTGACGGGTAGACGCCGAAAGGGGCTCGTCAAGAATAAGTTAGAAATCGACGGGTAGACGCCGAAAGGGGCTCGTCGAGATTAAGATATTGTTAAGTGTAGTTAGTGTGTGCGTGAATGAATTTTGTTAACTAGTTGTAAGTCAATTCTTGTTAAGTTTTATTCCTTATTGTTAATAAACTGATCAGATTGTTAATTAAATTTTTATTATTCAACAGCACCTTCCTCCACTCTCTCTACCCTAAGATTAAGCATTCTCAGCTCTGGTCCGGTTCCAGGAACCGTGATTAAAAATCCTGGTGGCGCCCTAATAATTATATTGTTGTTTAGTTTTGTTGTTTATTTATTTAAAAATTGATTAGGGGCTAACCTGAGCAGGTAAAACTGTTACAACTTTTAGAACTTATCTCTGTGTCCAAAAGTTGGATTTTTAAAAATGGAGTATTTTTAAGTTTCAGGAGCTTAATTCAAAATTAAGTTTCGAAATTTTCTATCAATCTTTTGAAGACACCGAGATTTGAATATTTTCATTGAGAAAATCAAGAGTTACTTTAAAGTTTTGGGTTGTCTTCGTGTTCGGGGGGTGGATTTAAGAAAATAAAATTTTTCTGAATTTCAAAGGTATCCTTGAAAGTAGGTACCGGTATTTTTTCTTAATCTCTTAGAGACACCGAAATTGGGATTTTTCTTTTCGACAAAAACCACAATTTTCAGAAATTTTGTGGTATATCTCCATCGCCGAGAGTTGGATTTTTGAAAATTTTCAAGTTCCAGAAGGTTTATTTGAAATTAAGTATCGACATTTTCTCTCAATTTCTTACAAACACCGAGATTAAGATGTTTTTATCGAAAAAATCAAGAGTTCCCTTGAGGTTTTGCGATTAACTGCGTGTCCGACAATTGGATTTGTAAAAATTAAAAATTTTTAAGTTCTAGGGTCTTAATTTGAAAATAGGTATTAATATTTCGCCTTTGTTTATTACATACACCAAGATTGGGATAATCTCATCGACAAGGAAACCAGAATATCTTTTGGTTTTTAGGTTTAGCTCCGTGTTCAACAGGTCGACTTTCGAAAATTAATTATTTTCTATGTTCAGAGTCTTTACATATATTACAATAGGTATTAATGTTAGCTTTTAAATTTTAATTGACATCGTAAGTAAAATTTTTAATATCTTAATAACTCTTTTTCAAGGCCACTTTTTATGAAAATTTAAAATTTTTCTGTCTTAATTTATGAAGTACGGAGTCTTTCTTTTCTTTTCTATTTTCTGACCAGCTCAGTTCTATTCATATGGACTTTACGGGTTGTAGACATTGCGCGAGCAAGTGTGCTCGCGGCTGATATTCTCGACACTCACTTTCGCACGAGCATAATCTCTCGTTCTTGCCATTCTGTCGTTGTAGCGAGCACCTGGTTGGCTACTCTAATTAATTTATAATAAATTATCTATGATTCGGATCGAAAAATCATAGAGGACTTATCGATTCAGAATGTTTTTTTTCTATCTAACCCTGCAAAATTGTCTGTGACTTACAAGACACCCTGTATACTAATATCAAGTCATATTCTCATTCCATAGATTGTATCTATAGAAATTAATTTCAAAGTAAATGCTGTCACTATGACAAAAAAGTAAAATATGTGGATCATTCAATGTCAAATCGTAAAGTTTGAAAATTGTGACTTTTGATTTTATCATCGGTAATCTTAGTACTTATCAGAGAATTATTTCTAGCGACTGTTCAAACTTTATTGTTTGCTTATTGTCTACAAAATATCCAACTCAAAACGAATCGTTTTTTTTTTTTATTTTCACTTATACTTTGTTTGATGACAATTCAAATAAGAACTTTCTTCTTTTGTTTTCCACTTTCCAATGGATTTTATTATATGAAAATCAATCTATTGCATTTGTCCTCATCAAACCGGGCAAAAAAACGAACAATTTTTTTCCTTAACGGTACCGTGAAAATATTGTTCATGATTACAAAAAGAAATTATCCTGATAACTTAAGTCCATAATATTAATGTTAATAGGTGCATCGTCAGATTTTTTGATTTTTTAACAGCTACTGAATTCTTTACACAAAATTCAGATATCAACAATTTTAAAAATTTTTCCATTTCATTCCTTGTGGCAATAATTCTCTGAAATAACTCTTGAAAAGTCTTTATAACTCTGAATAAGACTTTTCGAAAGTCTTCACATCCCTAACTAAGTAAAGGAAAGACTTAATAAGTCTTAAAAACTATGCAACACTCTTCAAAAGTCAAATTTTTCCTGCAGTTTCGGACTTTCTCAAAGAGTTATTAAGACTTGATAAGATTTATTCAGTTTTACAGGAAAAGAAGAGAATATTTCTTTCCAAAAAAATTACTTATCAGAATTAGAGAAAATTGAAAATAAAACTATAAAAAAGAATTAATGCATGTTTTAAAAAAATTTTTTTAAAATAATATTTTCATCACGAAAATACTTTGACGGGCATCGAATCACTCACAGTTGAGCAAGTCAACACATCAACAGCTAATGAAGTGCACTTAATGTTGAAACAGATTCGACTCAAAGAGTAAATCCAAGCGATATCTAATTTGGACCATCAAATATTTAAGTCAACTTTCTAGGTAGGAAAGAATTTTCTAACCACGTCGTTTCCTTGTAATCGAGATTTAAACATTGATTTATTTTTTCAATTTTTTTAATTTGATTCTGGATTTTTGTAATCACCATAAATATCAATATTTTTATGGAGCAAACAGTTATTTTTGAGTAAAATTTCATGCTCAAATCGAGACAAATGATTAGTTTTTAGATTCACGAAACGCTTGCAATACGTCGCAGCGCTGTAGCGTAAGCCTGATTAGCGGTCAGGCAGTTGACTTCGCTAGTAAACGCTCAGAAGCGTGATAGTGGTAGGAGAGGGTACTTCAAACTCGATAGTTCTAAGATTAAGAAAGAGAAAACGATTAAGGGTTGAGAATAAAAGTTCATTGATAAAAGTACGTAATTAAGCAAATAAATTACTTGTAACTAGACGACCCGGTGAATTTCGTATCACCTACATATATTTGTGAAAAGTATGGTCAAAACTTAATACAAAATTTTTATTTCTATGCAATGCAACACAGTTATCCACTTAATCACCTGTGTAGAAGAAAATTATCTTAAAAAAGTCGTTTGTTCAAGATCTTAAACGTGACACAAACCAAGACTATTTTCAGACTCTTTTAATACCCCAAAAAGAATTCCGAGAGCAGATTTTTGAAATTTGATTCTTAGATTTGTTATGAAAATTGACTTTTAAATTTTTTTTAGAGGGTTTCGCAAGTTTATAACCGCAATATTTTTTAATACGACGCTCCGCTGTGAGCTTATCTTAAAATAGTCTTAAAAGATTGTTTTAAGACACTTCGTTATAATATTCTGGAGCTCTGTCGCTGTAAACTAGTGTCTTTAAAAATTTATTTAAGTCTCATCTTAAAATAGCCATATTTTAAGATGAAACTTGTGAAGAAGGTAGTAGAAGCGGGGAGGCAGAGAGGTGTCACGAACAGAGAGAGCCGACACCGACGACGGTAATTAAAATTGATTACGTGTATGTATGGGTCTTGTTTGTATTATTCGCCGTTTAAAAATATACAAAATGATAAATTTGTTTGTTAGAATAAAGAAGATCTCGTTTATTAGTGTTATTAAATTTCCGAGATGGTTTAATTTAAATTACCATCGTCAGAATCCTGGACTCCGGCGAGTTTAGATCGAGCTGGAGGTAAAAATTAGTCAAAAAGTACCCGTTACAGACTATAAATGATCATGTACTCAATAAAAATATTGATATTTGTGGAGGTTACAAAAACCCAGAATCAAAATCATAAAATTGAAAAAATAAATTAATGTTTAAGCTCGATTACAAGGAAACGACTTGTCCTGCGTTAATTTACTAAGAGAGTTTTTTTTTCAGGGAATTTGATTTCCTTCGAAGATACGAAATGGAAAAACTTTCAAAGTCGATGATGTCCGAATTTTGTGTAAAGAATGCAGTAGCTGTTAAAAAAACAATAATTATAACAATGTACCTCTTAATATTCATATTAAGAGCTCAAGTTTTTAAGGTAATTTTTTTAGTCATCAAGAACAATACTTTTACGGTACCGTTAAGAAAAAAAAAGCTGTTCGTTTTTTTTTTTTTTGGCCAAGTCTAGTCCTGATAGTAAAATTTTTAGCTAATCTTACAATTGAAATTATAAGTTTTAATTAGTCAAATAGGTTCAAAAAATATACCATTAGTTAAAAAAGTTTTGTATTTTCATTACAAGAAAAGTGCCTAGTTAGCTAAATTATAGCATCACAAATATAGAAATATAGTTTTCCGAACTTTGTTTTGGTAGTTACTTAATCTATGCATTAGTTGAAATGGTGGCTCCTCATAATTTCTCAGCCAATAATTTCTCGACAAATATATCTCGGCAATCCTGTAATTAAGTTTGTATGAGTATAAAGTACAAATTAAGTATAAGTAATAAGCTTATGTGTTGGTCTAATATCGAATAAACACAAAAAAACCATGATAAAAAGGGCACAACACGTTAACAAGCTTATGTATTGGTCTAAAGTCTAATGTTGGTGCAACTCGAATACGTGCATTACGGTTGGCCTATTTCTGAGTAAACACACTTTCAAATTATGTTAAAAGTTCGCAACACGATTACGCACGTTTGTGTTAGCCTATTTCCGAGTAAATTAACTAAATTTTATCATTGTAACATCCGTTGATGATGATAATGATGAGCAGGGCCAAGAAGTTGGGGTTTTTTCTTTATTCAAATTTGAGGATGAACATATGAATGCTCATTTAAACAACTGCGACACTCCTGACCCTAATGATGAGATGTTTTTAGTAAAGATGTTTTTGGCTTGAAATCGTTTTGTCCTGAAATAATATTGCCGAGATATTTTTGCCAAAACATTATTGGCTGAGAATTATTGACGTGGAACCGTTGAAATAACTATTGATGAATAGTTACATGGACTATATACTTATAAATATTTTGTTATCATGTAAAATAAAAAATTATTAGATGACTAAAAAGTTGTTACGAACAATGTCTCAGATAGCTTAAGTCGAAGAGAGCTTAGTGTATAACCAAAAGATCCGGGTACGGTTTGAGCTATCCGAATTATTTTTTTTGTTTTCTGAGTTAAAGTGAAACAAGATGATTATTGAGCCCATATTTGCTTAAAAATAGTTCAAATAACACCATCTTGGGGTTCAACATAATAAATAATTTTAGGTATAAGAACTTCAATTAAATAATGGTAATGCTATTGAACTAGATTTTCCTGGTTCAGAGTACCATGTTTTTCTCTCAGCGTATACATGTAATCTAGCGGCGGTCTTGTCATCAGGATAGCACCTATAATTTTCAACCAACATCCTTAAAATTTAGTATACTTATTTTTTTGGTAGTTATCTTGAACAAGTTTGAATAGGAGCAAATTAAGTTTATTAGTTCAGAAGTGACAACCGTTTTAAATTTTGTTTGTAAATTCCTTTTGATTGAGAAGAGTGAAACGGGTCCAGGGTTCCATCGAGAGTAAATAAAACATGCAAACTTTAATTTAAATATAATAATTGAACCTCTTTATTATCTAGGAGTATGAATTATACTTTAATTTTACAAAACGATGATTACAAAAATATAAGAAACCCGCTTGCACATTGTATACAAATTTTTCCCGGTTCTCTTCCCAGTTCTCTGGCGAGTAGCTAGTGCCTCCCCGATGGCCCTACTTCGCAATTCCATGATATTTTCGTATATGGTCACCTGCCACCTTTTGGTTGAAGGCCTCCAGTTAGGGAATCGCCCTTTTTCCAAGGGCGCAAATGCTCACTTACCTGTGAACTGATCCACACCAGGTAAAGTGGTGTCTCTAGAATTCCTCGGATAGTAGACGTCCCCAGTCGAGAAATTCACCGAGAAAAAAGGTTGTCTATCACCGTTTTCCGAATGGAACTCAACGGTCATCCGAACCCGCGTAGACACGTGAGCTTTTTTCTTCGTCGACCTCTATCGAAGCTCGCGCAAGGTCGAAAATCGACAGAATTTTTTTAAGCTTTTATTTTCCGTTAAATATTTTTGTTTTTTCACTCGTAATTATTTGAAGCGCCAATCGCTATTCCTTCATTATCCTTTCATTGGGCCGCGGCAATTGTATAGCTCAGCTGGCCAAAGTCTAAATACCTTATTTCAATTTTCTCAAAATTATTTTCTTTTCGTCGCTAAACTCGCTCGGGACTTGAAATAATTTTGCACTCTCTTCATATCGATAAATTTATTACAACTTTCAGTATGCAATCATTCTAAGATGATATTCTTAATCGCGATAATATAAATGTGTAATAGTAATATAATCAAAATACTATAGTAATAAATGTTTATAATAACCGTCGTAATAGACAGTAATAATTGTAATAACAAATCATAATATTTTGTCGGTATTCAACATAATAATTATTGAGTCAAGAATTCTTAAATAAGAATGAACACAATAATTTTCAATTAATAATTAATCATCACATTTATTGTATCACAATAAACTTCGTAATAACTAACAAACTTTAATAATACTCAGGGAAATTTTAGTAAAAATAATTAAATGCCGTGACAGAGAAATCGTCGTACACGGTGGCAGAAGCGATGGCTGGTGCTCGCTTCGTCGATGTGTCTGATATGTTGACTCCCGATGCCCTCCTTCACCCTAGCATCGATTACTTCCTTTACCAGAAATAAGTCAATTTAAAAGAAATGTTAAATCTCATGAGAGAGTCTTTAATTTGGACTTTAATACTTTCATTTATCATTATTTTTAGTAATTTTATAAAGGTTGGAAGTCATTTTGGATCAATTATAGGTAAGGATTAATAACAATTTTTTTTTATCGCTAGAGGGTGTTATATCCGGTATACCGTATATAATACAGGGCCTCCCATTCCCGCCGAAAAGTGCAGCGCTTGCATATTTAGGAAACAGCAACCAGGAAACAGCAACCAGTCCTATACCCCGACACGTATAGGTGGACTTCAATTATTAAATTAATTAGTCATGTTTTCCCTAATTATTCATTTCGTTTTCCTTAACGGTATTTCCGAGTTCTGTGATAATTATTCTTCGAGCCACGATTCGTCTTTACGATAATCGAGATTCCCGCAGTTCCGATGACTTGGTCCCCTCTCAAATCATATTTTTCTTTGTGAACTTTAAACGGAAAACTTTTGTTTGCCGGAGTCGTTACTCCGGTTACGAACTCATATTCTTTCAATCTTTATGTTAGATTGTTAATAGTCAATAAGTGAATAGTGTAAATTAAGACGTGTTTGCTCATAGGACCATTTAATCAGAATATACAAACTAAAAATCCGAATCGAAGTGTATAATCATTTCTAAGTTAAGAACCTTCAATTCTCGACCTCCAGTCAGCAGGAGGAAGAAAGCAGCCAAGCAGCGGAAGAAGATAAAGATAAACGTCTAATCCAAGGCTGAGTCATTATTCGAGTCAGATTCGTAATAGTAAGTGGAGGTTATTATTATTATTATTTCCGAGGTCGACTGTCTATTCCAAGGGGCCCTCCGGGGTTTTCACCTTCGCGAACCCATAAATTAAAACCTAACGATCCTTTCGTTAGGGAAATTCATCTGTTATCCGAATCTCCGATAAGTCAAGCTACCGAACTCTAAGATTGTATTTTTCGGACATAACAAGGGCGATTAACAAGTATAGTCGAGCTATTATTACGCTGTCCGTAAATCTTAAATTGGGCAGTGTACAACATTATTCTGATTCAAATAGTGTTTTCACCTGGTGTAAAAATTTGAGCATTCATTTTAAAATTATATCCAATTGAAGCGCCCCAGTTTTTGATGAGTTTTAACCTGATGGGAAACTCTCACGTTTCCTAGAGGTCAGGTTCATGGACAACAACACGATAGTTATAGATCCTACCAGTACCGGCGGAGAAGTCCAATCCCAACGCTTACAAACGGCACTTACAGATAGCAATTTGTCACACATCTCGCATGAAGTGCTCAAACAAACATTCAACTAGATTATAAAAATCCTAAAAATGGAGGATTCCCAACTACCCAAAATTGCCTTACGCCGACTATTAAAATTCTTCGAGACCTTTAACTTCCAAAACCTTAACTGGGCCATCCAACTACGAGCTTTCCTGAGCAAGATAAACGACGAGCATATACTTCTCCACTTGACTGCCCAATATTGGAGAATCAACGACAGAGAATCCTCGATAAATACCGTCTTTTTATGAAATCCAAAAACTTACACTACGCCAACTCTAGTACTTGCCAAGCTACAATTCCAAGGTCACTCCATGATGAGACCCCTACCTACTTAATGAAGAATGAGTTGCACACATTAATCGCCGAAGCTCAACCACGAACTGTCAACATCCACTTCTACCTAAATCTAACTATTGCATTGGTCCTCATGATGGAACTTTTAAAAAAATTTTGATATATTTGTACTTAGTGCGTCAAGCGGATTCAGAAAATGCATACGGTTCAAAAGTTTATATATACAAAGCTGGTTCACAAAATACATTTGGTTTAAAAGTTTATTCACATGTGAATACGATAAAGCGCAAGTTGTCACGACGATAGCTTCCAAGAACCAAAAAGAGAAGAGTTCTTCTAAAAGCGTTCCACTCAGTACTGCTTTATGGAGCAAAAATATGGGCAGACATATTGAAGCAAAAAACCTACCGGTGAAAGATAGCGGCAGTGCAGCGGCGAGGCGCTCTCAGGGTTGCCTGTGCCTACCGAACGGTTTCCGAGGCGGCTATATTGGTCATTGCGGGAGCCGCACCCATCGACCTACTAGCGTTTGAGAGAGCAAAACTCTATAAAGCTAAAAAAAGTGATGAAAACATGAAAAACGCAAAAACGAAGGTAAAGGCGGAAACGCAGCAAGAGTGGCAGGACCGATGAACATCAGGAGAGACGGGCAGATGGCGTGCCTGATTCCAAACATAAATGTCTGGGTTTCTCGGAAGCACGGGGACATGGGCTTCTTCCTGACTCAGCTATTAACGGGATATGGGCAGTTCAATGCCTATCTTTTTAAGATGGGTTTGCACAGCACGCCAACGTGCAACTATTGTTCAGACAAAATTGATGACGCCAAGCACACGTTCTTCGAGTGTGATCGGTGGAAGGACTACAAAAGCAGCACCGAAGAAACAACTGGTACCACGCTCTCCCCTGAGAGCTTAGTAACCTGTATGATCAAAAAAGTAGAAAACTGGTCAGCTGTCGTAGCCTACGCGCAGCGCTTTTTAAAAGAAATAACCGCAGAAAGGGTTCAGTAACCAATAGAAACCAGAAGCTGGCGTTGTCAGACGCAATATGGACTATATTGAAGTCATGCTAACGCGGTCCGATCTAGTATTCCCCGTAATATCTATGGAGAAAGAAGAGAGGAGGATGTTTAGTCGGTATTATTGCTAAATAATATTGACTTTTGAGTCCGACATACCCAGGCAAACACCTAGTCCTGGCACCAACACCTACTCCTGGCATACGTAAATGTATTTTACCTCCTAGGTAAAAAAAATTAAAAAAAAAAACACACACACACAGTGGCATACGGACTTCATCGTTAAAACGTTAACATCTATTAAAAACTCGATTTTCGAAAAACGGGGTGAAACCAATATCTTCCTTACTTTTGAAAATTATCAATTTTCCTGGCGGAAAGTTTAAACGCAAATTTGTAAATTTGCGTTTCAGAAAAATTTTAATTTTAAAACTAAATTTGTTTTGTTAGTATGAGGAACATTCCAAGTCAAATGGGACATTTTTTAAAAATTTCATTATTGATTCTTTTAATTTTTTACATTTGTAAAGTTGGCATTGACCGACATTATTAATGATTTCTTGGAATCCAATTAAGTAACGAAATTCTAATTGGAGCACCGAATTAGCAACAAACAAGCAATAGATTTATCATCCGAATAAATTATTTTGCTTCTTTAATGACAGATACTGATAGTTGATGCTGGGCAAGTCAATACCAGCTTTACTTACGTCAATTTTTTTACATTTTTCGGTGAAGTCTTTTTTTCCTTTTTAAATTTATTGTTGAATTTATATAAACATTGTATTTTTACGTCAGCAAAGAAAATAAATAGAAAAAAATAATTTTTTAAAACTTGCGCCTAACATGAATAATATCACATAAAGTGATTTTAAAGTGGCATAAACTACTAAGGTCATGAGCGACTACGGTAGGGGGTAAAATTTTGAAATTGGAACTCGTATTATCTTTTTTGGGCTCAGCAGAATAATACACTTAAATATTGAAAATATTCATTGGTGTACGCCGGACTCGAACCCGGTCCAATGTATTTTAGAAAGCAAGGGCCGGATCTGATAAGCTACTGCGCGCCTCGATCATAGTTGTAGTAACATTTTTTTCGAAGAAAAAAAATTGTTTGCAAAAATTCTCATGTTATTTAAATGGGAAACGTAACTCGATTAAGGCACGGTTTAATTTGGTAATTAAGAGCTTATTTGTGTAAGATATTTTTTTTTAAGTCAAAAACTAAGAATCCAGGGGGTGGCAGCGAAAAAAAAAATCAACTTGGGAAATAACGGACATCCTAATGTACACGAAATAAAAAATTTTCCCATCAGTAATCCTTCTAGACCAGCGGTAAGTAAATGACTGAGGACCCAAATGACTAGAGTCCGAGCCCAACTCACGTCAAGGGTTTTTTCAATCAATAATTTCATTTCAATTCATCTTAAATTCGCTAATGAGTTCTAATATATGAGTATCTAATTCTAAGTTATTTTTGAATTTTTCGAAATCATAATATTTTTTATGTCAAAATTTAGATTAGGTTCTGATGGAGATTTCCTCATTGAGACGTTATAGAGATTTCTCCATTAGGACCTAAGAGGGATTACTCAGTAAAGACTCAACAGGGTTTTGTGTTACATCTCAATGTGCAGACCTAAGAGGGGAACCCAACAAGGGCCCAATTGATTTTGCTTTTAAATTTTTAGTCGAGTGTTCTGGAAAAACCCTTAAAGTATCAAAAAACTGCAATATTTTTTCTCAGTACCCCGAATCTCAGAATTTATCGTTCTCACCAAAAATCACCATTACTAACAATTTTTCAATCAATATTTATTTTTCCCACAGAGAATTTTTTTTCGATACGCCGTATTTTTTCGATCAAAAAGATGAATTATTGGAACAATTTGAAAAACGATAGACCCCACATGTCATTTTTGCACTTTATCTCAACAACGATATCTCTTGAACAAATCGACTGATTTTAATGCGGTTTGCAGCAGTTGACTCAGTTATCCGAGCACATAACAATTATTCCTTACTTGATAAACGGTCAGCGAAGTCATTTTGTAGATATGTAAAAAAATCACTTTTCTCGAAATTGTTCGACAACGATATTTCTTGAACAAATAAGCCAATTTTGATGCAGTTTGCGACAATTAATATTTTTTTTTTTTTCAAATTTGGAGATAGTCAGATGTTTGAGTCGATCGATTTATCAATTGAAAAGTTATTTAAAAAAATCTTTATTATATGAAAACTCAATTTGTGAGATTTTTCAAAATCTACTGATCTAAAATAATTCGAATTCACATGGAATCTAATGTCGAACGCACTCTTTGATTGGTGATTGAAACCGTGTATCAATCGGTCGAAAGGTATAAGTAGTTTCACTCACTCAAAAATACGAAGGGACATCCTCGTAAAAATAGTTAAAATAGCTTTCTAAGACTTTAAGACGTAAAAATCTGATGAGAAATCGCTTTTAAAAAACCATGATGAAACGAATAACTTCCTGATTCTGTAAAATTCATTGATTTTCATAGCAGGAATCTGAAAACTTTATTTTTTTCGAAGAAAATTTTCAAATGTCATTAAACACCGCAACAGACCTCGTCAAACGATCAAGATCTCGTTTTTCATGGCGACGCCAACGCCAACTATATAGTCTGTCGTTACCATAAAAACAAAATCGGGATTTATCAGTGAATAACCCGCTGATCTATTGTCAACAACCCAAAGATCATGGTTACGCGCATAGGCTAATCGGGCTCGATGATATCTCGAAGCAAGCATAGGTACGCAATTTACGTATTGAACGCGTAGCCCTTACTTTGGAAAGTGATTTTCAACCGTTGAACTCGACATGTGTCGCTGAGAAGAACGTTGTCAGCGATTACGAAGTTGATAATCGATCATGTGGATATGAGTAGTATGGAAATTCCGCGGCAAATCATCCTAAAGACTTTTCAATTGAATCAAATCGAAGGGAATCAAATTTTCTAACAACTTTTTCTAGAAGAATACTGAAAAAAACAATATTCGAAGCCCGTAGACCTTTTCAGCCGAGCAAAAATTTGGAAAATTATTTCCCGGTAGCTTTCTTAGTACTACTCTGGAACTGAACATGATGGAAAAATTTTCATGCTAAATCTGAAAACTAGACACCTGGAGCTACATATTGCTTTTTTTGCTGTATGATCATTTTCTTTGGAGTTACAGCCACTTGGGGATCATCTTAAAATTTGAACTTCTATTAATATCCCTTAATTTTTGTGTAGTATATATCTCCATCATTTTATGAGAGACAACACCCTTAAGAAGTTAGCCGCAGAATTTAAAATAATTAACATAAAGTCAATACATAAGAATAATAAAATAATGCACTAATAAAACAAGGTGACTCTTAATAAATTATAATACAAGAGGATAATGTTAATTTCATTTAAATTATTTCAATGATTAATGAAATTATTTTCTTCAAATCATATGTATCATTTAAAATATTATCACGACTGGTGAGGTTTGTACTGCAGTGCAGGGTACCTCAAATCCTCCAAAGGTCCTTGTGCGTGTCTTTATTCCTTTAAATTATCGTCATGTTTTTAAGTATCCTGTAACAAGAAAAAATTTTAAACCGTAGGAAAGAAATGATAATTTGGAATCTTTTAAAATAAAACGAAAGATTGAAGCTAGTAGATTGAGATCAATCGGACATTTTCATACGAGTTCTCATGAAACGTTTTTACCTGTGTAGGAAGAGATTTGGATCCCTAATATATCGAACACCATTCATCTTTACTTTCTTGACTTCACCCGAGAACTACAGATTTTATCGCTATCCATTACTTCGATAGAGGACAAATTACCTCCGTAGATGGAAATTGTAACAGGGAAAATCAAACTTCCCATGATCATTATCGACCACGTAATTGGCGCCACGGTAGGTAAGGGCTTTTCCTTACCTTTCGATTTTTGACGAGTTATTCGACTCGTCACCGGGCGTCCAATTCAAAATGTCCCCCAGCGCTGCCCCGGAAAATGAATCAAAAGAGAAACATCCGAGAAACAGACAGGCCGGAGATGATAAAAGGGCCGGTAAGAGAGACAACAGGGCTTTTTGAACCAGTGACGCTTTTTGAGCCAGTGGCTTTGTTTGTTTGGAATCCAGTGTATGAACTAGTGGAGCAACGTAGGAATCATTCGTGCAAACGAACCCTCCGTGCAAACGGGCCTAAACTCGTCGTTATCAAGAGACCGTTTGTACAGCGGAGTGGACCCCATAGCTCTGCTGTCCAGCAATGCTAGCAATGTTACAGGGAACACGAACACAGCCTATATGCAAGAGAACAGACAGCCGAGCAATGTTTCTATAAAGAGTGGAGGACGTATTGCTCCCGTCAATACTCATTGTTATCGAGAAAGGATCAAGTCTCTACCAACCGTCACTGGCCAACAATCGTTAATGGAGCGACTCGGTAGCAAGATCGAAGAGTTAGCTGATTTCATCAAGGACAAACGAAACCTCCATCATGAAATTAGAAAATTGGTCACGTCTATTACTACGGCATACAGGCTGGCCAACAAATCACCGGGCATGTCGGAGTCAACGACTCAAACAACTCCGAGACTGAACAAAAAATCACAGCCACTCCAGGTTACTCCAACCAAACTATTACGGCAAGAAAAGGACAACAGGAAGAGACAATTTTCTACACCTAGCCCTTCTTCAGCCAACGTCAAACCAGCAGAGAAAAAGACAGCCCGAAACGATACGTGGATCAAAGTGACTGGGCGAACAAAGAAGAAGGAAACGGAACAGAAGCCTGTCACGGGGCTCCTTCATTACCCGTTGAAGGTCCTCACCCTAGCCGCGGTTAGTTATCGACGGATCACAGAGCGCTGTGGTCTAGGATGCTCGCGCAGTAGAAATAAAATTTACATAAGTTCCGGGGCCTAGAAGATAAGTGTTCCGCGGGTGGGGATAATCCCACACGAGAGACGAGTGAAGTTGCCGAACGGAAAAGCGACATTGTGAAGCCGGAGCTCGAGCAACCAACACGAAATTTTGGAAATATCAGGTAAATATTAATATTCCTCTGAGATTCCTGTGGAACCTTCAGAGCGATTATTTTTAACCCGTAAAATTGATAATTACTGCTAGGCATTTAGCCAGCCTAATTATCCAATAAAACCATTCTATCCTGAATTTCCAGATAAAATATTGCTAAATATCCCGAGCTGCGACGCAGTGAACCCGAGTACCGAGAACACCGTGATTTTGGCGGACAAGGTTACCTCTATTAGAAGTCAACGAGAACAAAGAGAGCTAAACTCAAGTGAAGAAATCGTCAAAAGTTCTCAGGTACAAAATAAAGTTTAACCTCGGGAAATTATTGCGTCGTCCCCGGAAACTCTAGGCACAGGCCAGGTTCCGTCTTCCAATCACCCTACTTGATTAATTAATTAATTATTCGAATTTAATTAAAATATCTAAATTATAAATCGAGGTTAAAATTAGTTAAATCAAAATTTGAACAAATAGAAAATTCAATAAGTTGGAAGAATTTCAAAATTAAAAATAAAAGAGGTTAAATTTAAATTTTGATATCGACAATTTTGAGTTAACTGCGTCATTTATATAAGCGATATTCTGTCGATTAAATTTTTACAAATTAGAAATTAAAATAAAACTAAAGGAAACTAAAATTAGAAAATTGTTCAAGTTAGATTAAAATTGACCAATAAAATCAACAAGTAAAAATGAATTAAAATTTAAATTAAAATTAATTATTAAAATTTACTTTTGGAAAATTATCAAAAATTATAGAATAAAATGATCATAGACACAATTTCCTTAATTTAGAATATTAAAATTGTTAATAGTAAATTAATTTATAAAACAAAATTACAAGAGAAAATTTATCGACAAAAGAAGATTTGTTCAATAAACTTCGATAAATAAATTTGTCAAATTCCAGTACGATGATATCAAAATTAATCAACATAAAATTTAGCCTTAGGAAATTTTTACCAAGTTGAAGACTAAGTCTCAAATCTTGACTGGAATTCAAAATAGACATAAACCGATTATTTAGGCAGTTTGAGTTCGAGTACGTTTTAATTAATCTAAAATTTTGGTTGAATAAACGCTACTGTGATATTAATAATTAAGCAACCAAAATTTAAATAAAATTATTTATCGAAGTCAAGTTAGGGATCGGGAAATTTGATTCCCAGGAAGAAATGTTGTAAAAAGTATTATGGATTTTAAAATAATTGTAAATTAGAGTCAAGTGTGTATTTAGATAAATTGTTTTATTGAGAATCGTGTGTGTGTGTGTGTCTGTGGAAAAAATTTTACAGTGTATACTCCTCGTTCACGGGCTGTCGAGGAAGTTAGGATTAACAGGTTGTCGACTAGTGTCATGGTATCCTCCTCTGTCCTAGTCGACTTCAGGTTCCTTAGTCCCGTAGTGAGGGTCCTGTGGACAGCGAAAGGGCTAAGGACGGTATGAACCTTGGGCAGGGGTCCGGGCGACCACCCAGGGTCATATCTAGAGTCTTAGAGCGTGAGGGTCCTGTGGACAGCGCGACTTAATTAGAAACTGCGGTATAGACGCTCCATATGAGGGTACCGTCAGGAATAAGAACTATGATAGAAATTACGATATAGACGCTCCATATGAGGGTATCGTAGGAATAGGAAACTTTTATAGAAACTGCGGTATAGACGCTCCATATGAGGGTACCGTCAGGAATAGGAAACTTTGATAGAAACTGCGATATAGACGCTCCATATGAGGGTATCGCAGGAATAGGCACTATGATAGAAACTACGATATAGACGCTCCATAAGAGGGTATCGTAGGAATAAGCAACTTTTGTAAGTATGAGTGTGTGTGTGAGCATTGAATTAAGGTTTAACTACTGTCATATTGTTCAAATAAATTGATAATTCAAGTCAATTTTAATTGTTGTTATTTGTGTCAAATATTATAATTTCTCTCGACCCTGTGATATCTCTCTTGCTTGGACCGGTTCTGGAAACCGTGATAAAAATTCCAGTGGCGCCCTAATTATTAAATTTAAATAAAGGGGTGACCAAGGGACGGCTCAAACCCGTTACAAGCCAGCGGCTCAATCTACTGAAGCCAAAAACCAGCCAAATAAGGATGGCTCTAAGAAACCGAGGAAAAAGAGAAGAACTAAGGCTGTGCTTGTCCAACTAGCTAAAGGGCGAACGTACGCTGATCTCCTCAAGGAAATCAAGGCCAAGGTTAACCCGACAGAGACTGGAGTAGTCACAAAGTCTATCAAGCAGACAAAGCACGAGGGCGTTCTTTTAGAAATAGGTCGCAAGACTAAAGACACTGCAGCTTTTACGACTGCGATAAAAACAGTAACCGCAAACATCGGCACGGTCAGAACGCTGGTACCATTAACTACGATAGAGATTCTTAACCTGGATGGAATCTCTACTGATACTGACGTTCGGGAAGCGCTCAAGCGGGACTTAGCAATAAACCTGGAAATCAAACGGGTAAACTTAATTAAAGTTACACCACGAGGCAATCGGGCAGCCTTCTGCGAGATAGACGAAGCTAGCGCGATCAAGATCCTTGACAAGGCCTGTATAAAGATCGGATAGGTTCGCATACGTTCAGTTGCGAAAATAACCCGATGCTTTCAATGCCTTGGTTTTGGGCACCAAACAAGAAACTGTACGGGACCGGACAGAAGCAAGTGTTGTTATAAATGTGGCGGAAAAAACCATGAATCTGCAGACTGCATGGAGAAGCCAAAATGCTTCCTTTGTACACCGGACAAAGAAGCTCAAGATGGCTTATGTCACATTTCTGACTCCGGGGCTTGTACGGCATTCCGTACCGTACTTGCCGAAGCTATGAGAGGGCAGAAATGACGCACATCCTTCAAGGAAACCTGAATAGATGTGCGTTGGCGCAGAACTTACTTCGCGAGCGAGTCTTTGAAGAGAAGATCGACGTTTGCTTCATCTGTATACAATATCTAAACCTCTAAGATAGGACATGGTACGCAGACGAAACTGGCACGGCAACAATCTGGATTATGAACACAAAGAACGTTACCGCCAACAACAGCGGAAGTGGAACAGGTTTTGTCTGGATACAAACTCCTACAACCTACTTCATAAGTGTCTATCTCTCACCAAATTACGGGATTAGTGTGTTCCGACAGAAACTGGCAAACATAGAAGATGCGATTACTAAATTCGACGGCGAAGTCATCGTAGCTGGTGACTTTAACGCTAAATCGGCTGAGTGGGGCACTGCTTTCTCCGACACCAAAGGAAACGAAGTCGCTGACGTAGCGGCTAGACTCTACCTCATAGTGCTGAATACTGGGAGCTCCACGATCTTTAGAAGACCAGAATACCACGAATCCATCCTCGACATTTCGTTGGCGACTCCAAAGACTGCCAACATGATCGAAGACTGGACTGTATTCGAAGAATACAGTGGCAGTGATCACCAGTTAATGACATTCAACGTTGAATTGGCATCTGCTCCGGTTTCACAACGCAATCTTTCTAAGCGGGAGTGGAATCCCAAGAGGCGTAATCCAGAAGCTCTGCGAGCTTCACTTGCACGAAGCTGCTCTATCCTCCAGAATAACTAGACTCTAGATACCTGCAGCGAAACGAAAAAGGCAGCGCTAAATACGATGAAGGAGATTGCTGCCGCATGTGACGCCTCTATGCCGCGGCTGAAAAATCGAATTTTCCACAGGTCGGCATACTGGTGGTCAACAGACATAGCAGAACTTTGCAAAATATGCAATCAGCTAAGTCCCCGCGAAACGAGAGCCGCGAAACGCTCCCTAAGCTAGGACTTGAATTCAAAAGAGTACAAGCAGGCCAAAAAGACGCTAAACCGAGCCATCAAAGCGAGAAAAGCGATGTTGTGAAGAGAGATCTGTAATGATCTCGACAAGGACATCGTGGGTAAAGCCTACCCAACTGTCACCAAACGACTCGGAAAGGTTTTACCAGAAGTACCGAAGTCTCCTGCCTTAATGGACAGCATTGTAGCGGAGCTATTTCCTAAACAACTACCGCGGGAGAAAAGACATTTCAAAAAAGATGGCTCATCAACACCTTTTACAACCAAAGAGCTGCAAGACGCGGCAAAGTCTTTCAAGACGGGAAAGGCACCGGGTCCTGATGGCATCCCGACGTTGGTAATCAGGACTGTAGCCCTAGATTACCCAGACATACTCTTGAACATTTACAACGCATGTTTGTCCGTAGACCACATGAGAAAATAACTAGATTTCATGTCCCTCACTTAGATGCTCAGTCTGAGACCTCAATGCATTTAAGATTATAAAACCGGAACAAACAAATAAATGGAGTTTAAACATTATAAGAAATATCCAAAAAGTTCAAAAGTATTTCTTAAATACATTGTGGCACTCGAACCCAGACTGGGAAATTTTTATCATTATATTCTCATTAAATAAAACATTTTTCCTTTTTACTGTTCAAATATTCGTCATAGAAGATAAAATAGTTGAGTCAGAAAAATAAAACTTCTTAAACAACGTTTCTAAATAAAATTACTTAGACAACGTGTTGAGAATAATAAATATTTCAAGTGAACAATAATTAATAATGACTCAAATTGAATAGTTAGTAAATAAATTAAATGAATAAATAGAGTCAAATGTTAAAATACAGAAGTGAACGAATTTGAAAGTTATAAATTGATTATTAAAAGAAATTGATTAATTTGTAAGTGGTACGGATGATTTCATACTAACTTTACCATCTCTCCATACTTCTTCGTGTAAATGATACAATTTCGAAAATTAATGACTTAAAAACGGTGTGGTGAATCGATCTGAAATTTTGGTGGTGAATTATTAATATATTTAGCTTTCGATAAAAAAAATTTCATAATTCTCTTGAAATACACCTTGCAGGATCTAACTACCTCCAAGCATTAAAATGTGATGAAAATTTCGATTTTGTTTTCCCCCGAACGCTATATAGTTAATTCAAATAATGAAATTATCAATGTACAAAAAAAAAAAGATATCGATTTTTGTATTAAATAAATTAATTTATATTAATTCAAATTCGATCAAATTTTTCGTTCGACTCATCATCAATAAAAAATTGCTAGAAATTAACTTTGAGACAAGGGCCAATAATAATTGTTTGAAAGGATTAGACATCGTTAATAATCTACAATTGCTAACGATGTTGCCGAAAGAATGCTTCGATTAACTCAAGAATACATCAACATTTTAACTTATAAAAAAGACCAAAAACAACATTCAGTGCGAATTATTCATGAAAACAAAAATACTTATCTTAATGCGACTAAAAATTGCTCAACAAATAAATGTGAATAGAGAAAAAAAAACAAATAAGCAGCAATATTATTAAAAATGTATTCAATACATCGTATTATTAATGTTACTGTAACTATTAATCATTTTAATAAAATGTTTGGAACAATTATCGATAAAATAAATTATTAAAACACATGAAACTTTATATCAAAACTGAAAAACTATGACAATAACTATATACACAACTTAAATCAGAAACAACTTCTAAAAAAATGAATTTATCAAAAAGTTGTAAGAGAACTTTTTTGTAAAGTATTCAATTTCCTATCAAAATATGCATTGATCATAGTTGTAGTGACATTTTCTTCGAAGAAAAAAAATTTATTGCAAAAAGTTCCGAATTCCCATGTTATTTAAATGGGAAATGTAATTCGATTTCGGCACAGTTTAATTTGTAATTAAGAGCTTTTTTGGGTAAAAATTTTTTTTTAAGTCAAGAACTAAAATTCCAGGGGGCGGCAGCGGAAAAAAAATCAACTTGGGAAATAACAGACACCTTACTGTCTTGGTATTCATGGTATCCTCCTCTGTTTCCGAAACAATCACTTAGGAACCGATTTGAATCTAGTTGACAGAACTCAACGCAGTTTTTAAGCACGAAAAATGATGCAGGATCAAAAACCAGTTGAATATTTTAAGAGTAAAAATTTTAACTAATTTTTAGTTTTCTAATACTTTTATTCAATTGATTTTCAAATCTAATCAGATATAGATCTTGATGAATTTCTTTGAATGTCACACTGTAAATCAAAACCAATTGATTGGTTTCTAAAATATTATACAACAAAATTTTATCTACACACACACACACACACGCGCGCGCGCGCGCGTACATGTATATATATATATATATATATATATATATATATATATATATTATATATATATTAGGGTGTGCCAAAATGTAACTTCCTTGATGGACCTTTTAAAATTGGAATTTTCAGTTCCGCTTTTGAAATCAGCTGTGTTTAGGCCTTTCCTAAGATATTTTGGGGTAAGACGATAAATTTTATTTTCATAGAATTTTTTAGCAGGAGGTTTAATTGGGCACTTCCGGCGAAAATTTGAATTTTCAGCGGAAGTGCCCTAACTAAGCTCCAGTTAAAAAATGCCCAATCTAAGCTTCTATTAAAAAATTCTATGAAAATCAAATTTATCGTCTCACCTCAAAACATCTCAGGAAATGCTCAAACACATCCCCTGTTAAAAGCGGAACTGAAAATTCCAATTTTAAAAGGTCCATCAAGGAAGTTACATTTTGGCACACCCTAATATATATATATATATATATATATATATATATATATATATATATATATATATATACGCGTACATAAGCACTTATGTAATTTCGAGACCTTCAAAACGTGAAGATTTAATGCATACTTGATTTTGAAATGTCGGAATGCTACTAGTGACTTCCCGGAAGGCTACATTTGAGTAGAAAGAAGTCAATTAGGAAATATTATTCAATTAATATTAACTATGCATTTTAAAATAATTATATTGTAACGAAGTACACAGGGCCTTCTTTTCCGAAGAAGGTCTCCAACCCGTGTTCGTTAGTTTTCGACCGATTCCTAGAGTGCTGTGCTCCGAAGTACTCGCGCCTCTAGCTGTAAGAGGTAGATAAGCCCCGAAGGTGGAAGCGCCGGCGCGGAGAGAGAGTGGGGGAAGACAGAACTTTATTAATTTAATGCTTGCTAGGCCTTCATGTCAGTTCGCTTGAATTAATCTCAAATTGTAATAGGTTCTAATGCTGATTTGCAGTTACAGATAAAATATTTATCAAGAAGTACGTAACACGGTGACCGAAATCTTTGCCGCCAAGCAGAATACCTCACCGAGGAAAGATTTGCACTAGCACCAAGACAAGCAGTTGCAGCTGATCGAGGGAGTGCAATTAAAATTATTAATAACTTCAGGTACAAATATCATGTCTGATTAATTCCTCTGGTGTGCGGCATCAGTCAGGCCCTCATGTCGGCTGAAGGTCATCCCCGATGAAAAAAAGTTTTATCTAATTATGTATGATTATATATGTCGTAGTCTTTTAGCAAAATTCGTCATTTCATGAAAAACCCAGGCATTTCCCGAAACGTCGACGTTTTGTGAAAAATTATAATTTTCATCAAATGACCACTCGACTCTGGCATATCGTAGTTAAACCAAGTTATACAATCGGGCGCAGCTGAAAGTTTGATGTTTCATGTAATGCCTGTAAAGTGTCAAATATTATGTAATTAAAAAATGGATCAATTAAAAAACAACTCTTTTTATTCTTATTATACAAATCAATAATTATATTATCTTGTCAATCTACTTTATCTTATTTTGTTAATTTATTCTTTTTATTTTACTTATTAGCACACGGTCCACTTTTATGACACCTTGAATTGCATTGAAGCTTAGACTTAAAACACAGACATCTATTTGTTTGACATTGATTTTTTGAAGGTTGACAAGAACATTTTACGAAGCCTTGCCCTTTAAACAAGGATTGTGCAGTTACTGCTTCTCGAATTGAAACAAATGTATTTACGTCAACTTGTTCAACTTTGAGAAAACTAGACGACGCTTTTTTTAAGTCACTCTTATTAAACCACGATTTGATCAGTCCTGCTGTTGTTCCAACCTGATATACACTGTTTTTGACATCAGTAACTACAGCGACTATATTCTGTGGGTCTCCCGGACTTCTGTCAACTTTATCAACATTAAATAGTACACAATCTCCAACATTTAAATCTAGTAATATTTTTTTCGTAACTGTTATCATGCTTTCAGCTTGTTTTCTCATACCATCATATGATTGAACTTGATTAGAATGAATAGTTACTCTAGAATTGCAGAAATAACACGATCCATTCTATATACAAGACAAATGGATCGGCATAGAACAAATTTGACATTGGCCATTCTGGCCATCAGATAAATGTTCTTGGCAGGTCACACACATTTCCGGCGTTTCAATTGTCTCAGCTTCGGTTTCAGTAGTTACAGCTTCAGTAGAATTAATTGACTCATTGACACGTGTATTATTATTTATATCACTTGATTCAGGCACGGCGGCAGACGAGTTCGACACTATTCTTAATTTTTCTAAATCCTCTTCGTCAACTAAAGATGATAGCATATGTTGTGGGAGATTTGATGAAGCAAGACCTACTTTTGGATCACTGCCAAAAACTGCTTTGTACGGGCTTCTTCCAATTACTCGATGCAAGGAATTATTCTTTTGCCACTGAACGAAGTAACAACCTATCGCCCAAGAAGTTGATTTATTATCAACCATCCAGGCACGAAGCATGTTCTCAACATCTTGATTGGCACGTTCAACACTACCTTGACTTTGTCGGTGACGAGGTCTGCCATGAACAATGTGTAATTGTGGCCAGCTAACTTTCAATTCTTTAATAACTTTATTGACAAATTCGCGCCCATTGTCACTTTGTAATATAGAAGGAACACCAAATTGTAAAAAAATTTTGAGGAGTTCGTCAGCGACAGCTGTAGCTTGTTTTGCTTTCAAAGGTCGCAAACACAAAAATTTTGTAGCGTGGTCCTGATAATTAAGCAGCCATTTGTAATCACCATCCGCAATCGTTTGAAAATCGACTAAATCCACTTGTCCCCGTGTCATAAAAGATTTTGTCAGAATTGGCTTAACTACGACTTTAGCAACTGTCTTACTTTTTTTCAATTGGCATGTTTGACAACACTGGAGAAATATTTCGACGCAGGGTCGAGGAATGGAGCTGTTCTGTTTAATGACAGCCATCATCTTATCTCGCGATCCATGTCCACAATTGATGTAGACATCAATTAATTTTTTGAAAATTTCCTCTTCTGGAGTTAAGTAAATTATTTTATTGGCAGTGCTTGACTTTTTTACTACGTATGTTTTATCTTCTATGGTAACTATGTCGTATTTCTTAATCAAATAGTACTCACGGCAAGTCTTTGTAGTAGCCTTTTTATCCAGAGCTTTAACAATTTCTTCAGCAATCTAGAAATCATAAATGAAAAAAATAAATAAAAATTTTTGTAAAGACTTAACCTCCAAAATATTAAATTATTTATTACCTCTTTCAATTGAGCTGATTTGTACGGTCGTTTGCTGGGTTGCTTCTCATAGTATTCGCGATACTTTTCTTTGAAAATTTCTTCATTTACTGATATGCATTCCATTTTTATTTATTAATTTAGCAAATACTTGATTACGTTTGGATTATTGCACGTTTATTGCACGAGCTAGTCTTTTCATGAAAAATACGAGTGTGTAATCCGTCAGATAACGTATATTGTGATTTATCATCAAGCGCCAGCGTCGAGTGGTCATTTCATGAACTACCTAGGCGGGAAATGCAACTTGAAAATTTTTCACAAAACATCGACGTTTCTGGAAATGCCTAGGTTTTTCATGAAATGACGAATTTTGCTAAAAGACTACGACATATATAATGTATCCGGAGTAACCAAGGAACTTCTACCTCGTCTCTGACCAGGAACCAGGTAAGTGCTGAATTGTCCATTTGGGGAAATTTGGCCACCGCGTAGCTAGGAGGGGTTGCTTTCCAAGCACCCAAACGGGACTAGGGGTAAGTAGGGCCGGAAAGGGTTGCCTTACAAGCACCCAACCGAGACTAAGGGAAATAGGGCCGTGATTTAGTGTGTAACCGTCGGTATAGTAGGAATACTACTTTGTAAAGGTAGTAGACAGAGTGTGGCCACCAGGTGGCACCAAAAACGGAAAACAAACGGTGTGTGCGGGTTATGTTCGAATATTGTTAATTTTGACATAAAGTTTGTACATATTATCACTTAAGCTTTTAATATTTTTTGTCTTAAATAAAAATAAATAGTGTATCAATTATATTCAGGCTTAAATTTTATTTATAAATTATATAAGTTATCCCTGAAAAGACCCAGGACTCCGGCGAGATTTCATTCGAGCTAGGAGATGTAGATATCTGGGTAAGCCTTGACCGAATCACAACACCGGTTAAAATCCATTCTTTGAAACCCGGAAAAATACCCGTTACAGTCTAATGTATTTTATCAACTCAGATATTGTTATATCTGTTTAGATCTGATCAGATATGACTAGATTTGATCATGCTTGATGAATTTTTTTAACTCAGATATAGTTATATTTGTTTAGATCTGATCAGAAATGATTATATCTGATTATGTCTCCAATCCCATATCTGATCAGATATAAATAGATCTGACCAGATATAATTATATCTGGTCAGATCTAAACCTTTTTCCCCGGGTAATCATACATAATTATATATTACCATACATGATTATACATAGGATTATATACATTTATATATAAGTCTATACATAATTAGATCTGATCATACCTAGCTGTTGTAATCCCATATATAATCATATATAAGTCTATATATAATTAGATCTGATCAGAATTGCATAGTCAGATGTTATCAAAATTTTTCCTTAAAAAAAAAAAAAAAAAAAAAAAAAAACAAAAAAAAATTTTTTTTTTAATCACAAAAAGTGCAAAATGGTGTTCACCATAACGCTTAAATAATTCTGAAATAAAAAATTGTTACATTCCCTATGGGATGTTTTGGTCTACTCTGCTACTGCCTAACAGTAAAATCATTATTTACTTTATTATTGAGGTAAATGTGATGTAATAATGAGATACGGTAAAATAAACAAATTAAGACTATCAAAATATATTATACGATCAATTTTTATATCTTGTTGATGATAAACTGATTTAATACGTTATGTACTTCATAGAATTGTTGTCGCAAAAGATAGCAGCACAGCAGTCGGGAACTTCAAGGCGCACGGAGATCACTAAAGTTAAGCAGCATTGAGCATGGTTAGTAGGTGGATGGGTGACTGCCGGCGGTATAACCGTAAAATTGTATGCAATCATTTTTTTTATTTTACTCATTATAGAGAATTGCGTATGACTCTATCAAGTATTATATCTATAAAATTAAGTAAAGTAATTAATTAGAAGTAATAATACATAATTGAATATTGTTATATATGATTATATATAATTAGATCTGGCCAATTTTTGAATCCTATTATATATAGATCATTATGCATGATTATATATGATAGACAAAAACTTTTTTCATCGGGTCGCCATTTTGCGTTCGGTCACAATCACTAGTTTTAGAATGTAATTGAAAATGAATTTAAGAACAAGTAAGAAATAAGTTCCTAAATTCTTAATTAATAATACCAGAAATGATTCAGAATTAATTTGACTAGGAATTATTTCAGTTTGTTAATTCATAATTTTGGTGCCACGTGAAAAATTATTCTTTGGTAATTGAGTCCGAGTGAAAATCAGTTTAATTTTGTATAAATACCTCAGTAAAAGTTTTAGTAAAATTTGTGGGATAAAAAAATTAATTAAAATTAAGATAAATTATTCAGACTAAATTTTAATTATGTTAAAATTGTTGAAAGTAAAATTAGAATCAGAAAATATTTGTTGTTAAAATTATTTAGCTAAAAGTAGAAAATAAACCACTTGTAAATTTCGTCAGAAAAAAAATTGACAAAAGTTTGAGAGAGTCGGCCATCTTGTCTCGCGCTAAAACTCTGAGAAGAGGACACTCAAGGTCGAGATTAAAATTTTAGTCAATTTTGAAATAACTTAAAATAACTTAAAATAAATTCTAAGTTTTCAAACGACATAAAATCAAGTGAAATAAAATAATGTAGTTGAAATAAAATTTACTCAGTTATTTAGAGACAATTGTAATAATTTAGGCGGAAATCAATTAAATAAGATAACTGATAAATTCTGAATTCTTAAAATCAATCAAGTAAATTAATTTATAAACTCTGAAAATTATTATAGACAAAATAATTTGTAACAGGGTAAAATTACCCTAAATCAATAAGTCACCGGATATCGATAACTATTCGACATAGCACTGGCGCGTCTCGATCTAAGGGCCTAAAGGGAGAATAGGAGGGGGTAGTTTTAGCTTAAAATAGGTGAGCCGTGCAGTGGAAAAAAGCAGTGTGGCCAGATCGTGCGATTTTTTTACCCCCACTTTGTACCGCTTTCAATGTAGTCAGATGAGAGTGTCCTACAAAGTGGGGGTAAGAAAAGAGCACGTTCTGGCCACACTGGAAAAAAGAGAAGTAGTGTGATCGCCAGACCTAGTGTCACGGAAATCGAGAAGGGCCGATCCCCGGAGTAGTGACGAGACGAAGGAAGCCAACTACAACTAGGACTTCATCCTCGATTAGAGAGTTAGATCATCGTCTTATTCGTCAAGGTATCAATTATTACTCTGTGGGAAAGAAGTGGACCGCGACTTACCTAATACTCGGTTACTTCTCCTATTCAATTATTAATTTGATCGTTTAATCGACGATTATTTAATTAATCAGAATTTGACATTCGCTAGTTTGAATCGAGTGATTTTCCAGGGGGCTTATACCCGAGAGTCACTCAATCGACCTTGAGGGATAAATTCTTTCTAAATTCTTCAGGAGAAAATTTTAACTAACTAAAATTAATCAATTAAATTAATCAATGTTCGAAAAATTCGTTTATTTAATCTTTATAATTTTATAACAATTAATTCAAGAAAAGGTGATTAATTTTGTGCTTGAAAATAATCGACAAGCAATTTTACTCGTGGAATTTTTGGTCGAGCGTCGATATATTTTGTGTCGCTGTAAATTCCAAACACCCAAGGTCAACGACAACCAAGCTAGCGAATGTTCTAGCTAAGAAAATGAATGTTTCGACTGTTGACGATTTTTATAATTTAGAAAATTACTAAGATTTTATCGAAAATTATATTAGGAATTAATTATTGAAATTATTTTATATTGTGAATTATTTTGTCACGTGTGAATTAATTAAATTTTGGGATTAAGTCCGTGAACTTTAGAAAAGTAAAAATTTACTGAAAGTTAAAAATTAATAGCGTGGATATTACGTCTAAGGATTTAGTTATTTCTTATTGAAAAATTTTACTGAGAAATCTGGTTATAACTAATTAATTCTCCTCGTCAGTTTTATATTAATAAATTTTGAACTTGATTGCAAAATTTATACCGTGATTAATTTAATTATCAAAAATTAATTCAAGGTATTAAACTCTCTCGAATTAAATAATTATTGTTATATTATTAAGACCATGACAATAAATTAATTAGGAATTTAATCTATTTAATATTTGAATTTAAAAATAAAATTAGCGGTCGGAATTTTTAGTTGAATGTTAGTTCAAAGCTATTTTGAAATTTGATTGTTAATTTGAAATTATTGTTTCCCTAAATACTAATGATTGAATAATTAAATTAAAATTTTTAAATAAATTTAATCAAATTCAATTTTTTTTAAATAAAATAAAAATTATAAAATGAAATCATTACAAGTGTGGGTTATGTGTGTGAAGATTAGTATGGGTAATATGTGATAGAGAGTGTTAATAGTGTTAAGTTGGTTCTGGTTAGCCGTTAGTTAGGCTAGACGATCTCTGTCACACTGTTGTCTTTGTGCAGAGTAATTAAATAGTTCTGGTTAGCCGTTAGTTAGGCTAGACGGTCTCTGTCGCACTGCAGTCTTTGCGAAGAGAGACTCGTTGGTTCTGGTTAGCCGTTAGTTAGGCTATAGATAATAAGTTTTAATTAATTATAGTGTGAGTGTATGAGTGAAATTTAGTTAATCTTTGATAAGCATTTCTTTTGTTAATTTTTATTGTTAATAAAACTGATCAGATTGTTAATTAATTATTTATTCTTCAACAGCAATTTCCTCCACTCTCTCTACCCTAAGATAAGAAATTCTCAGCTCTAGACCGGTTCCAGGAACCGTGATTAAAAATCCTGGTGGCGCCCTAATAATTATTGTTGTTTGTAAAATTTGTTAGTTTATTTATCAATTGATTAGGGGCCAACCTGAGCAGTAAAACTGTTACAAATTTAATAAAATAAAATGAAAATCTCGGACGTAACGAATACATTGTCGGCCGATTATTAAGACCTCTGTCGACAGATTTTAATCTATTAATTCAAGATACGAAGACCTCTTGTTATAAAATATTCACTGTCGTATTAATAAGACCACGGCGATAAATTGGTTAAGAATTTTTAAATAGAAATTTGGAGTAGGGTTAATAGATAAATGAAAAAATGGATTTAGGGAAAATTAGTGAATCGGATTTTAATTGGGAAATTAATTTATATTGAATTGGAAATAAACTTGAAAAAGTTAATTTTATAAATTTGGAAAAACATTTCGTGTGTTTGGAAAATTAATATGTGTGTGTGCGTGTGATGATTATTACCGTATAGCCTAGGGATTCATGGTATCCTCCTCTGTTTCCTGGGCACACTTAGAAACGTTTGCATAGGCGCCCAGGGGAGGGTGCAATGGGGATTAAGATGGAAAATAAAAATTGTAGGTGTGAGTGGATATTATTACAGTATAGCCTAGGGATTCATGGTAACTTCCTCTGATTCCTGGGCACATTTAGAAACCGCTGTATAGACGCCCGGGTTGAGGGTACAACGGTAGTAAGCTAGAAACCGCGATATGGACGCTCCATAAGAGGGTATCTTCGAGAATAATAATTTTTATAGAGAAAACCGCTGCTTAGATGAGAGTAAGGCGTAATTTTAAGTTCATTTATTTTATGAGGGGTTTTATTATTGTAAAAGGCTTGGTTAAATAAAGTAAGTTTTGAAAATAAATTTCTTTTAATGATTTCTGTTTCCTTCCTAGCAATCTCTCACGGCCGACGTAGAATTACTCCATGCTCTGGTCCAGTTTCTGGATACTGTGAATAAAAATCCAGTGGCGCTCTAAATAAATAATAGTGGTGACCAAGAAACAAACGACATCCATCTCAATATTTCATTCGTCTTACTCTAAGAATTTCACAATTTTTTAGTACTTGGAATTTCTTAATGATCTAAATAATGTAAACATCATCTTTACAGTATGGAAAAAATAGCAGTAAATGATAATTATTAACTTACAGAACGTACACTATGTAGTTTATTAATACTAGTGAAAATGTGAGTTCAAACGTGTAAGAAACTCTATTATTTGTTATCGATTACACAGGTTATTGTTTCGTAGTAAAATCGACAAACTTCATAAATCTTATTTATTTATAAAACTTTACAAAATTTAATCCGGCAATTTAATGTAACTAACACTAAAATTAGTGTATAAAAAAGTTTCATACCAAAGCAATTAATTTCATTAATACGTAATTTATGGAATGTGAATTAAAATTAGATATTCACTCAAAACCAAGATAGTACTGTCTCTTTCTTTAGGATCTGTAATAATATCCATACATTAAATTATACTTCTCACAAAAATTAGGAAAAAAATCAATATATTCGAGGGATTTTCAACAGGTTGTAACTTGTAGAAAAATGGTCGTACAGCAAATAAAAAAAGCTAAGAATTAAAAAAAAAAATTAAGAAAACCACCGAAAAAAAATTTTCGAAATGTTTTTAGTTTTTTTTTTTTGGCCTACTGACTTAGGCCTCGGCCAACAATCACATGTGATCTAAGACGTTTCTTACTTTCCTGTCCTAGGTGAGTAATATACTATTTCTATTTCCTCACACGGGCTCTTTCGGCAGACAAACTTTAGTCGAGACTTTAATTATTTTTTTCAATATTAACCTCCTAACTTCAAAGAATAAAAAATTTGTTCGGTTATAATACCGGAACCTTCCCTCAAACTTGGGTAGGTTTTCTTACAAATGGAATTGCTTAGTGGTCTTGAAAAAGACCGTTGTAATTAAGACTACGTAGTAGTCTGGAGATGACTTGTTAGTCACACGCTCTTAAATAAGAGCCTTAATTAAGGTTGGTCTTGAAAAAGGCCGTTGTAGTTAAGACTACGTAGTAGTCTTTGAGATGACTTATTCTCACTCTCTGTATTGGAGTGATGAATAATTAGTTCTGAAAAGAACTGTTTCGATGATGCTCGATCGTTGTTGTCGTTGAGACTGATCCAACGTAGCCGATATGATCTGAGTTGGCCAGATAGTTGAGTCGAGGATATACAAGCCTTGCACGCTTGGTATCCAAAGTACTACACTATTGTTGTAAGCCTTGCTCGCTTACTGTAGATCCTTGACTTGCTTCTTCTTCTTCCTTTTCTTCTTCTTCTTCTTCTTCGCTCGGTAGTTTGAAGTGGACTGTGAGGTAGCGTGAGCAGCTGCTGTTTTTAAAGGCGTCTAGCCGGTGGAGAGGGCAGAGAGGTCGGCAGCCAATGAGAATTCAGAACCAGTCCCTCCTACTGTTCGGTTATAGTAGGGACTGGCTACATTCAGAGATAGGCCCGCTACCTTCCACTCACTTGAGTGGGAGAATAGGAGCTAGCGGGCCTATGGAAATCGCTTATTCGTTCTCACTATTATTAGAGTAGTTTTCCACTAGCTCTCTCGTTATGGTCCGTGCTTTTGACTAGCTCTCTAGTCATGGTCCGTGCGATTGTTGATGCGAAATGATAAGTTTGGGGGTTTTTCAACAAAACTATACACAAGAAACTTGGTTTGTTGTAAAATATAAAAAAAATTTAATAACAATACGTTACCGACATGATTTTTAAAATATTTAAAGTTAAATTTAATGTTTGTTAACTCGTTTATCGTCAGCTATTGATTTGAATAAAGATTTGGCAACGTTGCGTCAACAGCTGAGAAAAAATGAAAGGATACCCGGGTAAAAAAATTTATATATAATTGCATATACTTATATATAATAACTAGCTGTTACCCACCCGCTTCGCTGGGCATTTATAGAATTGTATTTTTCGATCTAAACTTAAAATTTGATTAGAGTATTGTTTTGACTGTCACAAATTCCAAATTTCATCGAATAAGCATATACCTTTTATCTATGAAATTATTCCAGCTAATATTCATTGTAACTTTCAATGTGCAATCATTATAATGTTTGCGTGGCCTTTTTTTCAAAAATGAATAATAATTGACACGAAGAAAAAAATTTGAAATGAGAATTTGGAGTCTATAGGAGCTATAGCTTGGAAATTAAAAATTTTTGATGTTAGCACCCACCTTCGCAAACCCCTGTGAGATGAGCTATCGTAAAATTTTCCCATGGACTTCTTCTACATCTCTCACAGAAGATTCTTACCAAATTTGAAGTCGATAGGAGCTATAGTTTAAAAACGGAAATTTTTTATATTAACGCTCCTACAATCCTCTTTGGGGTAGAATATCGTAAAATTCGTTCATAAATTATTTTTTCATCATTTATAGAAAAATCCTACAAAATTTGAAGTCTGTAGGAGTTACAGCTTGGAAATTAAAAATTTTGATTGTTAATACCACCCCCGCAACCCTCGGTGAGATATCGTAAAATTTGTTTATAGATTATTTCTACATCTCTTACAAAAGATTCCTACCAAAATTGGAGTTGATAGGAGCTACAGTTTAAAAACTGGAGTTTTTCATTGTTAACGCCCCCGCGAACCTCTTTGAGGGTGGAATTTCTTAAAATCTGTTCTTAGCTGACCTCTACAGGGCAAAAGTATAATTCCTACCAAATTTCAAGTTTCTAGGTCCGATGGTTCCCGAGATATCGTGATGAGTCAATCTATCTATAGAACAGCTCCTATATATCACACACAATTTACCATTTTATTTTTAATCATTTAAATCAGTATAATCATTTAACAATATCAACATTAACATTTATGTTATATTTATCTGTTTTATGATATAATGGAGTTCATCCTTCATGATCATTTCAATACATATTAGCTATTTCAGTTATTAATGATTTAGCTATTCTTTCTTAAAAAAAGTATGATTATGAATTCCTACTGTCCCAACAATCAATCGATGAAAATCCATGTATTTGCCTAACATTGTGTAGAATAATACTGTTGAATAATAATTGTATAGAATATTAATATTTAGTAACTTTCTACTTTTATTCTAATCATTCCTCTGAATTTAGTTTACAACCGAATTTATTATTACAATTTATTCATTTTAACAGTTGCTTTAGCAACGGTAACCATTGCAACTGTGACCATGGCAACTGTGACCATGGCAACGGTAACCATGGTAACGGTAACCATATCAACGGTAACCATGGCAACGGTAACCATAGCAACGGTATACATATCAACGGTAACCATGGCAACGGTACCCATGGCAACGGTAACCATGGCAACGGTTGATTAGCGTGGGTAGTTGTGGGGGAGGGTAAGATGGGGTTGAGTTCTATAAGTGATAGGTGCCACTGATGGTTTCTTAGATTGGAGAATCAAAATGATATCCCCCCCCCCTATAAAAAAAAAAAGAGAGAGATAAGGAAGCGGGAAGAAGGCACGGGAAATAGGGCACGGGAGGGGAAGAATGAGAAGGAGGGGAGGGAGTAGCATACGTGATGGTAGACGAAAAATTCATTATAGCTAGGAATTGCGTAAAATCCGTTCTTAGTGAGCGTCTACATCACGAATGGAGTAAGTATGCTAAATTTCAAATCAATCGGGCGAATAGTTTCGGAGATCTCGTGATGAGTGAGTGAGAGGTATTTCGCTTATATATATATATATATAGATATATTATTTATATGTAATTATATATTATTCATATATAATTATATATGGCCATAGATATTTATATATAATTAGATATAATAATATATCATTAGATGCGGCATTTTTTTAATAATTATATGTAATCATTTACAATAATATATAATTATATACAATCATATATAATTGTATATAATTTTTTTTACTCCAGTGGGTATTTTATGATTACTTATAGAACTTGATGATTACTTATAGAACTTGTGATTACTTAAATAGATCATTCTCTTTCTTTATCTAAGAGTCTGTTAGTCCAATGATTAATAATATTTTAATCTATAGTATTTTGCGAATAAAATAATAGAAACTGTATTAACTTCTATAAAAATTAAATTTCACAAAAATTAATAGTTTTGTCAAGTTTAAAAATTGTTACCCAGGCCCTCCAGCAATATATTGAGACACTACAAATTGTCCAGTTCTTATCAGCCTTCAATTAGCCGCCCGAAAACCTTCGTTACCGATACTGGGTTAATTTTAATTGATTTTTCCTGACGGTAGGAGTCCCGGGAAATAGTGGGGATGAACGCCCACGACGCGTCCAGTCCGAAAATTATAGATGAGACTTCGATCCAACCCCCAACTAGCTACACGCTACCAAATCATCCTATCAATCTATTACATTCATACATCCTATTTTATAATTCTATTGTATTAATACTAAGTTTATATTGTTTAATCATATCATTTATTCATTATTGTTGATAAAATAGATGATAATAAAGTTATAATTTATCGTCACCGAATACACGTGTTTAATTGGTAAAATTAAGTTGTGTGTGAATAAGTTAATAAGTTGTTCATCGTACATCAATCATATTCACCTTGAGGCCTTTGAAGGACGGAAACCTTCAGAGATTTATTGTTCAAGGATTGCTGTGACAATCATCCCAAATATTCTAATCATCGCTGCGTATTGTAAGTAAAGAAAGAATTATTACTGGCAACACGTGAGACTTCGTATCTTCCTAATCAATTTCTACACTCTCTATTTACTAAAAACACGATTTACGTTGTCTGTAAGGAAGCGGATTTCCGAGAGCGGGTTGTCCAAAATTAATATTTAGAGGTTCAACCGATTAAAATTCTTATCCGCGAGGTTTTAGTGGGTTGATAAATAAATTTATCATTAAAAAGAAAAATTTATGTCTCAATATAGTTCCATATACTAAATAAATAATTCCATGAAAATTTTACCTCTTAATTCTGATTCTACCTCTATTATTTTTCTAATGTTGAAATAATTATAAATTCTAAAGCAACGGAGCACCTTAAAAATTTCGTAGAATCATTTTTGCGATTTTATGTATACATAGATAATTTTATAAATCTACATATAGATATCATTATTATATATACAGTGATAGAAGAATTTGTTTACATACAATAAGCTTATTAACTGTTAACAAATATTTATATAACATAAAAAGCAAAAATAGCCATTTTCTTTTGACACTTTTTATAACCCTATAGCAGAAATACATGATAATAATTCAATTCACTTAATAAATAACGTTTTTAATATTAAAAAATATAGAAGATAATCATGAGCTGTGATAGAATTTGGTATTTTACAATAAACGTTATTAGAATGTAATATAATTAATGGAAATGATTTTGAAAGATGATTTTTGTTTGTAAGTAATCTTCATATCATCCCTGATAATTAAATCTAATTTGAAATGATTTAAAATGATTTAAAAGCATCGCATTTGAATACTATATAGATATACAACTAACATGGAGGTAATCATTTCAAATCATATTTCTGAATCAGGGATATGACATTGCAAGCAAAACAAATTCACTCACCAAAATATTTATTAACTGTTAATAAATATTTGTTAACTATTAATAAATACTAATAAGCTATTAATAAATATATTTTCCTTCCAAATAAATATTTATTGAATGTTAAAATATATTTATTAAAATTTAATAAATTAAATAATTGTCTTCGAATAAATTAATTTAATAATAGTTAATAAGCGTATATTGATAATTAATAATTTACAAATTTAATAAAAAATTTTGTCCATTACGCATCGATCATGTATACGATTTGCATTACTTGTAGTAGTTACAAATTCTTCATTCCAAATAAGTCTCGTAGGTAAACAGGTGAAGAATTAATCTTTCGAGCGTCAGGTCCCAGGTTCGATTCCCGCGCGTGCCAGTTTTTTTTTTCTATGGAAATAATTCTGTATGATTATATCTAATTTTACATAATTATATAGGGCCATTTTTCATATATCTTCTATAAATAAATATATATATATATATATATATATATATATATATATATATATATATATATATATATATATATATATATCTTCTATTTATATATAAGCGAAATACCACTCACTCACTCATCACGAGATCTCCGAAACTATTCGCCCGATTGACTTGAAATTTAGCATACTTACTCCATTCGTGATGTAGACGCTCACTAAGAACGGATTTTACGCAATGCCTAGCTATAATGAATTTTTCGTCTACCATCACGTATGCTACTCCCTCCCCTCCCCTCCCTCTCATTCTTCCCCTCCCCTCCCGTGACTTCTTCCCCCTTCCCTGTATCTCTCTCTCTTTTTTTTTTTTAGAAAATGTCATTTTGATTCGCCAATCTAAGAAACCCATCAAGTGGCACCCATCAATTATAGAACTCACCCCCCTCCCCCAGCGCAACCACCCACGCTAATCAACCGTTGCCATGGTTACCGTTGTAGTGGTTACCGTTGCCATGGTTACCGTTGCCATGGTTACCGTTGTCATGGATACCGTTGCCATGGTTACAGTTGAAATGGATACCGTTGCCATGGTTACCGTTGCAATGGATAAAGTTGCCATGGTTACAGTTGCAATGATTACCGTTGCTATAACAACTGTTAAAATGAATAAATTGTAATAACAAATTCGGTTGTAAACTAAATTCAGAGGAATGATTAGAATAAAAGTAGAAAGTTACTAAATACAAATATTCTATACAATTATTATTCAACAGTATTATTCTATACAATGTTAGGCAAATACATCGATTTTTATCGATTGATTGTTGGGACAGTAGGAATTCATAATCATACTTTTTTTAAGAAAGAATAGCTAAATCATTAATAACTGAAATAGTTAATATGTATTGGAATGATCATGAAGGATGAACTCCATTATATCATAAAACAGATAAATATAACATAAATATTAATGTTGATATTGTTAAATGATTATACTGATTTTAATGATTAAAATTAAAATGGTAAATTGTGTTTGATGTATCTTCTCTAAAATTTCACAACAATATCGTTAAATTATTATAAAAAAAGGAAGATTTAAGATGTACTCAGAGAAACAAAAATTATAGTGTGGGATGAGTGTACTATGGCCCACAAGAAAGGTGTTGAGGCTCATAATCAGACACTTCAAGACATTAGAGAGAATAATCGACTTATGGGTGGGTTGACTATTCTTTTAGCTGGTGACTTCAGACAAACTTTACCTGTTGTACCACGAGGGACACGTGCAGATGAAATTAAAGCCTGCCTAAAATCTTCAATTTTATGGCCTAATATAAATTTTATTTTATGTCCTATCGTTGAAAGTTAATATGAGGGTATGTCTTCAAAATGACTTGAGAGCGAAAGAGTTTTCAGAATTATTAATTGACATAGGTAACGGAAATCTCCCAGAAGAAGAAAAAAAAATAACCATTCCAAGTAACCTTTGTGAAACTGTGGGAGTTGATTACTTTGATTGATAGAATATACCCGAATATTCAACGTGGTGCATTAGATAGTTTATCATGGTTAAAAGAAAGAGCTATTCTGACTCCAATAAATGAATCAGCTGATAGGATTAATACCTTACTAATAGAACAACAAACAACTGAACATATGAAGTATGAGTCTGTGGATACAGACATAGAAGTAGAGGAAACTGTTCATTATCCTGTTGAGTTTCTGCATACACTTAACCCGCCAGGCATACCACCTCATATTCTTCATCTAAAGATTGGTACACCGATAATGTTGTTGCGTAACTTGAATCCTCCCAAATTGTGTAATGGCACCAGACTACAGGTAAAAACTCTGCGGAAAAATTTAATTGAAGCGACCATTTTTACAGGAAAGTATGAGGGAGAAAATGTATTCATTCCAAGAATACCTTTGATTCCATCAGATTATCATTTTAAATTTAAGCGTTTGCAGTTTCCAGTTAGAGTTTGCTTCGCGATGACTATTAATAAAGCTCAAGGGCAGAGTTTAAAATTAGCTGGTGTAGATTTACAAAGTGACTGTTTTTCCCATGGTCAATTTTATGTAGCATGTTCAAGAGTAAGTTCCTCTGAAAATCTCATCATTCTTCAACCAGAGAAGCGAACGAAGAATGTTGTATATAAAGAAGTTTTAAACATGTAAGTACATATTTTAGATTTTATATATTTTTAACAATTATTATAAGTAATCATATGATAATAATATGTTCTTAAATGTAATAATTGAAAGAAATAAATTAATGTGATAAAAAATAAAAATTTCGTTGATATTTATAAAAATTGCCATACATAAAAAATAAGAACATCAAAGTGAAATTTACTAAAAAATATAACTCAATGGGTTTAAAAAAATAAAAAAAAAATATAATATATATTTATTTTCATGTTGGTAATTTTTACATGGTTTAGGCCTACTGGGGACCCGCCATGTAAAATAATGGGAACGCATCTTACTACACAGTACCTCATGGGTGATGCGGAAATCTATGTAATGACAGATTTAATGACTAACTGACCCATTGATTGATTGATTGATTATTAATAATAAAATACTTTTCTCATATATTTAATACTTGCTAACACCGGTCATCACAAACAATCACTTTTCTCTAATTCAAAATTTATATTCATTATCTTTTTGAAATTAATCATTTTGTTTATATTTTTCGTCTAGGTTACACCATAAAATTTTATTGTATGCCCAGCGAAGCGGGCGGGTATCAGCTAGTATATATATAGGAGCTGTTCTATAGATAGGTTGACTCATCACGATATCTCCGGATCTATAAGACCTAGAGACTTGAAATTTGGTAGGAATATTACTTTTGCCATGTAGAGGTCAGCTAAGAACGAATTTTAAGAAATTCCTCCCCCAAAAAGGTTTGCGGGGGCGTTACCAATGAAAAATTCCTGTTTTTAAACTATAGCTCCTATCGACTCTAAATTTGGTAGGAATCTTCTATAAGAGATGTAGAAATAATCTATGAACGAATTTTACGATATCCAACCTCCACTAGGGGTCTCGGGGGTGGCTGTCAACAATTAAAATTTTTAATTTCCAAGCTATAGCTCCTATCGACTTCAAATTTGGTAGGAATCTTCTGTAAATGATGTAAAAATAATTTATGAACGAATTATACGACATCTCACCCCAATAAGGGGTTGCGGAGGTGGCTATTAACAAAGCGGATTTTATGACAACCTACTTCCAATAATTCATTCGCACTTTTATAAATATTAATTACTAATACTAAGATACGTTAAAAGTTTTTATTCTGTAGATACGTGTGAAGTTAATGAATAAACAAATAAACGTCTATTTTGTTGATTTATCAGTCATCAACATCACAGTACAGTTTAAGTCTTTCATCTGAGAATGAATTTAAATAGACCACCATATTTTCGACAAGGGAAGCGCTACCAGTAAGTACTTTGTAATTTAAAAGTATAAGTTAATTATACCAAATTAATCGTTTCAATTTGATATAACCTGTAACCTGAGGGGAATAGCCTCTACCAATTTTAAATATCATTCAAATTCTTTTTTCTGTCTTATAGAAATGTTAAATAAATTTTAATTTCCCGCTAAAAATCTCAGATTTTTAAAAATCGGGAAGTTATTGTTTTCACCCCGTTTTGCAAAAATCGAGTTTTCATCAGATCTCGACGTTTGAAGGTCACAGAAAGCTTTCCTGACTACCCCCGCAATGTTGTCGTGTGTGTGTGTGTGTGTGTGTGTGTGTGTGTGTGTGTGTGTGTGTGTGTGTGTGTGTGTGTGTGTGACTATGTAACTCGTTTATAACTTTTGAAAGACTGAACCGATCGGACCGAACTAAACGGCGTTCTAAAGAGTTCCCTCAAACTTAGATTTCCTGAGAATTTGAACCGATTCGAACCGATAGATTTTAAGAAATCTTGAAAAATCTCAAAAAAAAAAGGAAAAAAATCATTTTTGAAAGTGGTTTTTTTGGAATATCTTTTAAACGGCTCTATCGATCAACTTCCAAAACTAATCCGCCCTTAAGCTTGAAAAACCACGCCGATCGTCACCAATCCGGTCAAAATCGGTTCATTCGTTCGAGAGATATCGTGAACGAAAGAAAATCGAAAAAAGTGTTTTTTTGACATAACTTCGTCATTTCTTCTCGGATCGTTTTTGATGATGTAAAATAATTTTAGAGCTTAAAAAATCGCGTCGATCGCCGCCAAAAACGGGGAAATCGGTTGATTGGTTCGAGAGATATCCTCGATAAAATCTTTGGAAACAAGTGTTTTTTTAACATAACTTCGACATTTTTTGGAATAACTTTTAAACGGCTGTACTGATCGATTTCAAAAACTAATCAGCTATTAGCATGAAAAAATTACGTCGATCGCCGTCAAGCGGGTCAAAATTGGTCAATTCGTTCAAGAAATATCATGAACAAAATAAAACAAAAAAAAAGAGTTTTTTGGAATTACAGTTTTATGCACCTAGGAATGGAATTAGCGGGAAGTTGCACGGATGGCCTTCAGGGTCTACCGTATTCCTAATTTTTTTTTTTTTTTGGTATATGAACGTTTTTTCTATTGTCATATTTTATTATAGGCATAAATTATTTTTGAAATTATTAATTTTTTCTCATTTTAGTGATGTCGTTTTTTATATTTCGCTGAATTTACAAACGGCTAAATTTACATATTTCAAAGTTTAAAGTTTAGAAACGGCCAAATTTAGAAGTGGCAAAAAAAACCGTAAACACAGAAACCTACCCGAATTAATGCACGCGATTGTTACTATATACAATCAAATATAATCATGTGTAATTATGTGAGATTCATATATGATTGTATATAATTTTTTTTTACTCCAGTGGGTATTTTGTAATTACTTAATGAACATACTCTTTTTTTATCTAAGAGTCTGTTACTCCAAGGATGAAAAATATTTTAATGTATAGTATTTTGCGGATGAAATAATAGAAACTGTATTAACGTAAAAAAAAAAAACTAAATTTCACAAAGATAATAGTTTTGTCAAGTTTAAAAATTGTTACCCGGACTCTCCAGCAATATATAGTTTTTTTATACTAAACAAATAATTCCATCAAAATTTTAGCTCTTAATTCTGATTCTACCTTCACTATTTTTTTAAATTTGAAATAATAAAAAGTTCTAAAGCAACGGAGCACTTAAAAATTTCGTAGAATCATTTTTCTGATAGAAAGATTCGTTTACATTTAATAAGCTTTATTAACTGTTAGTAAATGATTTCTTAACATCATAGAATTTGATAAATATTTATTAACAGTTCTTTACTCTTCAAGTAAATTTCATAAGTAAACAAGTAGAGAATTTATTGTTTAAGCGACAGGTCCAAGGTTTGGTCCCCGCACATACCGATTTTTTTTTTTTATTTTCATGAAAATAGTTCTATATAATTCTATGTATTTATATCTAATTCTATATGATTATATAGAGCCGTTTTTCATATATAATTATGTATAAGCATATGTACACGGAAAGAAAACTGTATGAAAAATTACGGTGAAAACATCCTAATTTTTAGTATAGAATATTGTAGTGCCGGACCTAACCTCAAACATCGTAATTTTTACGATGCAACATCGTAAATTTCTATCACTCAAATTAAAAAGAAGCTTAGGTCACCGAAAAAAATAACTCTACATCACCGAGGAATCGAACCTGGAGTCCTCTCCGCCACAAGTCCAAGGTTTATCCCCTAACGCTATCGGAGAGAATATCTAAACTCACTGTTCAGTCACATAATAAAACCCTCCATACAGTAGTAGGTCATCTTTTGGTGGTGGCGCCGCAAACTACGGGACTTTGTCTTTCTTTTATTAAAACATATAGTATGCGTCCTTATTCACTTGCTCTTACAGAAAAAAAATTTACTAAATAACACCGTAATTTTCAATAATTCAAATTGTATTCTGTAGACGGCAACATCGTAAAAATCAAGATACTAAAGGTCTAGTCCTGGATTACGATATTACTAATGTAATTTTTCATATAGTTTTTTTTCCGTGTAATTATATGTAATATTTTGAGAGAATGAGAAAGAGTGGGAGACCCAGAATCGAACCTTGTGGAACTCCAGCAACGATTTTCCTTTCTGAGCTCAGATCTTGGCCTAAACAGACTTGCAACGTTCTTTTGTCGAGATAATTGTCAACGAACTTGACAATATACGATGGGATACCGTGTGAGATCATTTTATAGATCAGGCCACGGTGCCACACCGTATCAAAGGCTTTTTCAATGTCTACTAGTAGTAGACCCGTGCATCTACCTTTATTGAAGTTTAGCGAATATGAATAGTTAAACGAGCCAATTGCTTATAGGTGCTTCGCGATTTTCTAAATTCAAACTGTTCGTCAAGTAGCACGTTATGATCAGACAAGTACTTAGCTAGTCTTTTGTAAACGATTATCTCGACAATTTTGCCCAATGTTGGTAATAGGCTGATGGAATGGTAGCTGTTAGGAATATTTTTGGACTTGCCAGATTTGTGAAATGCCAAAATTTTGGCTTTTTTCCATTTATCTGGAAAATATGACAAGTTTATACACGATTTTAAAATATACATTAGTTGTACAATTAATGTTTTATTCAAGTTTTTTAAAACTATATTTTGAATCCCATCAAAGCCTGGTGCTTTCTTAGGCTTGGCCTGTTTGATAGCATCGACAACCTCTTTGGGAGTTATAAGTGGTATTTCCGCCTTGTAAAATGTATTATTAGAGAGCATTAGAATCAAATCGGTATTTAATTAAGACTATCATATATATGAATAAACTTTCTAGGTAGGAAAGAATTTTCTAACCATACGCCATCTGCTAAAATCAATTGATACTAATCACATTTTAATCCACGAATTTGCAATTAGAGTATTTGAGTATTTTTAGTTTCTAATAGATGGCGTGTGGTTAGAAAATTTTTTCCTACCTAGAAAGTTAATTTATACATGTGATAGCCTAAATTAAATACCGATTTGATTCAGTCTCCGAGTAGTATCTGTTTCCAACAGCAAGTGCACTTTATTTGGTATTGATGTTTTGACTTGCTAAACTATGAGCGAATTGATGCGTATTGAAGTAAATTGTAATGAAAATATTATTTGAAAAAAATTTTTCACAAAACATGCATTCATTCTTTTTTATAGTTTAATTTGAAATTTTCTCCAATTCTAATAAGTAAATTTTTTGAAAAGAAATATTCACTTCTTTTTACTGTTATACTGAATAAGTCTTATCAATTCTTAATAACCCTTCGGGAAAATCTAGATTCGCTAGAAGATGATTTATTTGTAACAACGATAAATTGGTATCATTATCTCAGGAATTAAAAATTATTAATATTACTTCATAATATCTCTAAAAAAGTCTGATTCTTTCACATTCGAAATTTTGTCAACAGCTTTAAATAAGTCTGATTCAGTCTTCTTGCAGAGTCCGAAATTTTTGTCAAATAATAACCTAAAACAACATTATTTGCTTTTATCTAACTTATCGGCTCCTAATATAACATCTTCAGAGAGATTCAGACTGCTGGCATTCTGATTGACTACTGACAGAATCTTATTTCCACCAGGGTTGGAAAGACTAAAAGTAAAAAAAAATTTGAACATTATTTTGATTCATAGGTTATGCTCAAACTTCTTTACAAAACTTTTTTACAAAGATTGAATAACGTTTTAATAAATCACTAGGAACTCAAATTGCGCGCGTAGGCGCGCGCTTTAATCCTAACCAATAAGGAATCAGGGTCCATGTTTTCGATACTAAGCTAACTTCATTCTATCATCAATTTTAGTATATAAGAATCCATTGAACAATTATGACACACACACACACACACACACACACACACACACACACACACACACACACACACACACACACACACACACACACACACACACACACACACACACACACGCACACACACACACACACACATCTTCCCCTCGGACTACTTCTCTTTCTCGGACTACTTTCTCAAAACTAATAATTTTCCGAAATTTTTAAGTGATTAATTTTCACAGCTGGAAGTGAAGAAGTCTGTTTGGCATCCATTATGGAAGTAAATCCTTAATGCTTGATTTTATTTAATTTACTTGTCATCAATTTTGTACTATGATTAATGGGGTAAATGTTATTGTAGAATGCAAAATAAAAAATATGACCTAAAGTTCGTGTTATTAACATTTATATAAAAATCATAGAAATCTACTGACTCTTGCCATTCGAAAGTTATGTGATAAAAAAACACACACACACACATAAACAGCGTTTGATTGCATTTTCTATGACTATAAGCCTTTGTCATGTCTTAGAAAATAATGATGAAGCGTGATGAGCGGGTCAAATTAAACGAGTTATCATAAGCTTCAACGTCGTTTTTTCAGAAATAACGTATCTTTTCTCAGTCAAAAGTTATTCAAAAATAAAGTTACGGAAATCGTAATTTTTCAAAATCCACCATTTCAAAATCGATGAGCCGATTTTACTCATCTTTGAACCCATTTAAGGCCTTAAACCCTACCCGGTAATTACCCAAAGTAAAAATTATAATCATGTATGTACTAAAAGACTAAATGCAATAGATAAATTTCTTAAAAAATCTACAAATATATATTGCGTTAGCTCGTAAATTGCTTGTGAGATCAAGTATAAAATTCCCAAGTTTGGAAATATTTTTTCCCTTGTTAGTTCAATGAAAAATGGAAAATTTTAACTCGCGACCCCTAAATAACAATATCAAGAGCTGAAATTTTTGCAGGGTCTTTATTTGGACATACTCTGACAAAATTTCATGATCATTTGCAAAATGAATTTGCCGGTTTTCTTGATACTCTCATATATTTACATACTATAGTGTATATAGACGCTTCACAGTACACTAAAAAAAAAATTTTCTACTCGGCAGCATCTACTGTATAATAACGAGTGGTTCGTTACGGGTATAATTCGTATAGCTACGAGTAGCAGTATGGATACTGACCGTCACGATCTATTCGGTGCCATTCACAAAACGAATGCTGCCGTTAGTATACAGTTTTCCTAACCTCACTCTCCTCTAGACAACAACGTGTGGATCCTGACAGTAGTGACACTATATAGTGCGGAGTAGGAAGCTTTTCTTTCAGTGTATGTATATACATGTACACATATGCTTGCGTCAACTGTAGAGCAGCATAACCTATACTTGACTGTCTACAAGTTAGTTGAGAATAAACATTTACATGAATTTAAATTGAAAGGTGCGTGGTTAGACAAGAATTGTAACTTACCGAACTTTAGAAAATGATTCATTTCTTATAAAGGAAAAGTATTATATAAGATCAAATCGGAGAGAATTACGCTTACAAAGTCATGAGCGATTTAAAAAAAACGATTCCTGAAAGTTGATTATTCTAGTTTTGAAACTACCACAATGCTACTTTTAGACATAAGGAAACACTTTAGACGATCTTTTAAGGGAAGTTAAAATAATGTACTTAATGAATTTACAAAAATAAATGATAAAAGTTGTTTTATAATGTAATGAAATTTTTAATTTTGTTTCTTACAAATACATAAAAAAAGAAAAAATATGTAACTCTTAAAAATAACAATTCTTCATTAAAAATACAAATGTTAAAAATTACGATTCTTTTTTTGGAATATTTTTGTTATATGCGAGTAAACACAAAAATATAAATAACTAACCTATGGAAATTGATTAATTTATTACAGAAATGCACATTATATACAATAGAGCTATCAATTTCTCTAAATAAACTTAGACTTCTAAATTTTTCAACCTAATTAATTTTACAAATGAATCCGATACTCAAAAGAAGAATAATCTCATGTTTTTTCTTGTTTGGATGAAAATTTTTTAATTATAGCATAATTTGAGATTGTACTTTATTCAATGCTCGCATCGATGTCAAATTTATCAAAAGAGGCTGATGTGGATAATACTTACGTGATGGAATTTTCTTAAAGACAGTTTTTGCCATGAAATCTTGGAAGCGCTGTGCGTAAAATCCTGGCCGATGCACTGACACTGTATCCTAATTATGAAATAAGAGATTATGAAGTATTTATTCACAATAAAAAAAAAAAAAAAAATGATAGTTAAAAAATTAAGAACAGCACAAGACTAAAAATTACATTGCAATATATAAGTACAAACGTGAAAATATCTCAAAAATTGGTCGTAACTAAAAACATAATATACAAAACGACTTCGATATCATTATTTTTGAGATGATAACCGAGCTTAGTACGCAGCCGAGAATAAATGGAAAAAAAAAAAAAAAAAAAAACTACATTATGCAGAAAAGTGCTCATAGTAAAAGAAGAAATAATTCAGTCCTACTTAATTGATAAAATAAGTATTGTTAATATTGAAAAAACTTACTTTGATTTCGATACAGTAAATTATAATTATTTGTTTAATTACATAAAGTAACGTTTTTATTTTTAACAAAAATTAATATATTTTTATTACAGAAATATTTTTATTTAATTTTTCCGCGCTTATACTCATGTATAAAATGCATAGAAGTCGATATATACTTTAACTTTATTTTGTAGATGTAATACTGTATCTATCTACAGATTCGGTAGAATCTGGCGCCAAGTTCCGTTCAAAAATTCCGTTGTAAACGGAGCGCCAGACTACCGACTGTGTTTACTGTAAGCATCACGTTTTTTAGAGGTTGCAAATTTATTTTTAATTCTACGGTCCTTTTTTTCCTTAAATTAGTATTATAACGGTATTTCATACCTTATTTTCCTGATATTAATTGATTATATGCAATTATAACAATTAATCTGCTTAATATTATTAAATTTAATCAGCACAAACTATAGCAACGCAAAAATTTCGATCCTGACTTTTTTTCAATGGGCAAAGTGATCTGCCACAGACTAAATAATTCGAGAATGCATAGTAATCCTTCGATAGATGGGAAACTACAGTTAAAAAAAGATATTTCGCAGCTTGGATCTACACTCGCCAGGATGCACTGGAATTCTTTCTACATATACTGTAGCTTCAAGTAAACTCCAATCTTGAAGGGACTCACACACATATGTTCTAATAAACTACGGTGATTCGCTTACAATTACCTTCTTATTTAATTGCTTTGATTTACTTTAAACTTTTAGCGAGAAAGTATTAATAAATTCAAATTGAATGTGCCTAAAGGTACGGCAAATGAACGATACGGCTCCGGATGTGTACGGAGCAATATAAATTCCCGGGAAATTCAAATTTTACTCGAAAAACTTCGCATGTATACGGAGCCGTATAATAATAATAATAGTAACGATAATACTGAAAATAATAATAATGGTAATACTAAATTAATGACAAAAATAATAGGAATAAAAATATTTATCTCTATTCTTATCATGATTGTTATTAAATCATTAATCATTGAATTATTAAATTCAAATTTACAATTTACTTAATTATAAAAAATTTCAAAGTTACTTAATTTTTTTTAAAATTTATCTGAAATGGAAAGCTTCTAATTGATAATTTAGTTCATCAATATAAACTATTCTTCATTTCATACTTATATTTTTTCGTGAAATAAGTTTATATTTTATTTTGAATGATAAGTATTCTTCTTATCACAGAAATAAAAAATGAAAAATAAAAAATTATCTTTTTATTACAAAAATATAAAAATTAAAAAATTAAATTCATCTTTTCATTTTTCAATAGCAAAAGTGCTAGGGAGAAATTTTTTTATGAAAAAATGATTTATTTTTATAAATCAGAATTATTTCGATTCAGACAACGTTGAATATAACTGTTTAAATTAAATTTTTTTATTCAAAAATCTCTGCATAGAAACACTTCTTAACTAAAAATCTAATTTCCAATGTTTCATATTTTTAGACTACACTTAAAAATCAGTGTGATATTTTTAGTCGCTTTCAGATGTCACTACCTACGTTGTCATCCACAGATTCGGTAGAATCTGGCGCCAAGTTCCGTTCAAAAATTCCGTTGTAAACGGAGCGCCAGACTACCGACTGTGTTTACTGTAAGCAGAATGGTATTTCGAGGTTGCAAAATTTTATTTAATTATATGGTACTCCTTTTTCCAAAATGATATATCATAAAAGTAAGTCATACTCTATTTTACTGATATTAATTAATTATAATCAATTATAACATTTAATTCACTTAAAATTATTAAATTTTATCAGCACAAACTATAGTAAGCCCAGAAATTTCGATCCTGACTTTTTTTTCATGGAGAAAAGTCACCGCCACAGACTAGATAAAATAAAAATGTGTAGTAATCTTACTATAGATACGCAACTACACTGAAAAAAGTTAATTCACAGCTTGCATCTACAACCACCAGAGTGCACTGGAATTATTTCTACATAAACTGTAGATTCAACGGGATAGCTCACTGAAGTTAGAACCCCAAATTTTTTTCTTTTAATTTTTGATTTTTTTTTCTATCACGTTTTCAGCTTTTCGTTTGTTCTTTATTATTCACTCTCAACATTTGATCGTTCTCCATTTATTTATTTTAAAAAGAATTTATTAATAATGTACCTTTAAGTTAGCCCCCCTGTCGCATTTTTTAATATTTTGGTAGCAATTTGGGTCATCAAGCCTCTATTTTTGATTGTTCATGTATATTTAACATTTGTTCCTACTTCACATTTTTTATTTGTTGTTTAATTAACATTTTTAATTAGCTGTATGTATGCATTCTAAATATTTGCACTGCGCATGCGTCAACTTTACGTATATAGACTTTTAGCGCGGTCTTTTGAAAATTATAGTGACAAGCACATCTCATGTGTAAAAAATTAAAAAATTTACGAGTGTAATTTTTTAGGAATTACTATTTAATTAATTCAAATAATTAAAAAAAATTGTTAGACGTCAGCCAATATCAATGTCATTAAGTAAATAAATAAATAACTAATAAATATTCATTTCATTCTAAATTTTTTAAAAATATCGAGAGAATTGTTAATCAATGCATGTACATTTTTTTTTTATTTTCATCAATTCTATTTTCATGAATACTACGAACTATTAAAAAAAAAAAAAAAAAAAAAAAATCCATAACAATTAACAAAAAATTTCAATACTTTATTAAAATAAAACTTATTATAAAATTATTAAAAACTACACGTTGCCCTTTTGTCCTGTGACCTCTATAATTGAAATTACAAGAAAAATACACTTACTCTAATCACTGTGCTGGTCAATATAATTTTCAAAAGTCCGCGCTGAAAGTCTAAACGTAAAGTTGACGCATGCGCAGTGCAAATATTTAGAATACAAATATTCAGCTTATTAAAAATGTTAATTAAACAAGAAATAAACAATTTGAAGTTGGAACAAAGGTTTTTTGTACATGAACAATCATAAACAGAGGTTATTCCCATTGGATAGTGTACCATTCTATGATTTTGTGGTCGTTGCCGATAGGTTGCATTGTTATCCAATCAAGTGGATTTCAAATAATTGTAATCTTTAGGTGAAAAGTCTTACAATTATGCGCATGGTGTATTGTGTCATTTACTTACAACAATGTCATAATAACAATAACACTAATAATAAAAATTATGAGACTGAAATTAATTATATCGGTAATACCAAATTGAGTTAAAAATATCATTATCATTATTATTACTGAATGAATTATTGTTATTATTAAATTAATGTGTATTAGAGTATTAAATCCAAATCAACAACTTTTTTAATTCAAAAAAATGTTAAAATTTTTACTGTATATAAATAAAAATGTAAAATCCCTATTAATAAGATAGTTAATCGCTTTTAACCGCGGAGTTTACGCGGATCAGTCACGTTAAGTTTTTTAATGCTACTAGCTACTATGAGAGAAACAGAATTTCAATTTTTTTATTAGGATTTGATTATCAAAATTAACGAATAAACAACCTATCATATTAGAATAGCTTTGCCTGCATTAATTTATTCATTTATGAATTTTCAATTTTGCGCGGGAAAAATTTAATTTTGAAATTAAGAATGTTAAAATACTTTATAAATACAAAATTTCTAGAACAAACTATCAAACAACTTCATATGTGGATGGTTTTCAAACCTATTCTTTCTATTGAATTTCATTTATTAACTAGACTAAATACACAACAGGCTAAAGATTGTTTGAGTTTTACTTTCTTCCTTCAGGCCAGCAGTTCAAGATTTAGGCAATTCTCATTGGATAGTGTACACATTCTACGACTTTGTAGTCGTTGCCTGTAGGTGGCATTGTTATTCAATCGAGCGGATTTCAAATAATTGTAATTTTTAGGCCATAGGTATTACAATTATGCGTATGATGCATTGTCCCCTTTATTAACAATAATGTCATTGTAACAATAACAATAATAATCATTATAAAAATGAAATTTATTATATCGGTAATGATAAATTGATGTTAAAAGTATCATTATCATTGTTTATCATTACCAAAATAATTATTGTTATTGTTAAATTAATGTGTAGTAGAGCATTAAATCTAGATTAACAACTTTTTTAATTCAAAAAAATGTTAAACTTTAACTATATATACATAAAAAATTTAAAATCCCCATTGATAAGCTAGTTAATTGATTGAAACCGAAGAGTTTACACGGGTCAGTCACGTTAAGTTTTTTAATGCTACTAGCTACTATGAGAGAAACAGAATTTTAATTTTTTTGTTAGGATTTGATTTTCAAAATTAACGAACAAATAACCTTTTATATGATAATAGCTTTACCTGCATTAATTAATTTATTTACATATTTCTAATTTTGCGCGGGAAAAGTTCAATTTTAAAATTAAGAATGTATTAAGAGGCGAGCAAAAAATTACACTTAACAAAAAGATATGAAATCCGAACAAAAACAGTTTCACTGTTAAAAATTGCGCCAAGTCCACGTTCATAAAACTCATCTCAATAACATCTGCACTTTGCAAAAAAAATAAGACTCGTTACAATAATTTTCATTCTATACAAAAAAAGTTAAATACAAAAAAATACCAAGAAACCGTCATAATGTTGAAAAAATTGAAAAAAATTTGTTGAAAATTTAAAAATTAAGAAAAAAATTTTTTATTGTACTTGGCGCGCGTCATTGAGTACCCCAAATTTTTTCAGGATACATGAACATCCTTTTAATGTTTCAACATTTATAAGTAAGTCAACCTATAAAATGCATAAATGTAATTAATGAAATATTATTTTATGATACGTTTAACAAAAGTTAAGTAAAATCAACATGTATAGAATGAAAATTATTGTAACGAGTCTTATTTTTTTTGCAAAGTGCAGATGTTATTGAGATGAGTTTTATGAACGTGGACTTGGCGCAATTTTTAACAGTGAAACTGTTTTTGTTCGGTTATTTTATACGTTAAATTTTTAATAGAAATTAACCACAATAAATCTTTGCACAGCTTGGAGAACCACAGTCAAGAAATCTTTATTTTCAATGCATGTATGTGTAGTCAAGAATTTTAGTACTCTAGAATTTGCGCTACGAGCTTAAGATTATGATACATCCATCGCGGGATCGAGCACGTTGTAATTTAGCTTAGCGAAGTGAGGGATATTTAAAAGCTATATTTTGATGAGAAACAAAAAAGGGTCGTATATGAGTGTTACCATTTTGAGATGCAATATCATAACGTTATTTAAAGCCATAAGATGAAAACATGGCGCAGTAGCTACAGAGGTAAGATTCAATTAGTGTCAGATTGTTACTTTTGGCGTGTTGGCAGTGCGGTCTAAGCGCTTAGTTTTTATGAGCAACAAGTCGAAAGCAGAGGATTCGAATCTTTGAGACCGCATTTTTTGAGCGGTCTTAATTGCAATTGACTACTGTTTTTTGAGTTAACATGATGGGGAAGCCAAGATTTTGACAATCTCAAATCCCATAAGACTACTGCAATAGCGTCCCGTACTCACTGATCCATCGAAAATGACCGAGTTCCTAGCATCTTCTTTATTAGGTCCACGTTAGCGAACTACATAACGATTAATTAAGCCCTCTACCTCTTCCTTCAAATTAATTGGTCAGTAACGCTGTACTACAGTACTGCAGTTTCTCGGATCCGAAATTATGTTCCATAAAGTTACTGTAGGTACATTACAGTCCATCCTACAGAACTCACTATGTAGCATAAGGCACGTTAAGATGGAGGATGCCTATGCTCTAAGGGCAATGTTAGTGGTGAAGAACTCTTTTAATTTGACACGTTCGCTTCCATCAAAGTGAGGGGTCTGCAGTTATAATTTGACCCATACAGTTACATTACCGGGGCTTGCGGAGGTCTTTGCTGATTGAAAACAGCGAGTTATTTTTTGCCTTGATTCGAACAAATACTGTGGTCCTTTTTCATTTCATAATGAAGACTCAAATCTTAGTGACTAAAAGCGTAATGACCTTTGTAATTACAACGTCCGATTCCTTTAAATTTGGAAGATTAACATTTTTCTTTTTTCTATCCATTCGCATTTTGACTGTCATTTTTATTCTCAAAGTTAGACTCGCTTAATTATTAAAATTTGTGTCACTGTTAATGAAAAAAATAGTGTCTATTAACTTATTTATTTGGTTTCTCGAGGCAAAACAATCTTAGGGAATTTCGAAAAACAAATCAGGAATTTTCTGTCTTCTGAATAAATGTATGGTCACAATTTATGCGTTCGTTGTTAATAAGCTGTTAACTGTAAGTTAGATTTATTCTTATCAACAGACTATCAAAACACGGCGATAATCTAATGCAAGTGAAACATATTCGAGAAGGTCCTTCCGTTCTTGTTTAATCAAATAAAGTTCAATATCCAAAGATTAAGAAATTAAACTGAAATACAGATGAAAGATAATAGAATTCAAAAATAATTATTATACTTGTATATCGATCATTAAAATCAAAAGAAACCGGTGATGTTAGCCGAGTGGTCTAAGGCGCAAGGCCTATAGAGCACTCGGGACTGGCTCACCGGCGAGGCGTAGGTTCGAATCCCAAGCTGGTCTTAGAAATCATCTTGGTTGATATTCGACCCTCGCCGCGTAGATTTAAGATTTTCAAAACCCAAAAAGACCCCAACGTACCACTCCCAACAATTAAAGTCGGCGATATGACCACAGAAGTTAAAACCGACTTTAAATAATAACCAAATAAAAAAAAAAAAATCAAAAGAATTATGAAAAAAAATAATTAAATATAAAATATAAAAGTTAGTTTAACTCGCTTAAATCAACAGATAAATATGTAAATAAGATAGAAAAGTATTTTAATAGTAGAATCATTATTGTTGGATGATGTATCGAGTTTGAAATATGATTTTTGAAAGTTCATATCTTCATAATTTCTACAAAATATGATCTATTTTATGGCGAATCGCGAAAATAAAATTAATTAGATTAATGTTGTCGCATCATAAAAAATAATAATTGAAAATATAACATCATTTGCATCTAAAACTCTGGTGTTTATCTTACAGTTTTAGAAAAATCAATTTTCGATGAATTTTTCAATTCTAAAGTTCTTCTTCATTTTGAAAAAGAATCGTTACATCACGAATGCAAAAATTATCGATAGAAGTTCTTGTGCTATACTTAATTGAAAGAATATATTCAAAGCGAGATCTGTATTTTACTTTCTAAGCAGGCGTCACAAAAAAAAATCATCAATACTTATCTAAAGTAGTAATCTGAATTTAAAATATTAACAATTATGTACCCCATCGTGTATCATAGATTTCCATGTATGTTCAAGTTTCTTTTTCAGTCGATAACTTTGAAGAATGTCAATGATCCCAATAAAAAGTAGAAGACGCTCGCCTCGTGCATTTCTTGCCGGAATTCCACCAGGACTGCTAGAAAAATTGGATTGATCCTGATCAGATATGATATAACAAGAAAACTAAAAATACCAATTTTTTGACAATCTGATTTAGTTTACTAACGGTACATCATCTTCCTCATCGATAGGTTCACTTTCAGCTTGAATGCTTTCCATCGCTGTGCTATGAGCAACTAGTCTTTGACGATTGATGCTCCGTGACCGGTTGAGTGCCGTAGCACCTCCTTTATCAGGACGGTCTCTATCATAGACTAAATTCTGACCTTGGGAAATAGCTTTACCAATTTCTTCCTCATCAGTTGATGATTTCTGATCCTATGATATCAAAATAATACAAAAAAAATAATTATGCATGTATATACCGCATGAACCCTTGGCGACCACACAAGATAACTAGTTAGCATAGGCTCAGAAAAAATAAAATAAGAAGTCTAAAATTTTTGAAATTGATACAAGTCACGACGTCTGCCGATAGTAGACAAGTCTGAAATGTCATTCTATTACATGAGAAGTCAAAAAAACGCCATGAGTTACCCTATGTGACCGGACTGGTATGTAGCCGCTAGGGGTTAAAATCAATTTTTTGGAAAATTCCATATTTTTTTACCTAATCAGAAAAAAAAATTACGAAATTTAAAAAAAAAAAACATTTTTTTCTTTTGAGAATTTTTGATTTCAAATTTACTGTCCAGATTTAAAAATCTTGTACCCTCAATATTTTCAAATTTAAAATGCTCAAAAACATACGCATTCACAAGTATTTTAAGTTATGAAAGATTTTCAAACTATCCTAACTATTAAATTTAACAATCAGTTCAAAGTTACGATTTTTTAATAACTGAAAAACCATAATTCTCATCCAAATAAACTAATTGTACTCAAGCATAAAATTGTCGAAAAAATATAAAATTTTATTTTTGGAGAAGTTAATAAATTATTTTGGAAAATATCAATTTGAAAAGTTTGAACTGTGATATTAGTTCAGTCGACATATTTTTTTTCAATTGCACTTCAGTTCTTCCAATTTTTCGCAAATGAAATTAAAAAAAAATTCTCAAAATTTTTAGATGTCGGCTAATTTTATTGTCATTGTTAATTTCCGTACAATGTAATTAATAATTCCGAAAGAAGTGCCCATTTTACTTTAAACGTTCGATATGTCTACTTTTACTACTTTCCTAACCTAAAACTAAAAATCATTGTTTTGAGTATATTTAAACATACTATTTATTTATAGTTAACAAATCTGATTTGGTTGAAATGTATGATTGTTACCACCGAAGAAATATTTGTTTACTATAAACAAATCTAGATTTCATTCAAATATACTATAATTTTGTCTCAAATAAATCAACTTATTTGTATCAAATAAATATATCTGGTAATTACCATAACTATTACCATAAATATTAATATTCAAATAAGAGATTTATTTATAGTTAACAAGCCTCATTTCATTTAAATGAACCGTTCCCGGGAAAAAATGAATTTACCTAATCATATATATTTATATCTGACCATATATTGAATATGTAGAATTATATATGATTATGTATAAATTTTTATAATCATTTATAGACTAATATATTATATGTATATTTTATACAAGTCTATACATGATTAGATCTGATTAGACCTGAGTTATCTCGGGCTATATATGATTATGTATAAATCTACATATGATTATATCTGATCAGATTTAATTGATATAGGACCATATATATATATATATATATATATATATATTATATATATATATATATATATATATATATAATTAAACGTAAAGCTATGTACATCATTATGTCTCATCAAATGTAAATTTTAAACTTACATTGTGACAGGGAATTTGAATTCCCGCGCGGGGCTAGAGTCACTATTATCTTGTGCCGGTGAGTAGGGACTACTCCGTACCTTCCGAGCAGGAGTAATTAATTGTAAGACTCGTCACCAGGTCGTATGGATCGCTAAGTCCCCACTGCTGTCCCCAGAAAAACTAAGCGGGAACGAGACAATAGGAAAATTCGAGAAACCTGAGTGAGAAGTTATAAAAGAGCCGGCGAGAACAAAAACAGCAACCTTTTTGAACGAGACGTTGTGAGTGAGCAATGTACGACGGGGAAAAAATCTACCATTTTTTATAACGTAAGTAAAAATTCGCTCGAGGCTTCACGAAAAGAGGAATGAAGCGAGTCTTTATTGTCTAGAATTTTATAAAATTTTATCCCGTCAGGCCTTTAGGCTGACGAAATTTTATCTCGATCCCAATATTTATTTTTTCGGCCTTTACAGGAAGAATTGTACGAGAATTAATTTGGAGATTGAGGAGACAAGGAGAAAATTTCCGGACTTGATAGCCTGAGCCTAGTTGCGGATTGCGGAATTTTTGCTTGCTGGGATAACTTCACCGTCGGCAGTACTTTTGGAACTCCAGGTATTTTTGGTTATTCAGGCCAGTCTGATTTTAATGAGGCCGAATTAACCAATTTAAGTTTTCTATTGAGAGTATAATAACCGTCTCTGGTAGTCACTGTACATTAGCAAGTTCAATTTTTAAGTAAAGTTTCATAAAGGTCAATTAGTTAGTTTGTTACAAGCCTTTTAGGTATGAGAAATTATTTAGTTAAAATTATTTTGATCAAGTTTGAAATAGTAGAAGCAATTGTGTAATTTAGATAGTCAAGGTCATTCCGGAATATATGTAGTTTGAATATTTAATGAGGCTTGTTAAAATAGTAAAATTTTGGCAAATTGTGAAAAATTTAATTTAGGCCGTTTGGCTGAATTTAAGAAGGGTTCCCTGGCATTGCAGTTTCGGAAATTCCTTTTAAACAAATAGAAATTTCCTAAAAACGCTTTGACATTTAATAGATTTATAAATAATCTATTAAATGTCAAAACGTTTTTTTCAAAATTTCTATTTTTAATAACGAGAAATTTGATTTTTAAGTTTCCATTTACCGTGCAAGTGCAACAAAGATAGTACGGTTTCTCTCAACGAGTGCGAATAGAGAAACAAATGGGAACCGTTCTTAATTAAGTTAAATTTATAATTGGAAATTTTGATGAATTTTGGAGTCATAAAATTTGATAATTAAAAATTGTCAGAAGAAATTTAGTTAAATTTAATAAGAAATTAAGAACAGAAAATTAGCATAAAATAATTTGGAAAAGAAAATTGGATTGATAACTGTTTTGACAAAATTTAAATAAGTAAAATTTGGAGAATGAATTTAGTCAGAATTAATTATAAATTGAAAATGAAAATTTGGGAATTTATGTAAATTAGGGTGTGCCAAAATGTAACTTCCGTGAAGAACCTTTTAAAATTAGAATTTTGAGTTCCGCTTTTAACAGGGGATGTGTTTGGGCATTTCCTGAGATATTTTGAGGTGAGACGATAAATTTGATTTTCATAGAATTTTTTAACAGGAGCTTGGTTTGGGCATTTCCGCTGAATATTCAAAATTTGGCCGGAAGTGCCAAATTGAATCTCCTGTTAAAAATTTTGTGAAAATCAAGTAAATCCTCTTACTCCGAAATATTTCAGGAAATGCCTAAACACAACTGCTGTTAAAAACGGAATTCAAAATTCCAATTTTAAAAGGTTCTTCACGGAAATTACATTTTGGCACACCCTAATGTAAATGAAAAATTTGGCAAAAATAATTCAATTGGTTTTGTGAATATAATTGTACGAAAATCTGGTAAATGAATTTAATAAGAAAAACTGGCAAGGGATTCATTTAGTAGAATTGATAATTTTGTATTAAGGAATTGTTAGTGAAGATTTGGTGATTAACTGAAATTAGAAATTCGGAGAATTTAGTAGTAATAGAGTTTAGAGAAATTAAGTTAGCGTCCGGTGGACGATGTTATAGGTAAATTAAGGAATAAATGTTGAAATTGAGAATCCGTCAGGTTGACGTGGAAGTTTGATAGATTGATATGCCGTCAGGTTGACGAGAGAAGATTTAGATATTTTAAGGTATTCCGTCGAGTGACGAGGTACAAAGAAGTAGAAAAATTGACATTAGTCATAAGAATTTTCGGCAGTGCCGGCATAGGTGAGAGGTTCTCACAATTAAGTTAGTTTATAAGTTAAGTTGTTGCATTTTGTAATTTAATTGAATAGATCATTTTATTTGTCATAAATAATTTTTCTCAGTATTATTTACAGTCCTCTCGGACTTCTCACGCCCTTTCTAAGGAGGAAAGGGGTGACCAATTGGATCTGGGCGAAACACCCTAGTTACAACATTTATTAATATATAGTAATATATAATTAGATGCAGCATTTTTTAATAATTATATATAATGATATGTAAACTGATATAACGATTTATTAACTATTAGAAATTTCATTTGTTTGATGACAATTGTTTGATCTATTAAATTTTAATGAACATTTTTTAACATTCAATAGATATTTATTTAAGGGGAAAGTTCATTGATTAATAGTTAATAAGTATTTATTAATAGTTAACAAATATTTTGTTGAGTGAATTTGTCTTACTTGTTATGTCATATGATATGAAGATTGCTTATAAACAAAATTGATCTTTATAAATTATTTGCATTAATTATCCCTGATTAAAAATATTGATTGAAAAAAATTCACTATGATGAGATTTGAATTATTTTCAATAATTCCAATTGATCTCAATTTTTTTGTATGTATATATAGATATACAATTTACATGGAGCAAATGTTTTCAATTTTTTTCAATCAATATTTTTAAACAGGGATATTACATTATAATAACGTTGATTGTAACATACCGAATTCTATTACAGCTCATTATTATCTTTTATATTTTTAAACATTAAAAACGTTAATTTATTTAGTGATTTGAATTATTATCATTTATTTTAGCTATCAGATTATAAAAAATGTCGAAAGAAAATTGCTATTTTTGCTTTTGATTTTAAATAAATATCTGTTAACTGTTAACAAATACTTATTAACATTTAGTAAATCGTATTTAATAAATAATTTATTAATTGGTAATGAATATTTATTAAATCCCATGATGTTAAAAAATCACTTATTAACAGTTAATAAAGCTCATTAAATATAAACAACCTTCTATCAGTGTAACTATACGGAAATCATATGTAACTAGTTATAAATCATACACAATTGCATATAACTTTTTTTATTCCAGTGAATATTTTGTGATTTCTATAAAACGTTCTCTGTTTTTATCTCAGAGTCTGCTACTCCAATAATAATCTTTTAAACTGTAGTATTTTGTGGATGAAATAATGGAACTGTATTAATTAACTTAACTTATTTATAATGGATCCTCTTAAAATACAAAGTTTTTCGATGAGCTGGTACAATGTTTTTAGATGTTTTGGCTTATGAAAGTTTAATATTTCATTTAGACTGTTATGAGTTTGTACTATACCAATACTATTGAGAAAATCTTTTCTTAAATTTACCAGGGTAGGACAGCTAAACAGAAAGTGAGCTAATGTGTCTTTTTCTCCGGACATGCAAATAGGGCAGTTGAGGAAAGGAAAGAATTCATTTACTTTGCCATTTATAATTATTTTAAAGCCGAAGTTATTAGCCGTGCGCATTTGAGCGAAGACTTTTTTAACTTGTAACTCTACATTACTCTTAAGATAGTTATTAGTGTTAGGAGTACAAATTACATTTGATTCAAGGTAAGCAATATTAGGGGTTTGATTTAGTATTTTTTGCATGCACGAAAATAGATTACCGTTTCAGTGTCTGAAAAAACAAATTACTTTGTATAAACGCAATAAAAGCTCGGAGTATAACTGGTTTGCGCAAGTCGGTAATTTTATTAACACTGTAGATCCGAATTTCATGTATCTTATTGACTCACTAGATGGTAATTTATGGGAAACAGCCGGCATAAGACTTTTAGAAAAATATAAAAAGTTATTTGAGCAAAAAATAACTTAACTTATAAAAATCGATTATGTATACAATTTGTATTACTTGTAGTTATTATAAACTTTGCTCTTCAAGTAAGTCTCGTAAGTAAACAGGTAGCGTGTTAGTCTCATAAACGTCAGGTCCCGGGTTCGATCCCCGCTCACGTTTAATTCTTTTTATTTTTATAAAAATAATTATATATAATTATGTATGATTAGATCTGGCCAATTTTCAGGTCTAATTATATATAAGGATTATATATAAATATATATGATTAGGTAAATTCATTTTTTTCCGGGTTTTCTCAGTGTAGGTATCATCGATTCCAAATTTCATGAATCGTAAAGATATCCTATCGTGTGGGAAAACTTTTCAACTTCCCGCTAAGAAAATTGTAAATTTTCAAAAATCGGGAAGTTATTGGTTTGACCTCGTTACTTGAAATCGAGATTTCATCGGATCTCGGCGTTTCGAGGTTCTAGGAAGCTTCCCGATTATTCCCGCGATGATGTCCGTATGCCTGTGTGTGTGTGTGTGTGTGTGTGTGTGTGTGTGTGTGTGTGTGTGTGTTGTTGTGTGTGTGTGTTGTGTGTGTGTGTGTGTGTGTGTGTTGTGTGTGTGTGTGTGTGTGTGTGTGTGTGTGTGTGTGTGTGTGTGTGTGTGTGTGTGTGTGACCCTCTTATAACTTTTGAACGGCTTGACCGATTTGATCGCAGTTGGCACCATTCGAAAGGGCTTCACCAAACTTAGATTTCCTGGAAGTTTGAACCGATTTAGACCGGTAGATTTTAAGGAATTGCAAAAAAACTTCAAAAAAAAATTTTTCGAAAAGTGGTTTTCTTGGGATAACTTTTAAACGGCTCTACCGATCGAATTCAAAAACTAATCAGCTCTTCACATTAAAAAACCGCGTCGATCGCTGCCAGTCTTGTCAAAATCGGTTGATTCGTTCGTGAGTTATCGTGAACGAAAGAAAACTGAAAAAAGTGTTTTTTCGGGATTACTCTGAAATTTTCGGTTCGATCAATTGAAACCTGGATATAACTTATGAGGATGATAAAACAGCATCGAATGCCGCCAACTGCGTGAAAATCGGTTAATCCATTCAAAAGTTATTGCGAATTGAAAATTCCAAAAATAGTGATTTATTAAACTCCTATCAAACTTTTGAGCTCGGAGAGCTCAAACTACACGAAAATTAGATTTTTGAGCTCGAAGAGCTCAAAAACATAATAAGTGCAATTTCGAGCGCTTCATTACGAAAGCAGCGGGAAGTTGCAGGGATGGCCGTCAGGGTCAACCGTTTTCCTAATTTTTTTTTCTATGTTTAGAACAATATTTCGTCAATAGAGTGAGAAAAAAAAATAGTCGTCTCAAATGAATCACCCTAATATATATTGGGGTGTACCAAAATAAGACGATATTTTTTTTATTCACTCTCAGCTTAAAATATGTATGAACCTATTTAAACATAAAATTTTTGAGAAAAAATTTCTTTGAGTCAAAATTCAATCGTCATCATTCAAGTTTTTACGGATTTTTGAAATTTTAACTTTTTGAAAATTTCGCGTTATTTGCATTTGACATCTAAACTATTAAAGATAGAACAAAAAATTAAAAGGCAATTTGCAGTTGGTTTGATGCCCTATATATTATGTAATATATCAATTTATGCTTGGTAAACTTTCTATCTTGTCTGCAGTTTCATGTTTACAATGTTATTGTTACTTCAAAAATGTTTTTTGTTGAAAAAATATTTAACGAATACAAGTTGGATGATTCTTAGAACAAATAGGTAGTTTTTTCAATCAGCAACATCGGAATTCCTAGATCAAAAATTGTTTGCTAAAATCCAGTAGAAACCAGAAAAAAAAACGATAAAAATTTATGAAATAGAATCTTATTTAAGAAATTTATTATGAGTAGATTAATATAATTTTATTAAATCATGAAATTTACACTATAAGCTTAAATAATGATGAAAAGACATTTATAATCGATTTACAAACTAAACAGCAAAACTAGAAGCACGATTTTTATAGTTTTGATCATATGGTTTGATTTTTATTATTCCTTTGAATAGGCAGTCACAATTTTATTTTTGATAACGTGAAGAAATTTTTTTTTGTGATTTTCGACAACTTCCAATAAATATTGCTTTTGTTCTTCATTTCTCGTCAAACAGTTGTTGTAGTTTTTTGATTAATGCAACGTAGGGTGGTCGTCAAAAATTAAATTTCTTTCCAGCGCCCACAAGTCCTTTTTTTGACGAAAAACTACGGGAATAATTTTGCTTTTTGATTTTAAACAAAAAAACACGTTTTTTTGTGATTTTCGACAACTTCAATAAATATTGCTTTTGTTCTTCATTTCTCGTCAAACAGTTGTTGTAGTTTTTGATTAATGCAAACGTAGGGTGGGTCGTCAAAAATTAAATTTCTTCCAGCGCCCACAAGTCCTTTCTTTTTTGACGAAAAACTACGGGAATAATTTTGCTTTTTGATTTTAAACAAAAACACGTCCCGACGGTCAATTGAAATTCATTTTTCGATAAAATTATAGTTTTTTGAAATATTTGCCACAGTATTGAAATTTGGACAAAAAATCATGAGAACAGGTTTGTAGAAAATACAATTCTCTACAAAAGGTTTGCTTTCGGTTTTGGATGAAGTTCATATCCATCGAGAAAATCTTGTTACTAAACTTGTAAGCTCTATTAAGTCAGTTATTCTAACACTGAAAATTTTATTTCTCCGGAAATATGAACAATTCTCTAAAAATATTTTGAATTTTAGATATTTTCGGTGTATTTTGACATGGGTAAATGATTTTCAGTTTTATGATATTCAAATGAAACCTCTATAGTAAGTTATCTGCGATTAATCTTGTTCATATTTCCACTTAGGTGAATGTAGCGCCTTTCCATAAGGTCTAAACTATTAAATTGGTCTAAATCTATAAATTAAAATTAAGTAATGCTGTGAAGCAGGAAAGAAGAGGAGTTACGGTAATTATTACGTGAAGCATTCTACATTCACATCACAGGATAATTGGGAGAAGAGCATTGAGAAAGGAATTGGATAGGACCTTCTTGATGAGATTTTACAAAATATGCGAGAGAAAATTCGAATAGCTCGTACTGAGATTCGAACCCAGAACCTTCCGAAGACATGTCGGCTACTCTTCCATTTGAACTTCTCCGTCCATACTAAATTTTCTTATTCCATATACATTAAGCCACACCGTACATCTTACGATCCACATTTTTAAACTTAACCAATGTTGTGAAGCGGGAAAAAATAGGAATTTCGATAATTATTATGTGAAGCGTTTCACATTCATGTAACAGGATAATTGGGAGGAAGGGATTGAGAAAGGAATTAGAACGGACCTTCCTAATGTGAGTTTATAGAATATGCGAGAAAAAATTGTTCATATTTCCAGAAAAATAAAATTTTCAGTGCTAAAATGACTGACTTAAGTTCACTAATAAGATTGTCTCGATGGAGATGAACTTTATCTAAAATCAAAAGAAACCCTTCTGTAGAGGATTCAATTTCCTGCAAGCCTGTTTTTATATTTTGTCTAAATTTAGATACTATGACAAATATTTCAAAAAACTATAATTTTATCGAAAACAAAACTTCAATTGACCATCGGCACGAGTTTTTTTTTGTTTAAGATCGAAAAGCAAAATTTTTCCCGTAGTTTTTCGTCAAAAAAAAAAAAAAAAAAAGATTTGTTTTGGACGCCGGAAAAAATTTAATTTTTAACCACCACCCTAATGCAACGCCTTTTTCAGCGAGATCGTTGACAACTTTCATGTCTGAAAATACAGATTTGCAATGTAGATAATCTTGATCAAATGCTCAAGCTCTGGATCCTTGTCCATAAATTGATGCGGTAATTGAAACTGCTAAAACAAAAATAGAGATCGCTTGCTAACAAAATCGTTAATATTTTTTGATAATAATGAGCTAACTTCTTTGATGATAAATTTTTTCGAATTCGAAGCATTACTTTCTCGCGTTTTTATTGTAGTTACGGTTTTTCCCCTAACATATAGGAAATCTCTGGCATCAAACAAAGCTTACCCGACCAACTCTTCTGACAAGTGCCATAAGTGTCTTGAAAATATCAACGTTGCTGCAGCAGACATTTTTCTAAGAACAGAACGGAATTCATAAAGATTTTTGATCAGATTCACATCTTGACAGGATGATTTTATCGCAGAACGTGCATTAAACGATGAAACTGCATAAAAATTGACTAGAAATAAGTAGACATATCTCAGTCCATACCTCAGTTGCATTAACTTCAAACTGTTTTTTAAAGCAAACAAAGTCTTAACCATCCACCTTACATGGTGATTTGGTCTGGGGCTCTAAATTTTATCCCGCTTTTCAAAGCACCACCTAAGAATATCGACACCAATCCCAAAATCTCAGATAATATCAAATATACTCCAGGTTATACAAAATTATTTGTGTATTATACTCAGTGTGATTTCCCTAGAAGAAATAATCGAGTTTTCACTCGATATAAACCAGTAACTAGCCAATGATGTCAAGTAAAAACTCGAAATCGCGCCACCTAAAACTAAGTCTTAAACATTGGTCACACCGACACTGTACCTCTGTTACGCGCGCGCGTGTGTGTGTGTGTGTGTGTGTGTGTGTATCTGTTTGTTTTTTTCTGTTAACCTGTACGCGTCATTATTTTAAAAAGTACTAAACAACAGTGTAAATTAATTCAAATTTGTACATGTTAACGTGTAAATATTTTACAAAATATGTTACAGAATGGATGCGGTAAAAAAAAGTTGACACAATGAATGAATTGCGACTGTGGGCGATAACATCAAATATTACAGATTATTATTCAGACGAGTTGTTAAAAATCTAAATAAATATTTTTTCAGTTTTCTCCAATTAAAAATATTTATTTCATCACTTTATTGTTTGATTTATTATAATTATTATATTACCCTGGTGGAAATAAGATTCTGTCAGTAATCTGAATCATTATTGTGAGACTCTGAATCAGAATGCCACCAGTTTGAATCTCTCTGAAAATGTTATAATAAGAGTTGGTAAGTTAGATAAAAGCAGAAGTTATTGTTTTAGGTTATTATTTAACATCAATTTCGGTTTCTGCAAAAAGACTGAATCAGACTTATTCAAAGCTGTTGACAAAATTTCAAATGTGAAAGAATCAGAGTTTTTCAGAGATATTATGAAGTAATGTTAATAACTTTTATTTCTTGAAATAATGATATCAATTTATCGTTGTTATAAAGAAATCATTTTCTAGTGAATTTAGATTTTCCCAAAGGGTTATTAAGAGTTGATAAGATTTATTTAGTTTAACAGTAAAAAAAAGAGAATATTTCTTTTTAAAAAATTTACTTATCAGAACTGGAGAAAATTAAAAATTAAAATGTAAACAAGAACCAATGCATGTTTTGTAAAAATTTTTGATTACAAAAGTACTTCAATCCGCATCAAATCGCTCATAGTTGAGCAAGTCAAAACATCAACAGCAAATAAAATGCACTTGCTGCTGAAACCAGATACTACTCGGAGAATGAATCCAATCGGTTCAAGTTTCAAGTTTCAAATAGATTTATTGATATAATTTTTTCAAATGTTACATTTGTTTTATATGACAATGTATTACAAACGTACTTAAATACTAGTACCCGTTCTAGAACTCTTATCTAGTAAAAAATGAGACTACATATCACAGCTGGCTTTCTTAAAAATATTTACAATCGATTTCTATCATGATCGGGGAAAATTAAAAATACAAAAACCCACTGACAGTTAAAAGTTTACATAAGGTGATAAGGCTAGTTGCCGAATTATACTATACAGAGCTGATTAGGCATTTTATATTTTAGGCACGGATGATACCGTTTTATTTTGCACACATTTTTGCAAGATCTCAAGATTGTCAAGTTTTATGTTATAGAAGCTAGTGGCTAGATTTTTTATGTATGTATCGAGTAATATATTATATTTTTCATGCAGTTCAACAATTTTTGATTTATAGTTATTTTTATCCATCATATGCAGACATTTATTTTGAAGACGTTGTTATTTAATATAATTCGAGCTGCAAGTATTACTCCATATTGGACAGGAATATAGCATTATTGGACGAATACAAGCTTTATATATTTTGAGTTTGTTTTTTGAAGTAACATAGCTGTTCTTACATATGAGTGGATATAAAATCGATATAGCTGCATGAAATTTATTGACTGTTAGTGCAATATGTTGGGAATACGATAGTTTTTTGTCTAATGTTAATCCAAGGTATTTGGCCGAGTCTGTTATTTGGAAATCTGCCCCAAACATTTTTAGTTTGACAGAGTGTTATGCTTTTTTATGTGAGAAAATAGTCGCTGTAGTTTTCCCAGTGTTGATTTTGATTTTTCATTTGGTATAATATTTCTCTAAGCTATTGATATGTTTTTGTAAGTTGTTAATAATTGAGTTTTTATTGTACCCAGAGACAAAACAAGCAGTATCATCCGCAAACAAAGCAAGTGATGTTGATGGATGTTTGGGCAGATCATTGATATAAATAAGAAATAGTGATGGACCCAGGATGGAGCCTTGGGGTACACCAGCGACTATTTTCCTACTGGAGCTGTTAATATTATTAATGTTTACATAGAAAGTTCTATTGGCGAGATAGTCATCAACAAACTTTGTAATGTAATCTGGAATTCCGTATGATTTCATTTTATAAATTAATCCACTGTGCCATACTGTGTCGAAAGCTTTTTTGATGTCCAATAATAGTAAGCCCGTGCTTTGACCTTTGTTGAAATTGAAGCTAATGTGATCTGTTAAACACGCTAGTTGTTGACACGTGTCGTGGGATTTTCTAAATCCAAATTATTCGGGTAAAAGTATCTTGTTGCTTTCCAGATACGTAACAAGACGTTTATTGATGACTATCTCAGCAATTTTCCCCAGCGCTGGAAGTAGGCTGATTGGTCGATAGCTTTTTAGAATCCAATCGGTATTTAATTTGGACTATCACATGTATAAATTAACTTTCTAGGTAGGAAAGAATTTTCTAACCACACACCACCTATTAGAAACTAAGAACACTCAAAGGTTCTAACTGTAAATTCGTAAACTAAAATATGTTTAGTATCAATTAATTCCAGCAGATAGCGTGTGGATAGAAAATTCTTTCCTACCTAGAAAGTTGACTTAAATATTTGATAGTCCAAATTAAATACTGATTGGATTCACTCTTTGAGTACTATCTGTTTCCAACAGCAAGTGCACTTCATTAGCTGTTGATGTTTTGACTTGCTCAATTATGAGTGATTCGATGCGCATCGAAGTATTTTCGTAATGAAAATATTATTTTAAAAAAACTTTTACAAAACATGCATTAATACTTTTTTATAGTTTTATTTTCAATTTTCTCCAATTCAGATAAGTAATTTTTTTGAAAAGAAAAATTCTCTTCTTTTCCTGTAAAACTGAATAAGTCTTATTAAGTCTTAGTAACTCTTTGAGAAAGTCCGAAACTGCAGGGAAAATTTGACTTTTTAAGAGTTTTGCAAAGTTTTGAAGACCTATTAAGTCTTTCCTTTACTTAGTTAGGGATGTGAAGACTTTCGAAAAGTCTTATTCAGAGTTATAAAGACTTTTCAAGAGTTTTTTCAGAGAATTATTTCCACAAGGGAAATAATGATTAATTAACTTTTAAGTACATCGGTCAACTAATTGGTGACCGGTCAACAACTGATGCATTTACCCTATATCAGGCAGTAACTTCCCATTCCAATGTATGTCAAAGCATTGAGCAATCCGTAAGTCAACTTTAAAATCTTTGGCAGTTTTCTTTCTCAATTCTATCCGATTTTGATTAATCGTACGGTGAATTACGGAAAAATAATTTAAATTATGTTCTAAAGCCGATGCGACAGCGAAAATAAGATGTGTCGCTTGTCCCTGGTAACGTTAGCTCTATCCATTGCTGAAACAACTTTTGGTGTCATCAATTTGATTTTTTTTGCTTTTGGTTGTAGAAGTAGTTTATTAGAAAAGTCGGAAGAAGTAGAATTTTGTGATTGAGTTGATGCAGTAAAAGAAGTAGAATGATGTGAAAAAGGCAACATAGAGTCTATTAAGGTAGTACAGTTATGAAAGCAATATTTTAAGAAATTCTCGAAACTTTCAATAGTCATTAAATACATAATACATATGCTATTAAAATTTGAAGACGACTTACCGTAGCTAACTTGAGATTGCAATTGAAAATGACATTTTTTGTACATGCAACATAGAAGAAGCGTGGGAAAATAACAGTATTTTTAATTTTTTTCCATCGAAGGAATTTAACCACTCTATCGAAAAAGTAGTAGATTGAAAAATATGATATTTCGAACAATAAAAAAAAAAAAAAAATGAAAATTATTTACCGCGTAATGTTCGAGATTAATTAAAACAAATTTCACTTTTAAAGGATTATTTTAGGAGTGGGAGTACGAAAAACAGCCGCTAATTAGTAAGAACTGCCTTTTACAATTTTTTTATCACAATGTTATTGCCTCTCTCTATTTTACTGTGTTCAAATTTCTTTCAACTTTTTCTTTCGAATTTCTTTCAAATATCTTTCGATTTTCGCCAGATAAAACACCATGTTCTTTCAATTTTTTATAATTACTGCGTATCTCTTGCGGATGTGGACCAAATTGTGCTTCCTGTATTGCACTTACCTTATTTCTCACCCCTTTTTATCGGTTGTCGGAATAGTGACAATGGGGAAACTACAGAGAAAACCCATGCCAGCACAGTCCGGCTACCGGAGCGAGCCCTGACGGTTGATGTTGGAACTATTCGAACAATCGTTAGGACTTGAACCCTTGCTTCACGGCATGTTCGAACGGACTAACGTCGTAGACCGCTTGGCCGTCATGCCGATCTCAGTGTAGATTATAAAAAATAAATCAAAACTTATTCCACACCTTAATAACCTCAATAAATAATAGTTTTAGAAAACTAAAAAACACGCTTTTTATAGAAAACCGAACTAAAAAAATAGAAAATAAGTTTTAATAAATTTAAATCAAGAATAGTGTTAAAAATTTCAATAAATATAAATTAATAATAATGTAAATAAAAAAAAACGTATATAATTTTAAAAAAAGCGTGGGATGCTTTTTAAGATATTATAAAAATGATAATCACTCTACTCATGTCTGTCAATAAAATATTGATGTCTATTGATCCATGCACCCCACGCTTTTTTTAAAATAAAATACATTTCTTTTTAGTAGATTTCATAGAAATCTAACTATTGCATTGGTTCTCATGACGGAACTTTTGAAAAATTTTGCTATATTCCGACTTAACTCGACGAGCTGAGTCAGAAAATACATATGGTTCAAAAGTTTATATATGTATATATATATATATACTAGCTGTTACCCGCCCGCTTCGCTGGGCATTTATAGAATTGTATTTTTCGATCTAAACTTAAAATTTGATTAGAGTATTGTTTTGACTGTCACAAATTCCAAATTTCATCGAATAAGCATATACCTTTTATCTATGAAATTATTCCAGCTAATATTCATTGTAACTTTCAATGTGCAATCATTATAATGTTTGCGTGGCCTTTTTTTCAAAAATGAATAATAATTGACACGAAGAAAAAAATTTGAAATGAGAATTTGGAGTCTATAGGAGCTATAGCTTGGAAATTAAAAATTTTTGATGTTAGCACCCACCTTCGCAAACCCCTGTGAGATGAGCTATCGTAAAATTTTCCCATGGACTTCTTTACATCTCTCACAGAAGATTCTTACCAAATTTGAAGTCGATAGGAGCTATAGTTTAAAAACGGAAATTTTTTATTATTAACGCTCCTACAATCCTCTTTGGGGTAGAATATCGTAAAATTCGTTCATAAATTATTTTTTCATCATTTATAGAAAAATCCTACAAAATTTGAAGTCTGTAGGAGTTACAGCTTGGAAATTAAAAATTTTGATTGTTAATACCCACCCCCGCAACCCTCGGTGAGATATCGTAAAATTTGTTTATAGATTATTTCTACATCTCTTACAAAAGATTCCTACCAAAATTGGAGTTGATAGGAGCTACAGTTTAAAAACTGGAGTTTTTCATTGTTAACGCCCCCGCGAACCTCTTTGAGGGTGGAATTTCTTAAAATCTGTTCTTAGCTGACCTCTACAGGGCAAAAGTATAATTCCTACCAAATTTCAAGTTTCTAGGTCCGATGGTTCCCGAGATATCGTGATGAGTCAATCTATCTATAGAACAGCTCCTATATATCACACACAATTTACCATTTTATTTTTAATCATTTAAATCAGTATAATCATTTAACAATATCAACATTAACATTTATGTTATATTTATCTGTTTTATGATATAATGGAGTTCATCCTTCATGATCATTTCAATACATATTAGCTATTTCAGTTATTAAGATTTAGCTATTCTTTCTTAAAAAAAGTATGATTATGAATTCCTACTGTCCCAACAATCAATCGATGAAAATCCATGTATTTGCCTAACATTGTGTAGAATAATACTGTTGAATAATAATTGTATAGAATATTAATATTTAGTAACTTTCTACTTTTATTCTAATCATTCCTCTGAATTTAGTTTACAACCGAATTTATTATTACAATTTATTCATTTTAACAGTTGCTTTAGCAACGGTAACCATTGCAACGGTATCCATATCAACGGTAACCATGGCAACGGTACCCATGGCAATGGTAACCATGGCAACGGTTGATTAGCGTGGGTAGTTGTGGGGGAGGGTAAGATGGGGTTGAGTTCTATAAGTGATAGGTGCCACTGATGTTTTCTTAGATTGGAGAATCAAAATGATATCCCCCCCCCCTAAAAAAAAAGAGAGAGAGATAAGGAAGCGGGAAGAAGGCACGGGAAATAGGGCACGGGAGGGGAAGAATGAGAAGGAGGGGAGGGAGTAGCATGCGTGATGGTAGACGAAAAATTCATTATAGCTAGGAATTGCGTAAAATCCGTTCTTAGTGAGCGTCTACATCACGAATGGAGTAAGTATGCTAAATATCAAGTCAATCGGGCGAATAGTTTCGGAGATCTCGTGATTAGTGAGTGAGTGGTATTTCGCTTATATATATATATATATATATATATATATATATATATATATATATATATTATGATGGCTTTTTCGCTGCGCTGGCGTCGTCAGCGCCGAAGAGGTCCACCTAAATGTTTGGCCTACCTGGTTCGTTGATGGTTGGGCGCCAGGAACTTTCGTTCCACGGTTCGTTGGTTCACGTGGATCGTCGTTGGGCGGCGGGTCGAGGCCGAAGAGATTCAAAGGTATTTACGAAGCGTACGAGGAAATCGGTTCGGGGAATAATTAAAATTAGGTAAAATAAATTAATTGCACAGGCACGATTACGAGTGAATTATTTATTCAATAACTAGCGAGGTCGAATAACATTCGCAGGTTCAATCCAAAAAAAATAGCAAAGGACGAATAAAATCAATACAAAAAAATTTGTTATAAATAATATTGTGTTACATAATTTTCATGAAACGCCAAAATAACAAAGCCAATCGGAATTTGGGCCACAGGCAATCGCAACAAGAAAGCAAAATCTAAATTTCGTTCACGCAAGTCACTAAAATCCAGTCGACAGTAGTTTCGCAGGGAACAAACGAAATTAACAACAAAAAAAAATAATTAATAAAATATAATTATCTCGCTTGTTTCGTCTACACAATTGTTTCGAATTAATTAATCAAGACAAATATTTATTCGCCATGTTCGCTTAGCCACAATTTACGAATTTGTTAACAAAAAATATTACGCCAGTTTCGAGTAACAGTAAATTTGCGAATTATTAAAAAACTTGTTTATTTAACAAAAAAAATTTAGCTCCTTCGCCGGTTTCGATCAACAGCAAAAAGATAAGTAACTAATCAATAGTTTATACGGGATCGCTGTTACCCGTCGAGTAATTCGCGGGAACAAAGCTCGAGGTGCGACAAAATTTTTCAACAGTACACTCCAGCATCAAACAACTATACACAATGGTATTAACTACTTGTTACAATAGAATTTGGCACCGGGTACCTGGCTGACGTCACCGAAGCCGGAATTTAACAATGTAATTGGTGAATTCCGGTACACAAGTAAATTCGGACTCAAGTCCGAAGTCGTGAGCAAATTTTAATAATAAAAAAAAATTACTTTAATAAGATTATCGAGGATAATCTAATTGAATCGTGATTCGTGGTGAAGTCACCCAGGTAAAATAACAACTGCGACCGCACTTACCCCACTCAGTCGACCTCTCGGTAAGAATTTCAAATAAATGAGCAAAATCCGATGTCGGCGGAACTGATAAATGTGATCCCTCGGCGATGGCTTTTCCCCGGGAACGGCGGGATCGAACGTCACAAATGTAGTTGCTGTCCTTGACGCTGGTATCACTCTCTTCCGAACTCACTTGGATTATCTTCGAAACAAAACGGCGAAACTCCCACGAACAATTTCCCGTGTCGATTTTTCAAGTAAATTGTAATAATACTTTTCCTCGACAAAACAAAACAACAAAAAAAAAGAAACGGTTCGATTTTTAATAGCGATAGCAAAAAAAAATATCGCGGTTTTAATTAATTAATTTCGTATTTTTTCTCTAGCACGTAGCATATATGCGTTCCCTCAGAATTCGTACTCGCTTTTTCGTTTTCCTTTTGCCAACACGTGGCATGTAAGCGTTCGGTCCGAAATCCTACTGGCTTTTCCGTTTTCCTTTTGCTAGCACGTGGTCTTTCCTTCAGCACCGCTAATGAGCTGCGCGTCCAATCAGCCGTCGTACGATAAATAGCCGTGATCGATGATTGGTCGATTTACCAATTTAGTTCGAGATTCGGCGTTCAGGTGGAGCCTCGACGTGTCTCCCGCCGTTTCAACTTCCAGTCGTTCGTGGAGTCCGATTCCGTGCCTTGCTAGTCACTCGTTGCTCTTCCCAGATGTCTCCTCGGTCGTTGATATCGACTGAAATGCGGGTTCGCCCGGTCGCTTTCCCCATTCATACTATATCACTCACTCTCTATCCGATACATTGAATTTTAGTTCGGACGCATCCATTCCTCATTATTACTAATTGGCGCGGTTCGGCTTAAATTTTACCTCGAGCTTTGTTTTATGACCGGGACCACTTGGGGCGACACAGTCGCGTCGAATCTTAGCATTTCATCAGCTTGGCCAACACACAAGGCTAAATAATACCAAAAAAAAAATATTCTCTAGTCGGATTCTAGGTGGGAAATTTCCCACGTCACAACACCTCCCCCCAGACGTCGACTGGGAGCCACATGGGTCGCAGAATCGGTGCCATTGGTCCCTTCACCTGAATATAGGGGTAGGATGCAACATAAATGAGAGCAAATGTACAAGAACGAACGTTTATTGAAAAAAAATCATGATAATAATAAAAGTAAAAAAAATACATTAATACTCCGCTCAGCGGCACGTTCAATTTACGACGTCACGCGACGGTGACAAAAAACTTTGTACGCAACGGCGTATCGACGGAACACACAAAAATGTCAAACTATCACTAACAAAACAATAGAAAAATATAACCATGATTAGTTATTCAGTACTTGCTTCCCCTATTGGGCGGCAGAGATCAGGTTTCGCTTAGTGAACCCACAAGCGCAACGGCGCATACAAACAAACAAAACCAAAATTTTTTTTTTTTTTTTTTTTAACTTAAATCACGGGCAGACGACGAACCATGTCGTTGGCCGACGTATCGGCGACCCACGCCTTTCGGCAAGGGTTGAGGTCGTCCTTGACGGGAGTCATCGGTTCGAGGCGGCAGTCCAAAAAGGGTCAGTTTCTGTACGGCTTCGTAGTTCGACATCCTGTAATAGTAACAATCACACACATTTTACATGCGACAATAATACACAGACCAAACAAAACAATTTAAATGTACGGCATTAGCTCGAGCTTCGTTCCTAATCGTCGAATTGTCGGGTCGAAAGATTCGAGATTCGGGTCAGCGGATTCGAAATTCGGGTCAGTTCGGGTTCGGTTCCTGGTCGAAGGTTCGATTCCGGATCGAAAGGTTTGAAATTTGGGTCGGAAGATTCGATTTCGGGTCGAAAGGTTCGATTTAGGGTCGGTTCAGGTTCAGTTCCGGGTCGAAATGTTCGATTCAGATCGAAAGGTTTGAAATTCGGGTCAAAAGGTTCGATATTCGGGTCGCTCGTTAGGCGGTGCGCAAACGAAACGGTGAACAGGCCAATCCTCAGCTTGGTGTTCTTTCGAGCAATAATATGCGTTCTTACACTGCCGACAGCGCCATAGCTGTTCGGTCGATGCGCATACATTGCATTGACGTTTGGGTCGGGTGTGAGCGGTCGTCTCGATTACGGGTCGATGTACGTATGGTTCGGAATTATTCGCATCGGGGTTCTGGTTCGCAGGGCCGAATGGCTCTATAACAATGTCGAAGATATCCGGTAGAGGTAACGTAGCCACAGCGACCACCTCTTTAACCGGACTTTCGATCCCAAATTCGACGGAGATCAGCGGTGGATCGTCTACTGCTGTCCCCGGGAAGCGTTTCCCGACGACGCAGCCCGACGTTGTTGCCAGCGGGCGCAACCAGGGCACCCAACTGTCGTACAATCTGCTGAACCACAAGTCCAGCAGTAACCGGTTCGGGGTGGACTCGGGCAGGCGGTTCGCAAGTGACCTGCTTGACCACAATTGAAACAGCGCCCTCGTAGTCCAGGATCGATCGTGAATGGTCGAGGTTGTCCCACCTTATCGCGTGGCACAAAAGCTGACGCCGCGACGTTCAAAGCAGCCACTGGCGGCAGTGGTGCGACGTTTTCGACGGCTTTTTGTTGTACCACTGAGGTCGGGGAAGTTTTCCTCTTCCTGCGAGGCGAGTTTGGCGATTTTGGTGGTTTTGATGCTGATGAAACGTCATCAATGGCCGCCACCTGCGACTTGGTCGTCTTACCCGGTACTCGTGACAGGTATCGATCGGGCTGATATGCCAGCTCCGGCATCACGCTTTCGTTTGGCGTGACCGGAGTACGCGGTTGCGTGCGGCGTCTGGGTCGATCGAAGTCACGAACGAGTCGATACAGCTCGCCAAAGATGCGAAGTCTTCACGGTGTATCACGACGTGATACTCCGAACGAAGATTGTTGAAAGCGAAATTCAACTGTAGGCGTAGCGGCAAAGGCTCACTAACTAGTGCCCACATAGCCAAATCGAGTCCAGGTAGTCCAAACCTGACTCTAACGGGCCTTGAGTGCGATTCACGACCTCGCCGAGAAGGCGGCACTCAATATCGGGTTCGCCGAAACGTTCACGAAGAGCGTTGCACAAGACCTCATACGAGTCGATGGCCCCTTTCATGTGGGTCCACCATGTCTTGGCTGCTCCGGTGAGAACAAGTGGCATAATAGCCAACACGTCAGCGTCATGAAGACCACAGGTCACCTGGCATTCCTCAAGACGTCGTAGGAATGACTCCAGTTTAGACGAGTCTTGTCCAGTGAATTTTAAATTCCATTTGGACACTCGTTCGTACATGGCAGGCTGATAATGAGCCCCACCAGTACGCGAGAGACCCTGGCGACTTTCCAAGTCGTGAGTTTCTCCTGGGACTGGTGAACATCCGGCATTATGAGCCTGATGGTTCATCTGGCTCATCGTCGAATTCGCTGCGGGTGGGAATCTAACATGGGGCGGACTTCGAATGGTTCGAGGACTCGGAATGGGTCGCGTGGGCCTCGTTGGTTCGCCCACTGACATACGAGGTCGCGACTCAGTCAACAGATACCTTTCCGTATTGGTAGGGGTCGTATCGACCGTTAATCGGCCGGTAGCTGTCGTTGTGACTGTCGTGGTGGTCGTCATCGTCGTCACCACCGCATTGACACAGTGAGGAGGCAAGTCAATGCGACTGTATGTCTCTTTCGTCGTAAGATCGTCCGAAAATCGCGTGATCGGTTGATCCTCAAGGGTCCAGATCGTATCTGGGTCAATATTGCGCTTCAACGCGCGCAGAAGTCGGTCTCGAAGCACATCTGACGTCCCCAATGGGTTCGCATTCAGTGTTACGAGCATCTCGCTAACCTGCAGTAAGTTTAACGCATACACCCATTCGTCAGCTTCATTTGTGGTTCGAGTTGTCGATCCTGTTTGATCGAGTGTGCGCATAGAGTGTTCCCGAGCACTTAATTCCCGAGTTTGACGCTCCAAATCGGCGACTTCGGCTTGGATTCGAATACGTTCGGCCGTGAGTCGTCGTCGCTCTGCTGCGAGAGGGTCGACTTCAGCCTTCGAGGTTCCCTGTCTCGAAGTGCTCGGAGGTGGCGTGCCTGAGCGAACAGGCGGGGTCGGATTCTGTCGGTGTAATGGATCGATGGGGTTCTCGATATCGTCCATGTTCTCTCGTTCACGCGGGTTAGTCATATCTAGGGCCAGGGACTTCGTAGGGAAGGGGAAATACTAATACATGTAAAAAAAAAAAAAAGAGCAATACGTGTTCGCGACAATATTAGGTAATTGCCAAAGTTCAGACTTATCAACGACAAAATTCAGATGTCATCGAGAACTGTCAAAATTAAATGTGAAATATCTAACCTTGTTACACAATGAATATAAGTGACATTCAGGGATTAAAAAAAACTCTTTTTATTACTCTTTATTGACTCTTTAATTACTCTTTATTGACTTTGTTCGGTTCTCTCTTATTTGTTGAATTTTTTTCATCTAATTCAACTAAAATGAATGATCCGCATCAAGCTGAATTTTTAGAAGGATGGGTACGAACTTGTGACAGGCTTAATATTGAACCTGAAATATTTCAGGTAAGGCTTTAATATTTATACTTAAAAGTTCTAAGAAAATTCTCAATGCTATTCTATGGAATTTTTCTTTTTTAGTTGAATTCATTTCTTTGTCTGATTAATTTAAATATTGTTTAGATTTGCTACCTTCATGTTCGGTGTTTATTATGCTGTTCCATTCTCCGCACAGTTACTATAGACAGTGTACAACGTCACTTTGATACGTTGAAACATTCAAAAGCACTGGATCTTCGTAATAATCCAGAAGGCCCATCAGAAGAGTCGTGGCAATCCTGTACAGATCGGGAAAATCCATTTTTCCAGGAACTTACTGAGTTCTTCATGGCCAGCGATATACCAATTGACAAACTGAATAATCCAGTTTTTGTTCAGTTTATGGAACGTTATGTTCGTCGCCCTCTACCGGATGCTCGTACACTACGAGAAACATATGTTCCCAAAATACATCAGAAGAATGTCACGCAAATGCAGCAAGAAGTCGACGATAATCCCATTTATATATCCATCGATGAAACGGTTGATGCAGAGCGTCGCTGTGTTTTTCATGCGATTGTTTCTCTACTATACTTGCATGAACCAGGAATACCAAGGCTCTTGAATGAAGATTTCTACGATGTTGGAAATGGAGAGAATGTCATCGAATTTTTCAATAACAGCTTGCAGATTTTGTGGCCACGTGGCATTCAGTACAATAAGGTACTTCTTTTTGTTACTGACGCAGCACCTTACATGGTCCGAGCAGCAAACATGTTGACAGCGACTTATCCGAAGCTGAAACATGTCACATGCCTTGCTCATGGACTGCATCGAATCGCAGAAACCGTAAGGGAATGTTTTCCTGATGTAAATGAAATCATTGCTAATACCAAAAGTGTTTTTAGTAAGGCCCCATTAAGAGTTCGGCTGTTTCAGCAAATGTGCCCAAACGTGATGTTACCGCCAGCTCCAATTATCACTCGTTGGGGTACATGGTTGAGGACGGCTTCTTATTACAATGACCATTACAATGAAGTCAAAGCTGTTATTGACGCACTCCAACCAGATTCGGAAAATGTACGAAATGTACAAAGATATTTTCAAAGGCTTGGAAATCGTCAAGACTTCATAACGATTCATAATAATTATTCTATTCTTGCGGATTCTATTGTAAAACTGGAAGCACAGGGCCTGGATTTACATGCATCATGTGAAATTGTCCGCGTAGTGAGTAACAGGTTGTTACAAAGTCCAGCAGTCAATGATCGTGTAAAATTAAAATTAATTCAGGTGTTAACAGCTAATAGTAACTTTTACGATGTTTTGGCTTTGGCTGAGAGATGCTTGGTTACCAACAATTTTGAAATTGTTCCGTACAATTGGAATGTCAACGACGTCAGGCACATGGTATTCGCACCAATTACATCTTCTGACGTAGAACGATCTTTTAATCATTACAAGAATATTTTACGACCGAATCGGAGAAGTTTTACCCAGGAAAATTTAAAAAAATTTGTTTACGTTTATTTTAATAAAGCCTAAGCTAATGATTTCGACTACCAACTTGGGGACCTCACCACTCAAGTCACAGAAGCGACCCAAACACTCCCTCGACCGGCTACTGGAATCTCTGCCACACCGAATCTAGTTTCTGTCTTTTCTGCCACACTAGAAGCGACAAATGTACATGGCATACATTGTCTATTGCGCCTATTTAAAAACTTGACATCAATTTTTGTAAATCTAAAGTCAATTATTGTACATTTACAGTTAAGATTATACATTTATCTATAATTTCTTAAGCTAATGCTATTGTAGAGTCTTACTTGGCTATATTATTGATATATAGACAAAATTTGAAGTGAATTCTTACATGATGAGGTTAAATCTAATAGAGATCCTTTCTTAATCTACCTTAAAAAAAAACTTATAGATTTGTTCACCAGCATTCGAAAATCAATTACGGTTAGTCGTAATAATGACAACGTTCAGTTAACTGCAAGAATTATTAATAGTGTCAATAGTTCATCTTTTGTTTTGACGTTTCTATTTTCTTATGTTATTTTAATCGCCTTTATCGTTTGATATTTGTGAAAAGTTCACTTTATATAAACCTCATAATTACATTTATTGAAAATGTATGCCCTTATTTTCTGGCCTAAAGAAAAAAAGAACAAGTGTCATTGAGTAAAATTAATTAATAAGCGATACGAACTCAATCGTGTGACTGTTCGATGGTGGAGGAAATTCATATCAGCTATGATCATCGCTGAGAGCGGTAAATTTTGGACTATTGTATTTGTTAAATATTGATTTATTTCTTTGACTAATTCTTGTTCAATCATTTGCAGAAGATATTGATTGGCTAGAAAGTTTTATTGTTAATACTTCGGGAACTATCACGGGCCGTGTTAAGAACTATGGATGCCTGCATCCAAGCTTCTCCAGATTCTAGCTGTGTGACTGTCGATATTCTTTGGCGGCAATGTTTCTGGTGGTTCACATTGTGGTTCCGGCTCAACGATTTCAAACATTGACTCCGAAACTTCTCTTGATCATCCTGATACAATTAATTATTCAATTTTTCGTGCTGACGACTCATTAAATGTTCATAATTCAGCTGAAAATCTTCTAAATGCTACTGCTACAACTTCTAAAATTTATTTGAACTCAACAAGTAATGTTCCGACTGTTACAACTGCTCTGACTGCTATTACGTCTACTACTACTGGTACTACTACTACTACTACTAGTATGACAACTAAAAATATAACTAGGGTTACTGCTGTTGCTGAAAATAGGACTACAACTTCTAGGATTAATTATAATGTTGTTGATGATAGTCCTATTACTGGCACTACTACGACTAACGTTTAATGTCTTTTGGAATGACTTTTAAAGTAATTTCAACTCAATTTGGAATTATATTTCATTCTATTTTACACGTACGACTACTGTGCCTACGACGACTCTAATTATGATAAAGTCGAATTAATTAAAAAAGTGGTGTATTCTTGGAATACATTGAATTGAAAGACATTCTGCGTTTTAAGAATAATCCCAAAGAGATGATTCGACGCCTATTAAAAAGTATCGTGGGCTCAGAGCAGCTGAAACACATGACCTTACTAGTATTTACAAGGATCCTGTAGCAGCTGAGATACTTGAAGCTATTGAAGTAAATAATTTCACATTTCCTTTGAAAAGTTTAAGAACTTATAAACATATGTATATAACTATTGACCATTTTGTTTCAGAATTTGCATTGCATAATTCAGAAAGAGAACATCAATTGACAAAAATCACAATTCAAAAGATGTGTGACTTTATTCTTATATAATTTGAAAAATCTAAAACAAAAATTTAAAAGAAAAACCGTAAAATTAAAAAAAAAAAATTGTTATTTCTAAAAATGAGAATTATCTTTTAGTTAAAGGCAGTTAATAAATAAAAAATAGTGTTTAACCACCGAACATAAACTTAAAATTTTTTTCAGTTCAATTTTGCAGATCAATTTGCCTGTCCTATTGCTGACTATCGTCCCAACAGATTTACTGATTATATTTCTGTCTGTTCTGCTGACCAATTCGTTGCGTGTCTTCGTTGCTTCTACCGATCATTCTGCTGAAAATCGTGCTGGTTAATATGATACTATCGATCGTTACTGGTGATTGTGTTGATATCTCTTCGAAGATCTAGCGAGTGATCTTGTTCAAGACTGCTAGTGATCTACACGAAATCTCGCTGGTGATCATCCTCAAAATCTTGCCATGGATTGGAGCTAGTGGTCATTGTTGGTGATCTTGTAACTAGTTTAACTGGTTATCTGATTCAATAGTTTGCTGGAACTTACTCGGATTGTTGCTACTGATTTTCAGACCGTCTCGCTCACAATCTACTCGTGACTAATCATCATAATAAAAACCTTGCTGATAATTGTGTTGACAATCATATTTATGATCTTGCTGGTGATCGTGTTGAATACCTTGCTTCTTATCTTGTAAAAGGTCTCCCCCTTTTGATCTTTGTAGGCTCCCCCAAGATCTTTGTAGGCTAATGTCAATTTCACTGTAAACGATCGTGCGTTACTTCAGTTCTATTCAACGTAATTTAATACCTGTAGAGACTTTTTTAATAGAGAATTATTTTTCCTATTAATTACACCTATCAGTCGATCAATTCAAAATTATGGGAGTTGAACATTCTTCAAAAAAAGTCTCTTCATAAGCATAGCTGCCAGCGAGATCGCGAGCATGCGTCGCAAGATATCGAGCATGACTCTCAGCAAAATTATAAACAGGACTGCCAGCGAGGTCGCGAGCATGGTCGTCATCGAGATTACGGGCATGACTCTCAACAAGATCCCAATCATCACTAACAGGGAAATCGCCTTCAAGATCCCGAGCATGACTGCCAGCAAGATCGCGAGCGAGATCACGAACGAGATTACGAGCGAGATCATTCACGAGCAAGATCACGAGCGAGATCATGAGCAAGACCACGAGCGAGATCACGAGCAAGATCACAAGCAAGATCATGAGCGAGATAATGAGCACGACCGCGAGTGAGATCATGACCGAGATCACGAGCGAAATCATGAGCGAGATTACGAGCGAGATCATGAGCGAGATCATGAGCGAGATCACGAGCGCGACCGCGAGCGAGATCACGAGCGCGACCGCGAGCGAGATCACGAGCGCGACCGCGAGCGAGATCACGAGCGAATTTTTTTTTTTTTTGTAAGAAAAGAATATAAAAGAATTAATCCAATGCAAAATTTTTTTATATATATACATCGATGCAGGTCATATTTTGTCATATTAAAATTTATGTTGGCGAGTTAAAAATCTAATTACTTGAAAGTCTGAGAATAATTCGATTTCATAAAATAATTTAAAAAAAAATTTTTTTTAATCCCTGAATGTCACCTATATTCATTGTGTAACAAGGTTAGATATTTCACATTTAATTTTGACAGTTCTCGATGACATCTGAATTTTGTCGTTGATAAGTCTGAACTTTGGCAATTAATATATTGCCGCGAACACGTATTGCTCTTTTTTTTTTTTTTACATGTATTGGTATTTCCCCTTCCCTACGAAGTCCCTGGCCCTAGTCATATCATTCGGGCTTTCGTCGCTTGAACTCATCGTAAGTAATTAACCTAACTATCTGCTGTAAATTCGCTCGAAACAGTCGCGACGCGTCGGAATCTCTTCGTGTAGCCCCACGTTGGGCGCCAAAATTTATGATGGCTTTTTCGCTGCGCTGGCGTCGTCAGCGCCGAAGAGGTCCACCTAAATGTTTGGCCTACCTGGTTCGTTGATGGTTGGGCGCCAGGAACTTTCGTTCCACGGTTCGTTGGTTCACGTGGATCGTCGTTGAGCGGCGGGTCGAGGCCGAAGAGATTCAAAGGTATTTACGAAGCGTACGAGGAAATCGGTTCGGGGAATAATTAAAATTAGGTAAAATAAATTAATTGCACAGGCACGATTACGAGTGAATTATTTATTCAATAACTAGCGAGGTCGAATAACATTCGCAGGTTCAATAAAAAAAATAGCAAAGGACGAATAAAATCAATACAAAAAAATTTGTTACAAATAATATTGTGTTACATAATTTTCATGAAACGCCAAAATAACAAAGCCAATCGGAATTTGGGCCACAGGCAATCGCAACAAGAAAGCAAAATCTAAATTTCGTTCACGCAAGTCACTAAAATCCAGTCGACAGTAGTTTCGCAGGGAACAAACGAAATTAAACAAAAAAAATAATTAATAAAATATAATTATCTCGCTTGTTTCGTCTACACAATTGTTTCGAATTAATTAATCAAGACAAATATTTATTCGCCATGTTCGCTTAGCCACAATTTACGAATTTGTTAACAAAAAATATTACGCCAGTTTCGAGTAACAGTAAATTTGCGAATTATTAAAAAACTTGTTTATTTAACAAAAAAAATTTAGCTCCTTCGCCGGTTTCGATCAACAGCAAAAAGAATAAGTAACTAATCAATAGTTTATACGGGATCGCTGTTACCCGTCGAGTAATTCGCGGGAACAAAGCTCGAGGTGCGACAAAATTTTTCAACAGTACACTCCAGCATCAAACAACTATACACAATGGTATTAACTACTTGTTACAATAGAATTTGGCACCGGGTACCTGGCTGACGTCACCGAAGCCGGAATTTAACAATGTAATTGGTGAATTCCGGTACACAAGTAAATTCGGACTCAAGTCCGAAGTCGTGAGCAAATTTTAATAATAAAAAAAAAATTACTTTAATAAGATTATCGAGGATAATCTAATTGAATCGCGATTCGTGGTGAAGTCACCCAGGTAAAATAACAACAGCGACCGCACTTACCCCACTCAGTCGACCTCTCGGTAAGAATTTCAAATAAATGAGCAAAATCCGATGTCGGCGGAACTGATAAATGTGATCCCTCGGCGATGGCTTTTCCCCGGGAACGGCGGGATCGAACGTCACAAATGTAGTTGCTGTCCTTGACGCTGGTATCACTCTCTTCCGAACTCACTTGGATTATCTTCGAAACAAAACGGCGAAACTCCCACGAACAATTTCCCGTGTCGATTTTTCAAGTAAATTGTAATAATACTTTTCCTCGACAAAACAAAACAACAAAAAAAAAGAAACGGTTCGATTTTTAATAGCGATAGCAAAAAAATATCGCGGTTTAATTAATTAATTCGTATTTTTTCTTAGCACGTAGCATATATGCGTTCCCTCAGAATTCGTACTCGCTTTTTCGTTTTCCTTTTGCCAACACGTGGCATGTAAGCGTTCGGTCCGAAATCCTACTGGCTTTTCCGTTTTCCTTTTGCTAGCACGTGGTCTTTCCTTCAGCACCGCTAATGAGCTGCGCGTCCAATCAGCCGTCGTACGATAAATAGCCGTGATCGATGATTGGTCGATTTACCAATTTAGTTCGAGATTCGGCGTTCAGGTGGAGCCTCGACGTGTCTCCCGCCGTTTCAACTTCCAGTCGTTCGTGGAGTCCGATTCCGTGCCTTGCTAGTCACTCGTTGCTCTTCCCAGATGTCTCCTCGGTCGTTGATATCGACTGAAATGCGGATTCGCCCGGTCGCTTTCCCCATTCATACTATATCACTCACTCTCTATCCGATACATTGAATTTTAGTTCGCACGCATCCATTCCTCATTATTACTAATTGGCGCGGTTCGGCTTAAATTTTACCTCGAGCTTTGTTTTATGACCGGGACCACTTGGGGCGACACAGTCGCGTCGAATCTTAGCATTTCATCAGCTTGGCCAACACACAAGGCTAAATAATACCAAAAAAAAATATTCTCTAGTCGGATTCTAGGTGGGAAATTTCCCACGTCACAATATATATATATATATTATATATTATATATATATATATATATATATATATATATATATATATATATATATATATATATATACACGATATAACGCAGCTTGTCACGACGATAGCGTCACCAATTTACAACGGATCTTTACCAAACTCAACATACTTATTCTACAGATAGATACCGAAGTTAAGTTCGAAGATGAGCTTAATCGGTCAAGTAATTTAGAAATGCCAAGATTTCAAAATTTTCAAAATCATAAAAATTCATATTTCTTCACTTTCTAACTCGAATAACTTCTGAATGGAATAACTTATTGAATCTCTGTAAACTACATTTGAAAGTGCTTTAAATAACCTTTAATTTGAGTACCAAATCATATGTGTAGTCTTAAAATTAAGTCCTATTCCGCTATGCCAAATATGAAATTTGCTGTTGCACTCGTTGTAGTAGATTTCATAGAAAATTAACGATTTCCAAATATCGAAAAGTTATTGTTTTTACCTAGTTTTGTAAAAATCTAGTTTCGATGAGATTGAATTTCATATAATAACTGTGTAAACTTTGATTACGATGATTACAATATATATCATACGTTAATCTAATTGTATTTTTGATTAATAAATGATAAAATGAAATCTACTTCCATTTCGGCTGCCGAATGGCTCTTTTTTTATTTACACTATTATTAATTTATATTTATTGAAATTTTTAACACTATTCTTAATTTAAATTTATTAAAACTTATTTTCTATTTTTTTAGTTGGGTTTTCTATAAAAAGCGTGTTTTTTAGTTTTTTTAAACTATTATTTATTTTCTATTTTTTAGTTTTATTTATTTATAAAAACTTTTTTTTTTTTTAGTTTTTTTAAACTATTATGTGCTTTGTTGAATTAAAAATTCTCTTTAGTGTTCGAAAATTTGTTAATATTAGATAAATCGGCTAAAGATAATGGTTGAAAATTAAAATTTCTGTCTTATTGACTATAGATGAAAATGATATAAATTAACAAAAATCTTATTTTGCAAATTGAAAAATGGAATAATTTTATCAAATTAGTCTATTGTCATCGGTCTTCGATAAATCTACAAAGTTTGAACGAAATCTGGCCGTTTAAAGTGGGTCAAAATCGCGCCCGAAGAAGCCGATTACAAACAAACATACAAACATACAAGTGAAACTAATAAAAAGCATGTAATAATAATAAAAGGAACAAGTTTAGCACTTTTGCGAATAATTCGTTTTTCTGTTCTATGTTTGTGGAAAATAAACATGAAACGTCACGATTTATCAGTAATTTTAGATTATTTAAATAATTCAATTCAAAACCAACGAAGTTGATAAATTTTCTTAAATTAGTTTTACTAGACATTGTTTTCTTATTTTTTATCAAAAAAAAAAAATAATTTTTGTTACGTAAATAACATTAAAAAACCCAACCTCTATTGAGGAGTAATTAAAATGAAAGACAATAGAGTTCACTAATTGGCGTTCTCCCGCGGAAAATTGATCAATTAAGCGGCATAACGATAAATGCTTAGAGGACGTGGGTTGCAAATTTCTAAGGATAATTTCAATTTAAATTTGAATATTGACAGCAATAACCACTTAATTTTATAGGAGATAAATAGTACAATGCAAATATTAATATTCATAAAAACATAAACATAAAATATTGAGATTTGGTTTTTGGATGATGATTTTTCTAGGTTAAACTGCGATTAATTGATATTTAAAAGGAAATATATTAAAACTAACTGAAATCAAAATATATCTATTTCATAAATGTTTCTACTAAATCATTCTGTTTCATAAATTTTCATGGTTTTTTTTTCTGGTTTTTACTGGATTTTAAGACAATTTTTGATCTAGGGATTCTGATGTTGCTGATTGAAAAAATCAACTATTTTTCCTAATAATCACTCAACTTGTATTCGTTGAATATTTCTTCAACAAAAAACATTTTCGAAGTAACAATAATATTCTAAACATATGAAACTGCAGGCAGTATAAAAAGTTTACCAAGCATAAATTGATATTATTGATATATTACATAATATAGTTAAAAAATCATAAAAATAAAACTAGTTAATTATGTAACTTTTAGCCATCAATAATACGGAAAATCTCATCTATGCAAATAGCGCGAAATTTCCGAAAAAAATCAAATTTCAAAGATCCGTAAAAACTTAAATAATGACAACTGAATTTTGACTCAAAGAAATTTTTTTTCAAAAATTTTATGCTTAAATAAGTCCACACATTTCATCAAAAAAAAAATTTCTTCACAGCTTGGAGGAGAAAATACTGTTTAAAATGGTATTCTCTATGTTATGTAGATGGGAAAACTTTAAGTCCGATAAAAATCGTCTCAAAATTGAAATTAAGAGCTGGCCTTTTGACAGAATTTTTGTTTGAACATCCCTGATTAAAAAAATCAATTGAAAAGAATTAAAACTATTTCAATTCTTTTTAATTCTGCTTAATTCCGATGGCCGCATTAAAAAGAATAGAAAATAATTCAAATACCGGTAATTTGAATTTTTTTTTCATTTTTCGTGCAGTATTAAAATGAATTAAAAAAAATTCAAACTTCTCTCGTTTTAATTCATTCCAATTCTAACTATCATATTAAAAATAATTGAAAATAATTCAAACCCCGGTCATTTTAATTCTTTTCTATTCTTTATGTAGTATTGGAATGAATTCAAAAGAATTCAAATTTTTGAACTTATTTCAATTTCTTTTAATCATTCAGAATGTAACCTGAAGTTCTGAACGTTTTTTTATGAACGAAAATCAAAAAAAAAAATTTTTTGCTTTTGAGACTGAAAATGATTTTTCATTTCAAAATGAGTCAAAGAGCCCGGGAAATAGTACATTGGATTCTCGAAATACCAAAACTAACCCTCCAGCCACCCTAAAGACTTAGACATCTCAAAAAAAATTCAAAAAAAAATAGTTCAAAGGGTCGTTTGAAGATGTAATTTGTTTTAAACACTCCTTTTACACCCTACAGAATATAAAAATAAACAAGCCAATAACTCCTCCGGAACTACCCTTCGAGCTACCCGAAAGACTTAGAAATCCGAAAAAAAATTCAGAAAAAATAATTCAACGGGTCGTTTGAAGCTGTGATTTTTTTTAAACACTCCTTTTACATCCCCACAGAATATAAAAAATAATCAAGCCAAAAAAAAATTCAGAAAAAATAGTTCAAGGGGACGTTTGAAGCTGCGATTTTTTTTAAACACTCCTTTTACACCCTCACCGAATATAAAAAAAAATTCAGAAAAAATAATTGGGGATGTAAAAGGAGTGTTTAAAAAAAATCACAGCTTCAAACGACCCTTTGAACTATTTTTTTTGAATTTTTTTTCAAATTTTTAAGTCTTTGGGGTGACTTGAAGGGTAGTTCCGGGGGAGTTATTGTCTTGATTATTTTTTATATTCTGTGGGGGTGTAAAAGAAGTGTTTAAAAAAAGTCGCAGCTTCAAACGACCCGTTGAACTATTTTTTTCTTATTTTTTTTTAAATTTCTAAGTCTTTGGGGTGGCTAAAGGGGTAGTTCCGGGGGAGTTATCGGCTTGATTATTTTTTGTAGTCTGTGGGGGTGTAAAAGGAGTGTTTAAAAAAAATCGCAGCTTCAAACGACCCTTTAAACTATTTTTTTGGAATTTTTTTTCAAATTTTTAAGTCTTTGGGGTGGCTCGAAGGGTAGTTCCGGGGGAGTTATTGGCTTGATTATTTTTTGTAGTCTGTGGAGGTGTAAAAAGAGTATTTTAAAATAATTACAGCTTCAAACGACCCTTTGAACTATTTTTTTTTTGAATTTTTTTTGAGATGTCTAAGTCTTAGGGGTGGCTGGAGGGGTAGTTTTGGTATTTTGAGAATCCAGTATACTATTTTCCGGGCTCTTTGACTTATTTTGAAACTGAAAAATCATTCTCAGTCTCAAAAGCAAAAAAATTTTTTTTTTGATTTTCGTTCATAAAAAAACTTTCAGAACTTCAGGTATATCATTTAGACAAAAAATAATTATAGAGTATATATCGCAATGGAAATGAATTGATAAGAATTAAAAAATAAGAATTTCGTTTAATTTTTCACTATTACAGGTACGGAAAGAAATATGGATCATTCACCGATTGGAATAAATTTAAAAAAATCGAAAATTTTGAATTCACGTATATTTGTTTTAATCAATAAAAAAATATAAATTATGGAGTATTTACTGATAAAATTATTAGAAAGAATTGAAAAGTTTTAATTCAATTTTATTTCTTTCATCAATAAAAAAGAGAGGAATTATGAAGTATTTACGATAGAAAATGAATTAATTACAATTAAAAGATATGAATTTTTAATTTTCTTCTATTACAGGTGCGGAAAGAAATAAAGATCATTTACCGATTAAAATGAATTAAAAAAATTGAAAGTTTTTAATTCATTTTAATTTTTTTCAATCGTACAAACAAAATAAAATTAAGGATTATTTATCAATAGAAATGAATTGAAAAGAATTCGAATTTGTTAATTCTTTTCAATTCTCAGCAATGCTGAAAATTCAAAAGTATTTACCGATTGAAATGAATTCAGCAGAATTAAAACCCGTGAATTTATTTCTATTCTTTTTAATAATTCGGGAAGCCAGAAATTGAAAAAGTATTTATTGATTGAATAGAATTGATTTGAATTTATTTTCTAGATATGACGAAAAAATCCAGGAATTAAAAGTATAGAAATGAATTCATTTTTCGTCATTTTCAATTCTTTTCAATTGATTTTTTTAATCAGGGATATCCTATCAGATTTTAAACTGAGAGTAAATAAGAAAAATATCGTCTTATTTGGCACACTATATATATTCGAGTGTCCGTTAATAAAGATCATTTACCGATTAAAATGAATTAAAAAAATTGAAAGTTTTTAATTCATTTTAATTTTTTTCAATCGTACAAACAAAATAAAATTAAGGATTATTTATCAATAGAAATGAATTGAAAAGAATTCGAATTTGTTAATTCTTTTCAATTCTCAGCAATGCTGAAAATTCAAAAGTATTTACCGATTGAAATGAATTCAGCAGAATTAAAACCCGTGAATTTATTTCTATTCTTTTTAATAATTCGGGAAGCCAGAAATTGAAAAAGTATTTATTGATTGAATAGAATTGATTTGAATTTATTTTCTAGATATGACGAAAAAATCCAGGAATTAAAAGTATAGAAATGAATTCATTTTTCGTCATTTTCAATTCTTTTCAATTGATTTTTTTAATCAGGGATATCCTATCAGATTTTAAACTGAGAGTAAATAAGAAAAATATCGTCTTATTTTGGCACACTATATATATTCGAGTGTCCGTTATTTTCTTAGTTCATTTTTTTTTTCGCTGCCGTCCTCTGGATTTTCAGTTCTTGACCTAAAAAAAAATTATCTTAGACAAATAAGCTCTTACTTAATAAATTAAACCATGCCGAAATCGAGTTACTATTAGTTGTGGTGAAATGTCACTACAACTATGATCGATGCATATTCTGATGGGAAGTTGAATGCTTTACAAAAATGTTCAGTTATAATATTTTTATAAGTTCATTTCTTCAGAACTTATTTGTGGTTTAAGTTGTGTTCATAGTTATTATCATAGTTTTTCAGTCTTGCTATAAAATTTCGTGTGTTATAATCATTTATTTTATTTATAAATTAATGATTAAAAAACGGTAAGGTGAATTTATCTGAAATTGCGGTAGTGAATTATTAATATATTTATCTTTCAATAAAAAAAAATTTCATAATTTTCTTAAAATATGCCTTGCAAGACCCTACTGGCTTAATCATTTTTCGTTTAACGTAAAGCGATATATTTGGATCGAAATAAGCCAAAGCACCTTTCTCACCAGTTAAATACCTCAGATTTTTTTTTAATTTGTCCAATAATGCCTTAAAAATCTTCTTATCAGCCGCCCTGCATTGATACACAGTCTTGATATAATTTAAATCTTGGTATGAAGCTGATGCTGCAAGTGCTACAAACCAAAATGATAGATAAATAAATTCTATGAATGAACAAATATCCAAAATTTTGTTGCGTTTCAAGATCTAACTCGAAAATGTCCCGAACAATATATATTTTCAGCAAATAAATCGCTTTTGATATCTAGCGTGCATGGCAAAACGCACCTAGTTTGTAAAATTTGATTTCACCAGCACTCTAATAATACGACTAAAAATTGCTTGACAAATAAATGTGAATAGAGCCAGAAAAATACAAATAAGCAGAAATATTATTAAGAATGTATTTAATACATCGTATTGTTAACGTTACCGTGACTATTAATCTTTTCAATAAAATTTTTGGAACATTTATAGACGAAATAAATGATTATATCACATGAAACTTTATAGCAAGAGTGAAAAACTATGATGATAACTGTGAACACAACTTAAAACACAAATTACTTCTAAAGAAATCATTTTATCAAAAAATTATAAGAGAAATTGTTTGTAAAGCGTTCAATTTCCCATCAGAATATACATCGATCATAATTGTAGTGACATCTTTTTCAAAGGAAAAAAATTAATTGCAACAAGTTCCAAATCCGTATGTTATTTAAATGGGAAATGTAACACGATTTCGACACAGTTTAATTTGGTAATTAAGAGCTTATTTGTGGAAGATATTTTTTTTTAGATCAAGAACTAAAAATCTAGGGGGTGGCAGCGAAAAAAAAAACCAACTCGGGAAATAACAGACACTCTAATATATATGTATATGTATATATATATATATATATATATATATATATATATATATATATATATCGTGGTCATTAATTAAAGTATGTTTTCAATATTACTGGAAAATAGTCGTTTGTAAACTAGAACGTCTCAACTAGATATATTTCTTTCAAGAATTTTTGTCTCTTGGTTCTTGGGATTAGGCGATAACATTGATTTAAGATGTTACCGACTTGTGTTAAGAATGGCCTTTTTTTTGAGTCATTAATTTACTTATTATTTCCAAGAAATAATTTTTTTTCGGTATAACAATTAAAAACTATTTTGTTTTCGAACTATACTTTGATGAATTATTTTAAGTTTTTTAAACGATAATGTTATTTTGGTTGAAAAACTAAATGTATCGATTGAAGATAATACAGCTCTCAAGCCAAGAAAATCTAAATCAAGACAAGAAATTCTTAAAGCAAAATAATCATTTGTCTTCCAAAATAAATTCTTAGATCAAGAAAATATCTCTTGAGTCAACATAAATTTTCTATCAGTATAGGAATTCAAATTGCGCCCATACGCGCGCGCTGTAATCCTGAACCAATGAGGTTTCTAACGAAATCTACCTAAACAACTGCAAGAAAATTGACTTTCTTGGAAACATGCTCAAGATTATTTATAGCTCCTTACATCTCAAAGGACGTTAAATAAAATATGTTTTTACACGGGTGTTTGTAAGGAAAGTAAGAGAATATTACCAATTTTTCTCGGGATGCTTGATCCAAATTATGAATTCCAACGAGAAGAGAATAATCCATAATTTTAAAACTTTCTAAAACTCGACAATCTCTTTGAATTGTTTTAACTAATGCATTGTATGTATCTGCTTCCAAAAAAATGCCTTCTGGATGATGCTCCATAAAATCTAAATCTTTGTAAGTAGGCGACTTTTTGGATCTTTCACTTCTAGATGCCTAAAATGGAAAATTGAAAATTACTTTAATGAAAATATTCATGATAACAATAAAATTAAATCAATTGTAAAAAAAAATCACCTTTCTTTTATATGTTGATCCTTTTAAGTCGTATTTTTGATGTAATTTTACTGCTGATGGTAAAAGATTATTCATAGCAACTAATCGTACATTTTTACTATTACAACGATAACAATATAATCCAAAAAACTTTGGTAATAAGGTTCTAGGATTTTGATTTAAATTCATATAATAACCCGGTAAAAGAGTTTGTAAAAATTCTCCCTCTTTATGCTGTACAGTTTTTATAATGAATTCATCATCTTCCGTTAAATAAAATATACTTCCACTGGCTCCAGGGTTAGATAATTCTCTCAATGGTGCACTGCACATTGACATCTGTTATGGAAAATTCTTGATAAGAAAAGTATTTGCTAAATAAAAAACAGATATTTAGATCTAAACATACCAAGAAGTCATCGGGTTGAATTCCAAAGAGGTCTCTAAAATACCGAAATGCTATTGGAGCGTAATTTTTGAATTTGAACTCAGAGAAGTGATGTGCTGGTGTATGGTTTGAACCTTCACTTGGAAAATTCGTTGTTTCAACAGTCATGAAATCTTGCATCAATAAATCTCTCTCAGGCTTACTAGCTAATCCACCAACGGCATGTTGAATTCCTAGTTGTATTGATCCCATAATTTGAGTCGTTTGTATCTACACAATACTTTAATTAATAATGTTGAATTGATTATGTATTAAAATAAAAAGTATGACCCTCATTTTTTATAAGAAATGTAATGTTAAATTATAGTAATTAGTATTAATAAAAATAAAAAAAAATGAAATGACAATGATTGAAACTCAAGATAGAATGGTCATTGACCATAATTTACATTTCAACTCAAATTTCTAACTATTTGATATCTGTTTATTGATCTTATAATGGAACTTATTGCATAGCTATATTTTAAATACATAACAAATCCTGAATTTAAGAAACACCATAAGCCTGGATAACCGTCTTATCAATACAGTATTAGGTAACTAAACCCAGATCATCGTATCAGCTGTAGAGAAAATTATTCCCAAATCATCGGGACTTTCAAAAACGAAAAAAGTCCCTCGGTTGAACCAAAAATGTTCAGTCCTTCGATGAAAAAAAAAGTGATGAAACTCTACAACATAACTGAGACAATGATCCAAACAATATAGTCAACATTGGAAAAATGATCTATTTAGAAATTTTGAGATCTTCTAGCTCTACAACAGAGCTTTTATACTTATTTGAGCTCAAAAATCTAGTAATTGTTGCAAGAATACTTTTTAGGAAATTTTAAATTGCGACAACATCCGATCGAATCAACCGTTTTTGATAAGGCTGACAGCAATCGATAGAGTTTTTCAAGCCCAAAATGATGATTTATTATTTACCAAACAATTCGAAACAATCTCGTCAAATTTTTAAGTTTGGTAAAGAAAGAAAAAACAACGAATTGATCGATAAACCAACTCGAAAAATATTTTGAACGAACGTGATTTAGAAAACTTCATTTTTCGGTTTTTTTTTTTAATTTCTCAAAATCTATCGCAACGAATAAGTTTCAACTTACGAGGAAGTCTATGTTTTGCGGAACCCTATCGAATGGTGTCAATCTCGTTCTAACCAGTTGAGCCTTTAAATCAGTTTGTAAAAGTTAACAAATTTAACAAATCATTTGAAAAATCCGTTGCGTAAAATTCTAAAAAAATACTGAAAAAAAATGTAAAAAATAATATCTAATAGCAAAAATAACAATTCATAATTTTTAGCAGGATAAAAAAAATTGATTTAATTTTCAAAAATCAAAAATAAAATAGTATCACGAAGTCCCACGACCGCAACCACCTGAAAAGTTGTGGAGTAGATAGTATTATGTGGTCAAAAATTTCCAGAAAAATCATGTATGCATGATTTTCAGAAAACGACTGTAAAGTTTTAAAACTCGAAAATAACCAGGAAAAATTTTTCCAAAAAATTATTCGAATTTTTTTCTAAAAAATACACGGAAAAACAAAACTTTTTTATCTTATGAGTTTTTTAATTTAAATCATTTTTCAAAAAGTTGTGAGCAAAAAATCATGAAGAGCAGTTTTTTTGAAAATTCCATATCTTTTAAACCAATGATCAAAAAAATCTTAAAATATAGGAGGATTTTGATAAATACTAAAAAATACCAAAAAATAACGGAAATTAAAAATCAAAATTTTTAAAACCGTCCGATTCGGCGTGGAATGCCTCATATATACACTGAACGGGTCAAAAAAGTTACTATTTTTAACTTCCCGCTAAGAAAATCAATGATTTTCGAAAAATCGGGAAGCTATTGGTTTTACTCCGTTTTGCAAAAATCGAGGTTTCGGAGATCTGGTGATGAGTTTGTGGTATTTCGCTTATCTTCTATGCACATATAAGCGAAATACCACTGACTCATCATCAGATCTCCGAAACTATTGGACCGATTCATTTAAAATTTGGCATAGATACTTCTTTTTCACCGTAGACGAGAGATAAGAAGGGATTTTGCGCAATTCCTAGCCAAAATGAATTTTCCAATAACCATCACGTACTCTACCCCCTCCCCTCCTTCTCATTCTTCCACTCCCGTGCCTTCTTCCCGCTTCCCTATCTCTTTCTTTTTTTGGGGGGGAAAAATATCGTTTTGATTCTACAATCTAAGAAATCATCAGTGGCACCTATCAATCATAGAACTCAACCCCACCTTACCCTCCCCCACAACCACCCACGCTAATCAACCGTTGCCATGGTTACCGTTACTATGGTTACCGTTACTATGGTTTAAAAAAGTAACATTGGGCGTGTTTGGCCGAAGTAAGTACTTACTAAATGTAGTAAGTCACTCACTATACTTACAAAATTTTCGGCCGGGACACAAAATAAGAGCTAACGCAGTAAGCATAGCTTAATATACGACGCCATATTGCTTATTGTTGATGTAAACAAAACGGACAAGAACAGACCTTGATTCACTAAATTATCGATATTATCCACTGGGTCGTTTAATATTTCTTCCAATAAAATATTTCTCATAAAATTATCTATTTGCAAATATTTACTTGAATTAAATTATATTGCTAAATTTAGTACTGTCAATTATATTCAGTATATGAGGTTATGTACGGGATATAACGCAAACCGGTGTTTTGTGTTATGTTAAGCCAGTAAATCTGTCCTGGCCGAAAAGCGCTATAGTCAGCTTGTAAGATTTTAATTTTTTTATGCTTACTGGCTTACTAAGTTTAGTAAGAACTTACTTCGGCCAAACACACCCATTATAAAAAAAATTAGAAAAACGGTTGGCCCTAAAGGCAACTTCCCGCTAATTTTATATTTAAGCGCTCAAAATTGTACTTACTCCGAGCTCAAAAATCTGGTAAAAGTTTAATCGATATACATATAAGCGAAATACCACTGACTCATCACCAGATCTCCGAACTTATTAGACCGATTCATTTAAAATTTGACATAGGTACTCCGATTTTACGCAATCCCTAGCCAAAATGGATTTTACGTCGAACATCACGTATGCTACCCGGGTAAAAAAATTATATATAATTCTATAAAACCATATATAATCTATATATGATTTCATATAATTTATATATAACTATATGTTTTTACATATGTTCGTTTTTAAGATTATATATAATTATATAAGACTATATATAAGTACATATAATTCATATATAACTATATGTCATTACATGTGTTCGTTTTTAATATTTGCTCGAGCATAAATATTCAAGTTCTCATCAAGAAAACCTTCGGATATAATCAAAAAGCGATCATTTTCGTGGGCTTCATAATTAATTGGATTTCCCAACAACGAATAAATTTGTAACTCTCGAGCTTGTTCATTATGATTAGTTTCTTCTATCTTACATTTAAGCATTTGTACACCTTGAATAATTTTTAAGTTATTAACTTCAAGGCTTTCATGTATTTTAATTTAGAGGATTTATTAAAATTTAACCAATTAAATAATTGTCTTCGAATAAATTAATTTATTAATAGTCAATAAATCTTTCTATCAGTGTATATTGATAATTAATAATTTTCAAACAAAATAAAAAATTTTGTTCGTTACGCATCGATCATGCATACGATTTGCATTACTTGTAGTTGTTAAAAACTCTCTTATTTAAGTAAGTCTCATAGATAAACGGGTAAAGTATTAGTCTTTCAAGCGTCAGGTCCCAGGTTCGGTTCTCGCGCGTGACGGTTTTTTTTCTATGGAAATAATTCTATATAATTATATACAGTTATAAATAATTATATAGGGCCATTTTTCATCTATAACTATACATGGTATTATATATAATTATATCTAATTATATATAACTTTTTTTACACGGGTACCCCATCCTCTTTCTCTCATTCTTCCCCTTCACTTTCGTGCTTTATCCCCACGTGCTCTATAATCTTTCCCCTTCCCTATCTATCTCTGTCTTTCGAGGGGAGGAATATCATTTTGACCCTCCGCTTGTAATATATAGCTCTTATAGACTTCAAATTTGGTAGGAACCTTCTATATCTAGCATAAAAATAATCTACCAGCGGATTTTACCAAAAATTACCCCTAACAAAGACTGTGGGTGTTAACAATAAAAAATCTTAAGTTCCAAAAAATAGCTTTTAAAAGCTGTAAATTTGGTAGGTATCTTTTATTTGTCATGAGGATATCATCTCAAAACGGATTTAAAAAAGTTATACTTCCGATAGGGATTGCGGAGGTGGGATGTTAAAATATAAAATTTTAATTTCTAAGCTGTAATTTCTACAGACTCCAAATTTAGTAGAAATCTTCGTGTATAATGTCAAGTTCAGCTGAGAATGGATTTTCTCGAATTCTAACCTCAAAAGGAATTGCGGGGGCGTGAACAACGAAAATCTCTCATTTTCAAACAATAGTTTCTATGGACTCAAAGTTTTGTTGGAACCTTTTATTTATAATGTAGAAATCAGCTCGAATAGGATCTTACGAAATTTCTCCCTAACATAGGAGTGTGGGAGTAATAATTGTCAAAAAATGTACGTTCTTCAAATACAATTCCTACAGATATAAAACTTGATAGAATCATAGAGAACAGCAAACTTTAAGCCAGGCCAATTTCAATTTCACTTATGAGACCTGCAACTACTTTAAGTGAAACTTTAAATGCTCATTTAAAATTTTTTTCCTTCATGTTAATCATTATTTATTATTGGAAGAAAGCCACGGGAATGTTATAGTGATTGCACATTAAAAGTTACAATGAATATTGGCTAGAATAATCACATAGATAAAAGGTACAGCCCAATCTGATGGAATTTGGAATCTGTGCAAGTCAAACCAATACTCCAATTTAATTTAAAGTCTTGATCTAAAAATACAATTCTATTTACAATGCTAAGTGCCTAGCGGAGCCGGCGGGTAACGGCTAGTATATATATGGATATAGATGGGGCATTCCATGCCAACTTAACCCACCGATTAATTTTGCATCACCGATTTCGCTAAAATTTGAGCATTTTTTTCTACCCCTGAAAATAGGTTTCTGTGATTTATTACAAATTTTTTTATTCAGCCGATCAGAAGATATGAATTTTTTAAAATTTCGGAGGTTTTTTTTTTTTAAATAGCCATAACTTGGCCAGGGATTGTCCGATTTAGGTCTTTTTTTTTTTTTTTTTTTTTTTTTTCAAAATTTTTGTTTTCTCACGAACTTTATGAAAAATTCATGAAAAAAAATATTCATGATAGACTAGATTGTTTTTTTTTTTTTATTTCAAAGTTGAAACGTGAATTTTAAGACTGTTTGTATCCTTTGATTTTTTTAAAAAAATTTTCATAAATATTACTCCGTAAAAGACAAATTTTAAGCCTAGTCTCGTAATGGGATAATGATGGTTTATAACTTTTTTAGAATTTTAAAGTTAAATGATTTTGTTATTTTTGGTTTTATATTGTTTTTACTTTGTAATGTATTTTATTTATTGCACAAATGGATAAAAAACATTCAAGATCGCTGATGTTATCGTTTGACCATTTAGTCACCATACGGCGCTGCTTTCGCCGGTCATATGACGTTTATTTTGATTTTCACTTCCATTCAACAATACGCTTTTAAAAATCAAGTGAAATTTACTTCAGTTTTGTGTTAATGAAAAGAGAGGATAAATAACTCGATAATACAACATAATGTCAAATTCTAAAAAATGTAACGTGTGCTGTAATCCATTTAATTTAAATAATCACATAGTGAAAAACTCTTTTAAGTTAGCATCGAGTAATGTACAGTCAAAGTTTAACATCAGTAGTACTCATTATTTGTGTACAGCATGACGAAACAAGTTTAGTCTTAGTTTAAAAGAAGAACAAGAACAAGAACAAGTAGAAGAAGAAAAAGATAAAGAAACAATATCTATAAGTAGTAACAATGCTACTTCTGATAATGAGAAGATCCAAGCCATTGGTGAACTTTTCGACCGAACTTTATCTGGTATAACTTTCAAAATAATTTTTGTGCTTATTAATTACCCTTATAAATACTAGATTTGGTATTTTTCGAATTCATATTTACACTGCTAATTTTTTTAGGAACAGATCCATCATCCAGTCAATTAACATCTTGGAGTAGTAGTAATTCAAAATTGAGTAGTAGTTATTCTCAATTGAGTATCAATACACAGTTACCTGTTATCAACAATGCCTCAAGATTTTTAAATCAGTCTCCTGTCGCTTATAAAGAATTGAGTAACCAAAAATATTTAGAAAATAAAATTATTGACATAAGCACTTATTTGTCAATTGCTTTTGGCCTAGAAAAAAAATCTGAAGGTGAAATACTTGCTCAAGAATTTTTAGACACTATTGAAATTCTAAAAAAAAAATTTCATGATAAAGAGACCACCAAGAAAGAAAAAATTCAAATCCTAACTTTATTACCATCGAATTGGAGTACTTATAAGGTTTGTAATATCATGGAAGCATCAAGAAACATCGTTGAAGTCTCAAAGTCTCTAAGAGAACGACGGGGAATATTGTCAATGCCGAATTCACAACCAGGTGAGTCAAGATTATTTTGGTATAAAAAGTGTCAACGAACTCTATTTATAAATTTAACCATTGACTTTTAGGTCGACCTTTACCAGAAGATATTAAATCAAAAGTATTAAATTTTTATGCTGATGATAAAACAAATATATTAACATGCCGAGTATGAAAGATTTCGTTTCTGTTAGAAACAATGAAGGCGTACGTGAGCACATTCAAAAAAGACTGATTTTATCAAACTTGAAAGAGTTATATGAGCTATTTAAATTGGAACATCCTGACTGTAAAGTTGAATTTTTCATGTTTATATCATTGCGTCCCAAGAATTGTGTATTAGCTGGATCCGAAGGTACACATCCTGTGTGTGTATGTTCAATCCACCAGAACATAAAGCTTATGATACTGGGTTAGTATAACTGAAATTCAAACTTTGTTTTATGATTGCTTTTTCTTAAGTTTTGCATTTAATGGCGTATTTTTTCTGTGTAATTTCTTTTAGGTTCCAATTTAAGAAAATTGACAGAAAATTTTTCCACACCTTTAGTTGAATATAGTGATTGTTTAAACATGATTATTTGTCATAGTCATGTATATATATATATATATATATTGTAACTGGCCGCTTTTAGCGTCACCTGTTAATCAGTTGTTTCCTATTTAACTTTAATTTTATTTTTAAATAAGCAATTTTCCAGTTGTGAGGAAGGTCATCGGTTGGATTCGCCGCGACCGAGTCGCCCTCGCGCGGGTAAAAACGATCGAAGCTCAACTGCGCGCGAAATCAATTTGAATTGCGGTTTACAATTTAAGTTAGATAATAAGTTAGCTTTAAGATAAGAAGTATTGTTCGGTACTATAGACGACAGCCATTTTACCCGAGAAGAGGATCATCGACGAGCATCATCGACGTGGGATAACCCCAAGAGAATAGATCAAAATAAGCTCCAGTCAATAGATCAAAATAAGTCGATATTGGAAAATTGGACAGGCAGAGCCATCTCTGGAGCGTCAAGCGAATCAAGTGTCCAGAGAGAGGGGAGTGCAGCCAGGCGGGCAACAACCAAGCCATGCTTCTTTTTTCTTCCACGTGCTCCCGCTACAATAAACGGACGCTGATATTTTGAGGTTTCTTTTACACTGCGATATTTCTTGTCAGTTGCTGTACACTGGTTTATTTTTTGTTACTTATTGATTTAAAGTAATTATTACGACGACGTGAATAATTATAAATATTCTTACGACGGATTGTCGATAATTTTGAGCAATCGACTACGACGTGAGAATTGCTTGTCAACTATTGTGACCGACGCACTTCCCATTGTTGGAAAATTCTTTTTGTACATCACACCGTGTTGAAACGCGGGGGTCAATTCGACGTGGAAGCCGAGGACGACGGAGCCGTGCGACCCAGCCCGGACAATATTTAATTGCTGTAATTTTTTTTTTTGGAGAACGACGCCTTCTACCAGGGTAAGTGGCCTCGTCTTTGAAAAATCTCGTGGGATTCACCTACTCGGAAGAAGCTTACGAGTGACTTAATTTTTTTTTGTTGTTAATTTTTTTTATTTTTTATTTCAATTTTATTTTGTGCATTTATTCCGGAGATTATCCCACGAGGTATTTCTGGTACCAAAAATAATTGTTGTAGTGATTATTCACATTCTTATGTGTTACTGTCATAATCCCGATTATTGAGCTTCGGTCGTGCGGGTAATGCGCCGGTTGAGAATGTTGTGTTGACAAAATCAATCGATTCAATTAGAAAAGAAATTGACGCTAAATCTGTTTGAAATATTTCCATTCGTATTTTGGATAACTACATTTATTGCGACGGGTCCGAGGTCTCAAGGACACTTTATTTGTTTAATCTAATTAATTGATATTGATTAAAAATTTTTTTGCGACGATTAATTGATCCAATTTAAGTAAGTATTCGTAATTAAACAATTTTGTGACGAATAATATGTTGGATTTAATGAATTATTAGTATTGAAGAATTTTTTTATTTAATTTAATCCTGATTATTAACTAATTATTGTGCGACGATTGATCTGCCTAATCTAATTAATTATTGTCAATTAGATTTCTTTTGTTCTTGCGATAAAATAAACTGTTGGTTAATTACAAGTTACTAATTACACAATTTAGCAACGATTAATTTGTGGACTTAATTAATAATTAACAATTAAAGTATTTGCGATGAGATTTATAGTCAATTTAAATCATTACTAGTAAGAAAACCATTGTGCGACAATTGATTGTGTGACGCAAATAATTACTGTGAGTTAAATTTTGCGACGGTTATTTTTTTTGGACTTATTTAATGATTATTGAACTTAAATGCGACGTTGGTTTTAGTTCTTGCAAAAATTTAATTACGATCTATTAAATTAATCGCGACATCCGATTTTGGTTTATTTTTGGGAATTTTATTGTTAATGGATGAATTGTGATTTTGATATTGAGATTCTTTGGACATTTAATTTTGTTAATTAAATTCTTGCGGCTTGTTCTTCGACGAAGTTAATTATTAATTATTGAATTAATTGCGGCGTGCGAAATTTGATACATTGATTATTGTGATTTTGTTATTCCGGCGACCATTTATTTCATTTTGTCAATAAATTAGAATTAATACTAAGATTTCGGCGAATTATTAGTACCCGGACGATCGTTCCTAGTTCCTCTTTAATTTAGGTTGCACCTTTTACCCGCCACCCCGACGAAGAGTTTCGGTCCGAGTAAGCCGAACACGACGTGAGTGGAGCCTAGCTCCTGGCGCCCAACAATAATCCAGCAGGTAGGCCAAATTTATTTATCTCGGACTTCGGCCTCGCTAACGCACGAGGTCGAAAAACCCGTTATAATATATATATATATATATATATTAGTGCTGTACAATTTGGCCGTTCAAACCGGCCATTAAGTTTGACCCGGTTAATTGGTTCAGCAGCCAGCTAATTAATTCAAATTAACTGGTCAAATAAATTAACTAGTTAACCGGTTTAATGGTTAATCGGTTAAAAAAAAAAAAAATGTGTGTGTACTCATGTACACGCGTTAGAAGTTATACTTCTTTGGCGTATAGAAAAAAAATAACTAAAATTCAGTGGTGATTAACGATAAATATTATACTAAAATTAATTAAAAAGATTACATTTAAATGAAAAACGTTTTATTTACGTGAAAATATGACTACATAGTAAAAATATACAATCATTATGACTATGAATTAAATATATTTATAAATATTTTAAATAAACTATTTTATACATGTAGATTCTTCTCGTAGTGACTGAATAGGGACGTGAGTAACAAGAGGTTTGTGGTAGCTAAAATATGATATAAATAGTCTTGTTGAAACTGTAGATAAGTACCTTGTAAATACACCATCAATAGTGGTGCCATGCCGTGTTGTTGAAAGTGAAGTGTCATTATTAATTGATAGATTTAAATCGTCATTAAAAAATTTTATCAGTGGCTCAGAAGTCTTTGAATTAAAGTTTATATTAAAGTCTCCACTCAAAATCATAGGTAACTTATCCTCATTTTTACCCATATAAGATGCTCCAATTGTTGTGAATGGAAATAATGTTCTTTTCAAAAAATAAATAATGTCTTCAATTTTTTGATTTGGAGAAATATAAATTGCAACTAAAACAATTTTATGACCATCTTCCATTACACACTCCGCTACACAAAATTCACTTTTTTGTGAGTTCACATTCTTAAGAGTCGGAATCGATCGTCTAAAAATAAAATGGCGACGATGACCGGGAATTTTGAAAGAAAGTATTTTTTAAGTAATTTAAAAACTTGATTCTAAAATTGAGATAAAAATTTTTTTAAATATTATAACAAATTAATTGTAGCAGTTAAAATGAGAAAAAATCCCACTTATAGAAATTATTCAAATCAACAAGTGTAATTTTTTAACTCATTTACTATATAAATAAAATACAAATATGGTGAAATATCTAATAAATTCTGTGTCATTGAAAATTTTTATAATCGTATTAGAAAAAAAAATTTATCGATAGTCCTTCTCAAGAAGATGAAAACGCAATTGAGTTTTGAACCGAGAAAAAAAATCTGCACCAGTTTTATCATCGATAGCCTTAGAACACCTCACGATTCCTGCAACTTCTGTCCCGTGTGAAAGACTTTCTATTGCTAGTCATATTGGAAATGCTATCAGAAATCGATTAAGTGCTGACCATTTACAGCAAATATTGTTCCTTAAATCCCTACCAACAGCGGAATGGTATTTCTAATAAGAAAAACTTAATTTTACTTTCTTTTAATAATTTTATTATTCTTTTTGAAACTAGAAAAAAATATTTATTTTTTTATCCACAGATTCGGTAGAATCTGGCGCCAAGTTCCGTTCAAAAATTTCGTTGCTAACGGAGCGCCAGACTACCGACTGTGTTTACAGTAAGCAGAATGGTATTTCGAGGTTGCAAAATTTTATTTAATTATATGGTACTCCTTTTTCCAAAATGATATATCATAAAAGTAAGTCATACTCTATTTTACTGATATTAATTAATTATAATCAATTATAACATTTAATTCACTTAAAATTATTAAATTTTATCAGCACAAACTATAGTAAGCCCAGAAATTTCGATCCTGACTTTTTTTTCATGGAGAAAAGTCACCGCCACAGACTAGATAAAATAAAAATGTGTAGTAATCTTACTATAGATACGCAACTACACTGAAAAAAGTTAATTCACAGCTTGCATCTACAACCACCAGAGTGCACTGGAATTATTTCTACATAAACTGTAGATTCAACGGGATAGCTCACTGAAGTTAGAACCCCAAATTTTTTCTTTTAATTTTTGATTTTTTTTTCTATCACGTTTTCAGCTTTTCGTTTGTTCTTTATTATTCACTCTCAACATTTGATCGTTCTCCATTTATTTATTTTAAAAAGAATTTATTAATAATGTACCTTTAAGTTAGCCCCCCTGTCGCATTTTTTAATATTTTGGTAGCAATTTGGGTCATCAAGCCTCTATTTTTGATTGTTCATGTATATTTAACATTTGTTCCTACTTCACATTTTTTATTTGTTGTTTAATTAACATTTTTAATTAGCTGTATGTATGCATTCTAAATATTTGCACTGCGCATGCGTCAACTTTACGTATATAGACTTTTAGCGCGGTCTTTTGAAAATTATAGTGACAAGCACATCTCATGTGTAAAAAATTAAAAAATTTACGAGTGTAATTTTTTAGGAATTACTATTTAATTAATTTAAAAAAAATTGTTAGACGTCAGCCAATATCAATGTAATTAAGTAAATAAATAAATAACTAATAAATATTCATTTCATTCTAAATTTTTTAAAAATATCGAGAGAATTGTTAATCAATGCATGTACATTTTTTTTTTTTTTCATCAATTCTATTTTCATGAATACTACGAACTATTAAAAAAAAAAAAAAAAAAAAAAAAAAATCCATAACAATTAACAAAAAATTTCAATACTTTATTAAAATAAAACTTATTATAAAATTATTAAAAACTACACGTTGCCCTTTTGTCCTGTGACCTCTATAATTGAAATTACAAGAAAAATACACTTACTCTAATCACTGTGCTGGTCAATATAATTTTCAAAAGTCCGCGCTGAAAGTCTAAACGTAAAGTTGACGCATGCGCAGTGCAAATATTTAGAATACAAATATTCAGCTTATTAAAAATGTTAATTAAACAAGAAATAAACAATTTGAAGTTGGAACAAAGGTTTTTTGTACATGAACAATCATAAACAGAGGTTATTCCCATTGGATAGTGTACCATTCTATGATTTTGTGGTCGTTGCCGATAGGTTGCATTGTTATCCAATCAAGTGGATTTCAAATAATTGTAATCTTTAGGTGAAAAGTCTTACAATTATGCGCATGGTGTATTGTGTCATTTACTTACAACAATGTCATAATAACAATAACACTAATAATAAAAATTATGAGACTGAAATTAATTATATCGGTAATACCAAATTGAGGTTAAAAATATCATTATCATTATTATTACTGAATGAATTATTGTTATTATTAAATTAATGTGTATTAGAGTATTAAATCCAAATCAACAACTTTTTTAATTCAAAAAAATGTTAAAATTTTTACTGTATATAAATAAAAATGTAAAATCCCTATTAATAAGATAGTTAATCGCTTTTAACCGCGGAGTTTACGCGGATCAGTCACGTTAAGTTTTTTAATGCTACTAGCTACTATGAGAGAAACAGAATTTCAATTTTTTTATTAGGATTTGATTTTCAAAATTAACGAACAAATAACCTTTTATATGATAATAGCTTTACCTGCATTAATTAATTTATGTACATATTTCTAATTTTGCGCGGGAAAAGTTCAATTTAAAATTAAGAATGTATTAAGAGGCGAGCAAAAAATTACACTTAACAAAAAGATATGAAATCCGAACAAAAACAGTTTCACTGTTAAAAATTGCGCCAAGTCCACGTTCATAAAACTCATCTTAATAACATCTGCACTTTGCAAAAAAAATAAGACTCGTTACAATAATTTTCATTCTATACAAAAAAAAGTTAAATACAAAAAATACCAAGAAACCGTCATAATGTTGAAAAAATTGAAAAAAATTTGTTGAAAATTTAAAAATTAAGAAAAAATTTTTTTATCGTACTTGGCGCGCGTCATTGAGTACCCCAAATTTTTTCGAACGAATTTCAACCCGAGAAAAAACGATTTCGCTTGAATTTATGTAATGTAAATATGTATATATATATATATATATATATATATATATATATATATATATATATATATATCTTATCAGCTCTAATTATATAATATATGATTTCATACATTGTTATGTTTATAGATTCACATCAGTGAAGTATACTCAACGAATTAAAAACACTGCTTACTGGATTAATATCAGTTTCAGTGAAAAAATCCGTTTCGAAAATTTTTTTCAGATTTTTAGTGAAAATAACTGTCAATATGGTAGTCTGGTGAAGATATCTGAAATAACACAAAATTTTTTAATTCAATTTTTTTCAGTTCCGTCATTAAGCTTTCATGAAGAAACTTGATCGTGCTTCGTTTAATTGTAATTAACACATTTTGATTGGCAATCACACCGCATTTTCTCAATTTAGTCGGCCATATGTTTTATTTTTTAGTCAACTCAATTTTCGCAGTGATTCCACTACAGAGTCAACGTATGCAGGCGTATTCACTTGTAAGCAAATTGCATAACCGAACAGGAGAGGGCGTTTTATTGAAATCATAAACGATGTGCGGAGAATTTAAAAATTTCAAATAAAATACGTATGCCATGTTGATTTTACCTAACTTTTGTTAAACGTATCATAAAATAATATTTCATTAATTACATTTATGCATTTTATAGGTTGACTTACTTATAAATGTTGAAACATTAAAAGGATGTTCATGTATCCTGAAAAAATTTGGGGTACTCAATGACGCGCGCCAAGTACGATAAAAAAATTTTTTCTTAATTTTTAAATTTTCAACAAATTTTTTTCAATTTTTTCAACATTATGACGGTTTCATGGTATTTTTTTGTATTTAACTTTTTTTTGTATAGAATGAAAATTATTGTAACGAGTCTTATTTTTTTTGCAAAGTGCAGATGTTATTAAGATGAGTTTTATGAACGTGGACTTGGCGCAATTTTTAACAGTGAAACTGTTTTTGTTCGGATTAAAATATACATTTAACTAATAATACTTTTTATTTGATTAATATTTAATAGCAGTATTAATATTTAATTAAATCAATTTAATTAATAATTAATTAACTCATTTAAATATTAGAAAACATTTAGTAAAAAAATTATACTTCACTGTTATTAAGTGCAATAAAATATTATTTTCAATCTAGAAGAAATGTCTATTTTAATAATTGAAAATGCATTAGTATAAGCCATATTAATTTTTAAATTAGTTCATTATAATGATATGGAATTCTTTAAACTTGAAAATTACGCCTTCATTCAAACGATCGATTATCAGTGGATCGATTCTTTCGATAAAATTTATCGCGATTCTCGAGATCGATTTTTCTTTTGGAATCGTGCATCCCTATTCTAACTTAGAACTTCTAAGTACAAAAATACTAGAATATACAACTTGAACATAGCTATCGACTTTCATGCCACCTAGAACTAATTTCATACTGTTAAATTTGGGAGTCGGTGTGCGCGCGCATCGTAAAAATTCACCCTCATCAATTTTCTCCAACGCGCCAAAAGAAGTATAACTTCAAAAAATTCAAATTTTCTCGCTAATATATTGAAAATTGTTACACTGGCAAAAGGATTTATTTGCAAAAGATTTTTAACATTAAATAAATCATTTATTAGATACCATTTTACAATTAAAATTATAAAATGGCAAAATATCATTGAGCTGGCTTAAATAAATAAAGAAATAAATAAATGAAACATATGAATTATATTTACAAGAATATCGCGATTTTGATAAAGAAATGTCAGTAAGTTTGCTGAGTGCGAACATAAGCAACTTCTGTTGGAGGAAATGATGTTCCCTGCTGTTGAAAACACCCGCTCAGACGGAGTACTTGTTGCGGGAATGTACAAGTATTTTCTTAATAATTTTGCCAAGAAAGGAAATTTGTGTTTTTTGTGTTGAATTCGTCTCGCTCTTCATCAATTTGGTAGCAACATTAAACGGTTTTAAAATGCGAATAATGTGTCCTAAATATTTCCAGTCACGTGGTCGCAGAGATAACTTCCTCTGTGTTTCCAAAGATGTTACAGATCTTTTATTTAAGACCATTAAAATTGCGAGACGTTGTTCTATTACTCGTTCTATCATATACGCGGAATTCCACCGAATCACGCAGTACGTAATCAATCGATGAGTTGGTAATTGCAGTTTTTTTTGAGCAGTTGTCAGAGCATTAGTGGCAATATTTGAGTGCTCAAAGTGTCCTAAAATGGCACTAACTTTATATATATATATATATATATATATATATATATATATATATATATATATATATATATCGGAGATAATATCGAGCTGGGTTTTCCCAGAGATTGGAAATTCCTAATATTTTAGTTTGTCTGTTAATTTTAAGCAAAATTGTAAAGCATAGAATATTTAGATATTATTTACGATTTAAGCTGGTTATATTTTTTATGGTTATGACGATGGGCTTAAGTCCGGAGTGACAATGGTCACCAAACGTAGCCGAGGTCACAGGATAGAAGTAAAAAGTATATAGTTAGAAATATCGACAGACAATGAGGGCTGTCGAAATATTTTTTGAGTGAATAAGTACTTAGGGTACTTGGGACAGTAGTTCTCGTTGAGCATTGATCAAGTAAGGATCGCATACATCCTGCTGACCCCGGATTCGTTCTCGGTCTTATTCCCAAACGTCTTTAACTGTTATATCAATCGCAGTAGAATATTTGTAATTAAATTTATTATTTGTACGAGTTAGTGTACGTTATATTTTAAATCAAAGTCTTTATTATATTTGATTATTGTAAAAATAAATAAAGATGGCTGATAATGATCCAAAGGACCCTAACAATGCCCGAACCACTCTTCCTCCGACATATATATATATATATATATATATATATATATATATATATACATACATATATAAAGTTTTGAACTATATACATTTTCTGACTCAGCTCGACAAACTGAGTCAGAAAATGACTAAATTTTTTAAAAGTTGCGCCATGAGGACGGCTACAATAGTTAGATTTTTATGAAATCTACTAACAATAATAAAAATAAAAATATTTATATCTTGAATTTGAAGCACCTGAGTCAAGATCTTCAGCTTGACTGCTACACTCTAATTTATCACCTTGCTTATATTTTAAGTGATACCTTAAAGCAAATGTAATTTTTTTCGTATTGTAACGAATTGGACAGTATTTACATTCGGTTTTGTTACTGTTAATTGGAATAAAATGTCTCCAAATAGATGACATTATTAATAATTTTATTTATTTAAATTCGAAAGAGTCACGATCAACTGTCTCAAACAATTTGAATCGTAAATGAATTAAAATGCGACAGCTGCACTTTCTGTCACCCGCGCCCAGTTTTTTAACTGAATGAAACCGCGCGAAATTCAAAATAAATTGATCTATCAGACTCATTGAATAATGACAAATCATTCAAAATGGTAACAAATATTTGTTTGTTATGTTTAAAAATGGTCTCTAGTAAATGATTTATTTACTATTAATAAATCTTTTGCAAATAAACCATTCCATCAGTACAACAATTTTCTATATATAAGCGAGGAAATTTGAATTTTTTTTTAACCGAATAACCATTTAACCGTTTAATTAATTTAATCAGTTAACGATTTAAATAACTTAATCGGTTAATTTGAATTAGTTAGCTGGCTGCTGAACTAATTAACCGGGTTAAGCTTTATGGCCGGTTTAAACGGCCAAATTGTGCAGCACTAACATATATATTAAACACCTTAGATAATGATAACAATAATATTAATACTAATACTAATACTAATACTAATACTTTTTACTAAAATTTTAAATAACCGTATCTTGCAGGAGATAGAACCTGTATGGCAACAGATATATGAACAACGTGGCAGCAAAAGAGGCCTGTCAGGTTGCAAAGAGAACCTGATAGTGGATCGATGTGTCTTACAAGATGCGATCTACTATCAACGCAACCTGTCAATGGCCTGGATTGACTATCGCAAGGCATTTGACTCAACTCCTCATGAGTTGATTTTATATCTACTCAAATGCCTGGGAGTCAATCCGAAATAGTGGAATGCATTCGTCGTACAATGCAGCTCTGGCGAACGCGTTTTCACATTGGAAGTGGAAACGCATTGCACGTAACCGGAGTTGTAGAGTACAAACGAGGGGTCTTCCAAGGCGATTCCTTGAGCCCTCTGCTGTTTTGCATTTCACTGCTGCCTATATCTGTTGATCTCCGTAAAACTCGTGGGTACTCTGTGGAGCCTCCGGGTGATCGAAAATATTCGATAACCCATCTGCTTTACATGGATGATCTGAAGCTATATAGTGCTGATGAAGATCATCTACAAGCGCCCTCAACATCGTAGCAGAGTACACACGAGATGTCGGAATGTCTTTTGGGTTGGACAAGTGTGCGGTCGTACATCTGGCGAGGGGTAAGTGCTCTGATACGGGTGATGATGTCGAGTTAGTGGATGGGAGCGTCTTAAGACAATTAGACGCCGGGAGTTGTATAGATATCTAGGAATGGAAGAGCACCGCATGCATGCGGTCTCTGAAGTCCGAGCAACTCTCCAGAGCGAGTATGTTAGGAGACTCCGGAAAATTTGGTCCTCCGAACTTTCCGGCAAAAACAAAGTCTCAGCTACTAATATGCTCGCTGTCCCAGTCTTACTATACTTTTCGGTGTCCTGAAATGGGCCCGAAAGGATTTACGAGATCTCGACATCAAAACCCGTAAGATCATCAATATGAATCGGAGCATGCACCCCAATTCATCAGTCGCCAGATTATACCTCTCCGGTCCATCGGTGGGAGAGGTTTGCAGAGTTTGGAGCGGCTTCACGACCGTTTGGTCCTGGGTTTAACACACGAAGTTGTCAATTTCACTGCAGACGAGGATGACTTTCTTATGCAAATTGTACATAAACATGAAAATGCGCATAAGGGGTCATTCTTGTATAAGGCAGCAATATATGCGGCAAGAACCCTTGGTCTTGGAGAAATAAACGCTCTTATGGAACTCCGAAAGGAGGAATTTAAGAGCGTCATCAGGAACGCCGAGGAAAAACTACTCCTTGGCGAACTGATGGACAAGTCCATGCACAGCGTGTTCTTTAAACACGTGCGTGATCATGGCTTGTCCACCCAGCTGACGTTTTCCTTCTTAAAGTCAGCTGGCCTGATGTCCGAGACTGAAGGGTTCATATTTGCCTGCCAAGATGGTGTCATTAACACTCTTGAGTACCGTAGCAAGGTGCTCCAGGTGCAGCTTCCGGACACTTCCTGTAGGAGGTGTAACAACATCCGGAGACGCTTATGCACCTTTTGTCGGCATGTCCTGTGCTGGCGAGAGGTGCATATATCCAGCGTCACAATGCTGCCCTGAGAGTACTGTACTACTATCTTCGTCATTGCTACGGTATTGACGTGACACCAGTGCTGCCTTATCTGCCAGGAGATATTCCCCAGGTTGTTGAGAATGACAGTTGCAAAATTTATTGGAACATGCCATTTGCAACAACCCGGCGGATAGATCACAACAAACCTGATATTGTGCTCTTCGACAAGGCCACTCGTGACATTTATGTCATTGAGTTCTCGGCCCCGGCTGAATATAACATCTCAGCCAAAGAAGAGCACAAAAGACAAATATATCAGGATCTCCTGTTTGAAATTGGCAAACTTTACCCAGGTACCGTGTCAAGCTTGTCGTCCTGATTGTTGGCGTCCTAGGAGGGATGAAACAGTCTTTTGTATCCTCACTTGCCAAAGTTCCAGCTTGCTCATCAAAAGCTGAGTTCTTGGCAGTTAGGATGCAGAAGGCTGTTATACTTGGTTCTCTCCGTCTCTTAAGGGAAATGACTTTGGCCTGCTGTGATCACTAACCGCCTTGTTGTGCGGAGTGGTCCAGCAGTAACGGATGGAGCTCAGGCTGGGCCCTCGGAGAATCGGACTCCGGGGATAACCCCCCTGAGCATTTAATAACAAAATAATAATAATAATAATAATAATAATAATAATAATAATAATCTAGGGGAAATGATAGACGATAAATTTTCCGTGAATACCTTGGTAGTGCATGCAGGAAAGCCAGCAAGACGGTATCTAACCTATCACGCATCATGGCTAACACTATAGGACCACGAATCAAAAAAAGAAAAGTTCTTCTGGAGGCAATCCAATCAGTACTGCTTTATAGAGAGCAGATATGGGCAGACATCCTAAAGCAAAAGACCTACTGGTGAAAGATGGCAGCAGTGCAGCGGTAACCACTATCAGGGTTGCCTGCGGCTACTGCAAGCTTTCTGAAGCAGCTGCATTGGTCGCAGCGGGAGCCATGCCTATCGACTTTCTAGCGTTCGAGAGAGCAAAACTCTATAACGCTAAAACCAGTGGCGAAAGCATGAAGGAAACAAGAGTGATGATAAAGGCAGAAACACAGCTAGAAGAGCAGGACCGGTGGGCATCGGGCATATGGACAGCACGCCTAATCCCAAACATCAAGGTCTGACTCTCTAGGAAACACGGGAACACAGACTTCTTCCTCACTCAGCTACTGACGGGACACGGACAGTTTAACGCCTATCTCTTTAAGATAGTACTGCACCGCACGCCGACATGCAAATACTGCCCGGACCAAACCGACGACTTCGAACACACGTTCTTCGAGGGTGTGCGGTAGAAGAACTACAGAAACAGCACCGAATAACTTATAGGCACCACGCTCTCCCCCGCGAGCTTGATGATCTACATGCTCAAACAAGAAGATAACTGGCCAGCTGTCGCAGCCTACGCGCAGCGCCTTCTAAAAGAAAAGACCGCAGAAAGGAATCAGTAATCAGGAGCAGGCATAGTGAGACGCAACGCGGATCGGACTGAAGTAATGCTAACACAGTTCCGATCCAGTTTTCCCCGAAACATCCACAGGGAAATGAGAGAGAAGGTTTTTTAGTGGGTGGAAATCCTACACTACTGACCATCATCTGTCAAGATAGAAGTGTTTTTGGAAAATTTTTCCTTCTCTATAAATAAAAAAAAACACTAACGACGTCGCAACTACAGTAGTGGTTGATAACGCAGAGGAAGCTGAACTTTGATGAATTATTTTAAGTTTTTTAAACGATCATGTTATTTTGGTTGAAAAACTAAATGTATCGATTGAAGATAATATAGCTCTTAAGCCAAGAAAATCTTAATCAAGACAAGAAATTTTTAAAGCAAAATAATCGTTTGTCTTCCAAAATAAATTCTTAGATCAAGAAAATATCTCTTGAGTCAACATAAATTTTTTATCAGTGTAATAAAAGATTTGGTAATTTCATAACATTAACTTGAAATAACAAATCTTCTAGGAATAAAACTAGGTTTAAAATATAAAAAATCATACCTTCTTATATGTGATCTCTCCACCAACACCAACTCTTCTGTGACCAATTTTTCTCTCTTTCTCAGACTTATTTTTAGCGACTCCAGGTGGAGTTTTTGAAGTAGCATTTCCATAATTAATCACTGAATTCTGAAATAAATATATTAATTAATAAAAATCATTTTTTTCATTAAAGTATAACTATGTCAATCTAGAACAGCTTTGATAAATTCACGCCAAGTGAATAGTAGAGCTTTAAGCTGACGTATCGTAGTTGAACCATTGTAGTATGGAGTTGTTAAAACTCTTTTAAAAAGGAAATAGAATCGTTTTTTGTCGTGATTTAATAGAAAATTTGATAAATAATAACCAGGAGGAAACTAATAAACATATAGTAAACATCGGTACATTAATTAACACTCAAATCGATGCCATTAAAATACTGTATGTGCTCATTATGTGTGTATCTTGATATAGATAATGATAAGCTACGCCTGATAAAAATTTTAATTTGTAACGAAAAGGTAGTTAGATCTACTATGCAGTCAAAACATTCAAAACATTATGAGTAAAAATAATCGACAATTGTTAAAGATGTCGCCAGAAAAGAGCTGCAATGAGCTCATGAATACATCAAAATTTCAACTCATAAAAAAGAACAAAAACAATATTTAATGCAAATTATTTATGAGAACAAAAATACTTATCATAATGCGACTAAAAATTGCTTAACTAATAAATGTGAATAAAGTTTGACCTTGAATAAAATTTTTTCCATACAGGGGAAAGATGAGGAACTTTCAAATTTTATTTTTAACAACCGTACTGATTTTCAGCTTGATGGAAATTTATGTAGCTTCGAATGTTTAACTTGACCAGACTATTTTTTCTCTAAACAATTTTTAAGCCGTAAAAGTTAAATCAAATATATTAAATCTATTCAGAAGTTCACATGATTATCTTTAATTTAAGCTATTATTCGTCGACTTTGAATAATTTTTTCAAATTATCTCGTAGTTGGGAAAATTTGAAAAAAATCAATAATAAATTAATTTTCGCCTTTTATCATTAAATGACTTTTATCTGTTACAAATCCTATTTTTTAGTTAGATGTCTTTGAATATCTATTTGTTGTAGTCAGTCTCATGTCGTTATTTGCCAAAATGTAATCAAAAAAAGTTAGGAAAACGGTTGACCCTGAAGGTCATCCCTGCAACTTCACGCTAATTCCATACCTAAGCTGCTCAACAGTTCACTTATTTTGTTTTTGGGCTCGATGAGCCCAAAAAAATACTTTTTGTGTTATTTTAAGCTCTCCGAGCCCGATGATATAGCTGTTTTACGCTTTTGAGCGGAAATTTCAGCGAAAATGTCCAAACAAAGCTCTTGTTAAAAATCCTATGGAAATCAATCAAATCGTCTTATCCCAAAATATCTCAAGATACGACGAAACACATCTCCTTAATTTTAATAAGTTCTTCACGAAAATTGAATTTTGGCACACCCTAATATATAAATTCATTTTCATCCTAGGCGGACGTACAGGGGTTTTTACGTGCAGACGACACTCAATCTGTAAATAATACGCGTACGCGTCAGTATCTACTGGGCTGTATAGAACTTTATACAGTCGAGGACAATGTTACGCATACGTCACCAATCTCTATGCAGCCGAATAGCTTACTATCCGTTTCAACTGTCATTTCAAAAAGCGCACCTATGACTAACTTCAAGACTTTAATGTATTTTTATTTAGAGGATTAGAAGGTTATAGCGTCATACGCTATTTATTTATAAATTGAGTATCCCCTGCACGTGAAAATCTGCATACGTCCACCATAGGACGAAAAATTTTTTAAGCACCATGGACAAGCCCCGTGCAAATACGATCGAGTTGTATTAAGAAATAAATTGAATCTTATGTTACATTTTCATTTTTTTTATTCATATTTTTATTACTCACCTTTTTTTTTCAGGTAGATTTCTTTAGAAAACTATCTATTGTAGCCGGTCTCATGTAATTTTAAAAAAATTTTGTCATAACATGTCTTTACATTTTCAAAGCTGAAGTGTTTAGAAAATGTATATAAAATTCTTAGTCCGTAAACTGAATAGCTACATGTAAAGTGAAATTTTAGAAACCTTGCAATGACTTTTTTTGCCGCTGCCAAAGAGACGATTATAGTAAGAAAAGATAATTATTGAGAAAGAAAAAAATTTTAATCGGTTGACTTTGAAGGCCATCGCTGCGATTAACTGTTTCTCTTTAAATTCTATCAAATTTTTGAAAAATCTGAATTTGAAAAATATGAATTTTCGGACTATATCACTTCTGCACTACTATGTGGGGCAGGAATTGCGTAAGATGATTTTCGAAATAATTTCTACATTATAAACAAAATGTTCCAATGAAACTTCGAGTCCATAGAAAGTTTTGTTTGGAAAAGAGATTTTCATTGTTAACGCCCCCGTAATTCTTTTTAGGATTGGAATTTTATAATATTCGTTCTAAATTGAACTTCACACCACACACGAAGATTCCCATCAAATTTGGAGTCTGTAGAAATTATAGTTTAGAAATTAAAATTTAACATTCTAACACTCACCTCCGCAATTCCTATTCGAAGTAGAATTTCATAAGATCCTATTGGAGATAATTTCTACATGAAAGATAAAAAATTCCTAACAAATTTCGAGTCTGTAGAGGTTACAGTTTGGAAATGAAAATTTAACATTCTAACACCCACCCCCGCAATCCTTATTGGAGGTGATTCGTTATAAAATCCGCTCTTAGACTATTTCAACATCAGATCTAGAAAACTCCTATTGAATTAGGAGTTTACAGAAGCTATAGCTTGGGAATTAAAAATTTTAATTGTTGACATCCACTTCCGCAAACCCCTGTCAGGTCAACTATCATAAAATTCGGTCGTATACTATTTCTACACCCATAGTCCAGTTGACTTGGAAAAAAGTGGTTTGTTGGCCACTTTTCGATTAGACGGTCCGATTTTGAATTTTTTGTTTTTAAAATACTCAGAAAAATATTCTAAACATTCGTGTGCATGTGAGAAGTGTTGCTTTTCAACTTCTTGCTAAAAAAATTAAAAATTTTCAAAAATCGGGAAGTTATTGGTTTTACCCCGTTTTGCAAGAATCGAGTTTTCAACTGATCTCGACGTTTCAAGGTCCTAGGAAGTCATTTCGAGGGTTCCCGACAGGGTGTCACTAGTGTGTGTGTGTGTGTGTGTGTGTGTGTGTGTGTGTGTGTGTGTGTGTGTGTGTGTGTGTGTGTGAATGTGTGTGAATGTGTGTGAATGTGTGTGTGTGTGTGTGTGTGTGTGTGTGTGTGTGTGTGTGTGTGTGTGTGTGTGTGTGTGTGTGTGTGTGTGTGTGTGTGTGTGTGTGTGTGTGTGTGTGTGTGTGTGTGTGTGTGTGTGTGTGTGTGTGTGTGTGTGTGTGGATGTGGATGTGGATGTGGATGTGGATGTATGTAAAGCTCTCATAACTTTTGAAAGGCTTGACCGATTTAATCGTGGTTGGTGCCATTCGAAAAGGCTTGACTGAACTTAGGTTTTGAATATACTTTGGACCGATTCAGACCAGTAGATTTTGAGAAATCTTTAAAAAACGACAAAAAAAAATTTTTTCAAATGTGGTCTTTTTGGAATAACTTTTAAACAGCTTAACCGATCAATTCCAAAAACTTATCAGCTTTTAACATTAAAAAACCACGTCGATCGCCACCAAGCTAGTCAGAATCGGTTGATTCATTCGTAAGTTATCGTTGACGAAAGAAATCGAACAAAAGCGATTTTTTGAATTACACCGAAACTTCCGGTCTTATCAGTTTGCGTTTAAAAATGTATCATAAAATATGAAAAACTGCGTCGAATGCCGCCAACTGCGTGAAAATCGGTCTATTCATTCAAAAGTTACTACATGAAAATTATATTTTTGAGCTCTTCGAATTCGAAAACATAAAAAGCGCAATTTTGAGCGCTTGATTACAAAAGTAGTAGGAAGTTGCAGGGATGACCTTCAGGGTCAACCGCTTTCCTAATTTTTTTTTTTCGGTCTCATCGTTAAATTTTGTTGCAAGTACCCAAAGAAAAAAAAATCCCCGAAAATTTGGACCCTTCATATTAATATCAGTCCTCGACCAACGCGTGTAAAGATTTCCCATTAAAAAAATACAGATACTCTGATCTTTTTATCGTTAAATTTCTATAGCTCAGTGGCATTTTACAGCATCGTTTCGACCATGGACAGAATTTTTTCAGAATTGAATGCTCTACAAAAGTGTCTATTGCGACTAAGCCATAACTTAAACCTACGAAGTAGTACAAGGCCTCTGAATTTAGTTTTCCATGAAATTTGCGTTTTTTCGCATTTCTCTTATGAACGACAAGAGCTACAGAAAAAATATGAATAACAAACTTGTAGAAAATTAGATTTTCTACAAAAAAGGTCCCGAGCACTAAGTCGCTGAAATCAACATTATCTAAGCTATTCAATGATAGAGTTTTTGTAATTTCAAATTTATATCGAAAGTCGCTTCAAATTATAAAAAATATCTTTTTTTTATTATCCATCACTACTTTCTCAAATTATTCTTTTTTAAAGATGGAACGGTAAAAAGATTTTCGATAAAAATCTGAAATTACCAAAACTTTATCATTAAATATCTCCGGAAATATTGATTCATATATTATTATATCGTTTTTACTTGTATACCTATTTTTGGTTTTTACAAGACTGTAACCCATATTCTCTACTTTTTTTCTAATATCACTCAGGTGCCTCTTATTGTTATTATATAACATTCATAATGTTATACCTGGCTTTCGCCCTTTTAACTAACACTTGTTTCTTTTACGTTCAATTCTTTTTTATAATCAACATGTTCTCCGCTTTTTTCGTCATCTCCTTTTTGCACAAAACTCTATTCTCAATGCGGCTGTGGACCGACTTGTGCTTTCTGTACTGTATTCACCCTATTCCTCACCCCTTTCTATCTGTTGTTGGAATAGTGGCGATGGGGAAACCACAGAGAAAACCCGTGCCAGTACAGTCGACTACCGGAGCGATCTCTGACGGTTGGTGTTGGAACTATTCGAATAACCGCCGGGGATCGAACCCTCTCCTCACGACAAGATGCACGAACGAACTAACGGGGATAATGACTTAGTCCGCTCGGCCATCATGCCGCTAAATTATATATTACATATATATTGTAACGGAGTGATCTTTACCCGTTAAAAGCCCTTTTATCCGCAATAGTTTAGATATCGACGGATCACAGAGCGCTATGATTTTGAGCCCTCGTAGGCATAGTTTGCGACTAGTAAGTGATTCCCTAAGGTGAAGGTATCGGTGTAGTGAGAATGGGGAGAGCAGACGAAGAAAGAAACGCACTAACAAATTTGGAAGAGCTATTGTGACTGAACAGTCGAACCAAACACCTTGTGAAAGTTCTCTCATCAGGTAATTATTTTTAATTCGCTCGACCAAGTGGACGAAGTGATGCAACGTTACAAATTTAATGCTGGCTAGGCCAACATGTCAGCTTGCTTAAGTTTGGCCTATCTTGTAATAAATTCTAATTCCAACTTGCTGTTACAAGAAAATGATGTCTGAGGAGAACGTGATGCGACGTGGTGACCTGGGACTTTGCCGCCAAATCGAACACCTCACCGAGGAGAGATTTTGTACGCAGACTTAAGACAAGGAGTTGCAGCTCGTCGAGGGAATGCTGATAAAATTAAGAAAAACTCCAGGTACAATTATGATGTCTAAATAATTTTTCGGTGAAGCGGCATCAGCCAGGCCTTTATGTCGGTTATAGGTCACCGACATTTCGCGTTCGGCCACAATCATTAATTTTAATAAAATTTGAGAATTAATTAACCAAAATTTAAGTAATTAATTTAACCAAATTTAAGTAATTAAAATTTATCCGAAAATTAAGAATTAGTTCAACAAAATGGTGAAGAACAAATTTTGTAAAATCAATAGAATAAAGTCCGGAATAAATCAGAATTAAGAATAATTTAAGAATAAGTCAACAATAAATTACTAAATAAGAAACTATGATAGAAATCAAGTTATGGTCGCTCCATATAAGGGTACTGTCGGGAATTGTAACTATGATAGGAAACCGTCGTATAAATGGGAATAGGACCTAGGATTAAGTGTTAATTAATTGTAAAGGAATTATTATTGTAATTAGGTTGGTTAAAATGTCTTGTGAAAATGAATTTCTTTGATTATTTTTGTTTCCTTCCTAGCAGTTTAATTCAGTTACATCTCTCTCTCTCTCTCTCTCTCTCTCTCTCTCTCTCTCTCTCTCTCTCTTCTCTCTCTCTCTCTCTCTATAAGTACATAAACACGCTAATTTTTTGCTCTGTTTTTGCAACATTTTTCTGCTGTAAATTGCCTCCGGGCATTTTTTGTTTCAGAAATATTGCAAGCAACAAATTGCAATCTGCAGATTGACATATAAATTTTGCTTATGTGTTCGCTGTGGATTGAAAAATAATTAAATATAAATTACTCATCATTGAAGAGGTTAAGTTGACAGTGGTTTTAGTGTACAGTGGGTTATTAGCCAAATTAGCGTCAGTTGATGTCAACTCTCACTTGAAGTTTACCAGTTCTGAAAAATATCATCTATTTGATAACTACTCTGTTGGTAAATTGTTATTCAATTTGACTTTTTTGAGACTAAATTTGGACTTATAAAAGATCTACAGTGTGTGCAACAAGGAGGTTTAAGTGACACTATTCTTGACTGGCTAATTACCTAGTGATTTACCATTTACTTTACCTTCTATCAGTGATAACTTGTCAGTAAAGTTCTATCAAATTCTTTCTGACCATTTAAATTGTTATGGCTTGAGAATTTACAAAGCACCAATAGTGTGTGTACTGAGAAGGTGTAAGTTACACTATAAATAACTGGTTATCTATCTTGTTCTAACTAATAACTTGAAACTTGATATTAAATTGTCTGGTCACCTTACAGTAATTTTACTTTTAATTTTCTGGTTATGCCATTGGTGTCTGACACATGTGTTAAATGCAAGAGACCTGTTAATCATCTGTTATTTGTAACACTTGTCAACAGCATTTTCATCCTGGTTGTGCACGAGATTATGTAAAAAACAGGCCGCTGACTGATTGTTGCAGAAAACAATTTAACTATCTCCTGGGAAATTTAGAAACAAAAACAAGACTTGCCTCGATAAAATCTACTAGCTCTAATACCTCTTCAGTTTCCAGTTTCAAATCTGCCAGCTCTTCTCCTCTTGATCATACATTTAAAGCTCGCGGATCTACCTCACTTGTTCGTTTATCAACAGCTCGTGTATCAACCTCATTGAAATCACCTGTCACACCAAATACACCGATATCGACTGGTTCAGACTCAGTGTTTCATTCACCTATCACACCTCCAACAATGGCCCAGCTACCTTCGAATTGGTCTGAGAAGTCGCTTGACGATAAGATGACAGCTATGATGGAACAGTTTTTATCATCCAACATGTTGGTAAATAAGAAACTTGAGGAACTTAGTACGCAAATCGCTGACCTCAAAGATTCGCAAGCTGCTACTGTGTCTGACCTTTCGGAAGTTAAGGATAATGTTAAAATAAATGCTGATTCAATTTCGAAATTAAACTTAGACATCAAAAAATTAAAAGAAGACAGTAAAACTAACATGAATATAATGCATAATAAACTAGCTGATCTGAGCAAACTAGTTACTCTTGAAAACAGTGCAGCTTCATCTACTTCATCTCTATTAGGAACTACTACTGAGTTGGTAATCTCAGGTATTCCTGATTTAGTGGCTGATAAACTATCACCTTCTGAAATTCCGTCCGCTGTTTTAAATGCTCTAGAGTTACCACATTTGGTCAGCGATGTTTTGAGTGTTCGTAAATTTGTAAATAAAGATAGATCTAAACAACATAAGACTACCTATCATTCCTACATTGTTGATTTGAAGTCTTCTCGAGTACGTGATTTCATTATAAGTTCGAAACGCAAGTAAAATCTTTTGGCTAAAATTGTGTTTCCGGACTATGTTGATCAAAATTCCACAGTTGCTATATACGTCAATGAATTTTTATTACCAGAGACACATAAATTACTTTTACAAACTAAAGAAAAGGCTAAGTTAAAAAAGATCAAGTATGTCTGGGTGACAAGTGGACAAATTTTTGCCAAAAGAGAAAATGGCTCTGAAATAATTAAAATTAAATGTGTTTCTGATCTCACTAAACTAGATTAACAGTCAACTGATTCAACTAATAGCTCAACTAAAAATGTATCTTCATCGCTAAATGTACTTAGTCTAAATATAAATAGCCTTGTTGGCCATACTGCTCAATTCTTGAATTTGATTAATGATACTCAACCTGACATTATTATCCTTGTTGAAACGTGGTTAAAACCCTCACACGACAACAGTATTTTTCATTGAATGGCTACAATATTGTTCGAAGAGATCGAACCTTAAAACATGCAGATACTGGTTGTTACATCCAGGGAGGTGGAGTGGCCTGTCTTGTCCGCGAGTCCTTAAAAGTCAAGATTTTACATATTTCAACTTCTGATTATTTAAACCAACCAGAATATTTAATTACCGATGTCACTTTATCCTCTGGATCTCACCTCTTATTATCCTGCATTTACAGAAGACCGAAAGGGCTATTTCTTAACGAATTCTTTGACATTTTTTCAAGATTTGCTCCAAATTTCAACAATATAATCATAGCTGGTGATTTAAATTGTAACTTGTTAGAAGATAGTTACACTGCAAGGCACCTGAAAGACTTTATTCTTGAATCATCACTGTTCTGCGTACCTTACGGAGCTACTTTTCATAAAAATAATTATGATTCTTGGTTGGATGTCATCCTGCTTGACAGTGATAGTAAATTAGTTTCGTTTGCTAAATCCGATTCTCCGTTCATTGATGGCCATGACTATTTATTTTGTAATATAAATTAAATTGTTCAAAACCAGCACCAAAGAAAGTTACCTTTTAGAAACCTAAAGAATTGCGATCATCAAGCTCTTTCAAGAACTTTGATGAACACTTTAAGAATT